>CM040239.1:2442330-3042330 GCA_022545495.1 Chrysanthemum lavandulifolium | reverse complement strand
AATTTTTATTTATTTATTATTTTATTATTATTATTATTATTATTTTTTGTATCTTTCAATCCATTTTAAACATAGTATAAAAAAAATATAAATCTTTTTAGTCGTAAATAAAATAAGAATTTATGATATTTTTATAAATATAAATGAAATGCAAATACAACGGGTGAAGTCGGGCTATAAGTAAACAAAGTGAAAAATGTATATCCACAATATTTATTAACTACAATTTTTCTAAAAACACCTTTTCTTTAGCATCATGTTATTAACTACAATTGGTTCTAATACAATTGGTTCTAACTAAAGAATGAACTTCAAAGTATATATACGAGGAGTAAATTAAAACTTTGAAGTAAATGGAATTTTGAGAATTGGAAAAGTAAAAAAGTAAAAGAACGTGTGGAGCTATGTAAAGCCTTTTGTACCTGTATGTAGAAACAATACCTAAATATTAAAACGAAAATGTAAAACCGTTAAACCTTTGGGTGAAAATTGAAAATTATACAAACACATCTTCTTCCCACGCTCCTCTGTTTTTATGTTTTTTACTTTCTTATCTCCTAAACATATATTCTTCACTTATATTATGCTAAAATCAAGTAAAAAAAGTTTTAGATTATAGATTCACATCTACATATACGTTAAAAAGGCGAAGTAAAACACCTATCTGCTCAAATGGGTGTAGCACTCTCGAAAAACCAAAAAACAAATCACAAAAAAACTACAATTCGTCGGCCAAAACCGTATGTGGCTCGGGGTAGCTCCACCCCTGACTATAATAGATGAAAGTCAATACTTTGACTCAAAAAGTCAAATGGCTTTGATTTTGATAAGATCAACCCATAATTTCCAATACCTTTATCTATGAATTTAAAAAACATGATTATTTCAAATATTAAATCAAACTCCCACCATTTTCACAAAGAACAGACTTTGACTTTCTTAAAAAGTCATTTATACGGAATTAACAAATATCCTACTTAAAGATCAAATCTGTTCAAAAAAGTAGTCCAACTTTTGAATAAGCTTTTCTTTACTATAGTGATATAGTCCATCTGCGGCAAACATCGAGACACCCTGCCAAATAACCGCTAAACATGAAGGTATGCAAGTTTCATGTGGTACCATACAGAAAGAAGCTAAGTAATGTCCTTTTCTTTAACAACAAAGAAGTAGATTTGTTAAAACTAGCTAGGAGATACCAAAACATAAAAAAACGAAAACAAAACCTGACAAGTTAACAGCAAAGTGCCGAGAAAACAAGGAAATGGCTAAACAAACGGAACCTAAGAGGCTAAGATATGGTGCATAAACAGAAATGAGGGCATGTACATTTACAAATATGAAATATCACAACATCATTGTAGCTAGGTAAGCAAAGCCCGACAACCACATCCATGCCTTTGAGACCAAACTGAATTAAACATTCCAATGTGATGTCATTTTATTTGATAAGTTCACGTTCATCTCGTGTAACATCTTATTCCTGGAACATTTTAAGCAGCTTCTATCAATACCAGTAAACACTATCATATTTGTTCTGTTATTGACTTGGATAGAAAAAAAACTCAATGAATTTGATGAAAGTCAATAGTTTGACTCAAAAGTCAAATATTTTAATGGTTCACCATTTTGTCCCAATGTAGAATATTTTTTTGTAAAACAAAACTTGTATATGATATTAAATCACTTAAAAAACATTACGGAAGATTATTATCTCCAACATCATGTAAAATCCAATCATTTTCATGATGAACACAGTTGACTTTCTGAAGAAGTCAACTGTGTTATCTGAACTCCAAGCGTTAACTTTTCTAACTTCAAAAATTTAAACTGCTTATAAAAAGTAGTTAACTTTACTCGGCAAACTTCTAATGTTAATAACTATACCTTGATTTAAGTGTATTTATTGGAGACTTAAATCATCAGTCCCGCCTCCTTGTAATTTGATTTAAAGGCCGGAGTAATGGCAAGGATTAATTAAGACAAGACAAAACCTTTTAGTATTAAGGTATTTGATACGAAGATGATTATCAAGTAAAACTGTTTATTGAGTACTTTGACCTTATAAAGTACTCGACCTGCAGTACCAAATTATTGTTCTTACATGAAGGTATTTGAAAAGTTTTCAGAAAGATAAATGAAAAATGGAAGTTCAAACAAGACTAAACCACCTCTTTAAGTTCAAATAAGATGAATTGGTTTACAAATGAATAGAAACTAGTATTCTGGTTAAAGTAGTTGAGCCAAAATCAGTTATATAAATAAAACGTATTCTGTTCGGAAATTAATCACCTTTGTGTGCTGATTGCTTCCCAGTCAGCGGCCTCCTGACTGAAAGAATTTAAAAAAGCACAAGTCAAACGAGTAACACACATACTAAGTTCTAATTATAAATTAAAGTTATATGAGTAATCAAAAAGGAAAAAGTACCATACGATTGAAGTTGCCATGCAAAATCAAACTGGCTTCTCTAAATGATTGGCTGAAGAATGGTTAGAGGTGTAAAGCGAAAGATACGATGTTGATGTTGGTATTACCGTGCTAAAACCATAAGACCAAAGCTGCCATGTAAAGCCAACGATACGCAGATGTTTCAACTGAAAATGCTCTGTGGAAGATGACATATGCCCGCACCTTCTATATTTAACTCTTCTAACCGCTTTAAACTTCCAATTTCCTCAGGCAACTTTTAATTAGAAAACAGTAGGGAGATGGAAATATTTCAGACTTTTCATCTGACAGATGCTGTTTGGAATATCTTGTAAAACTATACACTCTGTTAGGTCTAGTTCCTCTAAACACTGTAATCGCCAAGATCCTCTGGTAATTTCTGAAGATGCCAACAAGAGTTGATTTTGAAAGATTTGAGATGTTTCAACTTACAAAGGCTATCTGAAGACGGGTTATGCCTGTACCTTCTATGTTTAACTCTTTCAAACCTTCTAAGCATCCAATATCCTCGAGCGGTTCAACAACTTGAATACAACCGCGGAGATCAAAACTGTTTATACATTTCATCTCACAAATACTGTTTGGAATATCTCGTAAATGGTTACAATCCGTTATGATTAGAGTCTCTAAAGATTTTATTCGCCGAGATCATCGGGTAACTTCTCAAGAAGCAACCATGATTTAAGTTCGAGAGATTTGAGATGTTTCAAGTTACAAATGCTATCCGAAGATTTCTCATCTTTGTAGATGAAAAATTAGCTCCTCTAGACATTCTAACGGTCAAGGTCCCGGGTACCTCGGAATGCTGCCTTCATGTAAGCTTTCTTAAACCTCGTAAACTACAAATACTTCTTGAGACATTCTCAAGGTTTGTACAATTTTCAAGATTTAACCTTTTGAGATTTGCGGTCATCCCAAGGTTAAGGGTCCTCAACTTTGAATGATGAGGTAGAGCTCTTGGAGCTTTAGACTTTCAAAGAAGAATTTGAAGTTCCACCAAATCATTACACCTTTTAGTCTTAGCCTCTCAAGATTCGGAGTGTTCCCGAGGTGAAGGGTCTTCAACTTTGAATGACCGAGGTAGAGCTCTTGAAGCTTTAGATCGTGAACTTTAAGCTCTACCAAGTCATTATAGCCTTTGAGTATTAGCATCTCAAGATTCGGAGTATTACCGAGGTGAAGGTTTTCAACTTTGAATCAAGAAGGTCAAGACATTTAAGCTTTAAACTTTCGGCAGGCATTTGAAGCTCTACCAAATCATTACAGACTTTTGAGTATTAGCGTCTCAAGATTCGGAGTATTCACGAGGTGAAGGTTTTCCAACTTTGAATTCTTGAGGTCAAGATGTTCAAGTTTTAAACTTTCGTGAGCATTTGAAGTTCTACCAAATCACTACAACCTTGGAGTATCGTGGTTCTTTAGATTCGGAGTTTTTCCGAGGTGAAGGTTTCTCAACTTTGAATAAGCGATGTAAAGATATTCGAGCTTTGAATCATGATCGCAGGTGTATGAAGCTCTATGAAATCTTTACAATAGTCAATAGTCAATCGCTCAAGATTTGGAGCCAACCTAAGGTCAAAGGTCCTCAACTTTGAAGACGCGATTGTGAGGAACCCGAGGTTATTTAGAGCCTAACATAAGTAAAAACAATTAATATTGGTGCAATGACAAACCAATTGATATATAGGATCATAATGAATCATGAAAACAATACTTTAACCATTATTCTACCTTTTCTTCTCCATCTTCCCAAACTTGAGCAATATCACGTGACTTATGTAAAGTTGAACAAGATATTTTCCTTGAAATGAATTCGTAAACTCGAAAAAGGAAAACCAATCCATCTCGGATATCGTAAGGAAGTTGGAAGGTATTCACGACTTTATCAAATTGAACAATATTCCTCTTAAAATAATAATCCTTTACGAGATATATGTGAATAAATCTAAGATCCTTCATTTTGCTAGACCTTTACGCAATTTCAAAACGAAATCATCCGAGTCTAAGTATAGACATTTTGTTGCTTGGGTACCACGAAATCGAAAAAATAAAACCCTTGATTTTGTCGGAACCCTAAATTTCAAAACGCCCAAAATCACTGAAGAAATGATCATATTGAGAGTGAATGAAGATGATATAAAGTGAATTCAATGATAATTCGATTCGAATTAATGAATTTTTGAATGATTATTAGAGACCGAAAGTGAATTTGGGGAAAACTTTAAAGAGACAAACAAAGAGCAAGATGAGAATTGAAGACAAGTGCACTCCACCTATATTACATTAAAAGACAATAATATACTTCTATTAAACGGTCAAACGGAGATAAACTAGAAGAGTTAGATATTTAGGACCGAACCCGCAATGAATTTCATTTTAGACTAAACCCGAAAATTTTCAAACTACTGGGCTAAAAATAAAATATCCAGCAAACCACAGGGACAAAACATGTAGTCAACTCTCTGTTTTATTAAATAATAACTTAATTCTTACCAGGTCATTAGTCAATATATACTCGATTTCCTTCTCAACCCACAATCGGCTATGTCTCCGAGGTTCATCAGGGTGTGACCGACGAACAATATTCCTACCCATTTCTTGTAAATGATCATGCATCCCCAATTCCTTATATTCATAACTTTCCGAGATTATAAAATATTTATTTTTAGTAATACTTATAAGAGACTTGTGCTCAAGAACTCTTAAACCAATTTTAGCATGGAATCCACGGCTTTCAAGCACTTGAATTGCGTCGTCTTCCTTCCAATATCTGAGCAAGCATGCAATATCCAGAAATATTTCTTTATAATCCTGCTCAAGACTATTGTAGCTTAATTCCAATTTTTCAAAGTTTCTTCCAACGAATTGTTTTTAGTCTTTCTATGGCATCTTTCCATTCAATTTCATCTTTACCACATAAAATGAACCCAAAACTTTTATAGTCAATGGAAGACCGCCGCATAACGCATAACTTGCCTCGATAGCTCTTTGTAACCTTCAATTTCAATCTCTCCCAAAAGCATACCAACGGAACATGAAAATTGCTTCATCATTCGATAACAAATTGACACCATGAACCGAGTTCACTCCGTGCACGCAAAGACTTGCTCATCTCTAGTTGTTATGATAATTGTACTTCCGGCTTGAACTAGCTATTTAACGGTTAACGCCTCAAGTTGTTCTATGTGATCCACATCATCTAGAACAACTAGAACCTTTCACCGTGCAAGAACTTTTTCATCATATTTTCCCGTCGAAACACTACTTACTCTAATGTTATTATCATTTAGAACATCCGAGAGTACTTGCTTTCGCAACTTCTTCAAACCCGACAAAGAGGTTTTGAAACTTCCTAACATTTTCAACAAAGCTTTGACCCTCAAACTGAATTGATATATGATCAAAAACAGCTCTGGCCAAGGTTGTCTTCCCCGCACCTCCCATCCCCCATATCCCTAGCATGCGAACATCATCAACACTAGTTTCTAAAGATGAAACAACATCATCTACTCGGGTCTCCATGCCTACTAATTTTCCATCAACATCCGAGTTAATGAAACGCAACTCTAGTGATATCTTTTCAACAATCTTTTGGATAAATTTAGCTTCATGTCTGTATGTAAAATAAGATTCAATATGCTTGTTAAAAATCCTACTTGAACAATCAAATCTGGATAATAACACATACAATTGTATATAAAGTAATGGCATAGAATCACCTATCTGTTAGCTACTAGGTGAATAACAGATAGGCTGGCCGGTATAAGGTAATTTTTTTCCGGGTCAAAACAGGTTGGGTCTACCCGCAAACACTTCCCTTCAACATCTAACTTATAACATACTTGTTTAAATTCATTAAAAACTGCTTTTAAGGTTATATGTAACTACAGAAAAAAGTCTTAAGTTTGTGAATAAAAAACTGCTTTAAGGTTAAAATATAAATAGTTATTTACCCATTTGACCCGTTTGAGATGAAACATGTTTTTTTGAAAGCCATTAATTATGTATATATAAATAAAATTAGCAAGTAGCTAATAACAACCCTGAAACTACAGCTACATTGGAAGCTACATTGGAACCCACTGGAATCATTCAATCGTAGATAAAAAAGAAGTAAAATCAAAGAATATTGCCTAGATGATGAAGAAATTTACTCACCCATTAGCAATGCTTTTCAACTCAAACCCAGCCAAATCAGATGCTTCTTTCAAAGCCTCCCTCCATTTCCCAGCAGCTTCATCCTCTTTATGTTTTGCAAATGCATCTCCAACAGACCCACTTTGTTTGCGAACTTCAGTGGGCTCCACATCGTAGAACACGGGATAAACAGTATGCCCAAAACCCTTCCGGCATTCCATAATCTTAACAAGCTCTTCCAAGCACCAAGATGAAGAAGCATAGTTCTTTGAAAAGACAATGATATAAAATTTTGAGTCTTGAATGGCTTCGATAAGCACATCACTGATCATATTCCCTTGCTTGATTTTCTCATCATCTTTGTATGTGTAAATGCCTTTATTCTCTAGAGCATGATACAAATGATCAACAAAGTTCTTTCGAGTGTCTTCGCCTCTAAAGCTTAAGAAGACATCATACTTGAAGATCTTTTGAATCAATGAACTTGAAGTGGACGCCATTAAAGTTATAACTGAAAAAAGTACAATATTGAGCTGATCAGAAAGAAACTTGGATGAAATGAATAAGCCTAAAGAGGTTATACTAATAATTTAGGTAGTGTTATCAAAACTTTGTGATGATGTTGCTAGGAAGGATCAATGGTGAATGTGAACGTGATCTTTTTGTGTGGAAAAACTTTGGAATGAGATGGGGTCATAAAAGACTCTTTTTGTGGAAAAAAGACGCATAAGAATGCTTTTTGACTAGGCTTGTTCTATTTAATCATTCACCATTGTAGTGGTAATTACCAGACATGTATTATTGCCATCGACATATATAAATGTCATATATGCATAAAAAAAACTTTCACTAAGTAGTTAAGAAAGGAATATAGCATGTATATTGATATCAGCTATAAATATACTACTAGATAATAAGATGAACTCACCTCAATGACTTTCTATATAATCTGTTAATAATCAGCAATACCAAAGAAATTGTTGATTTGCTTATTGAAAGTGATAAATTGCTCATAGCTTAAAACAACTTGCTTCATTCACTGAATCAAACAACTTTTGGAACCATCATATATATTCCTACATGCGATATTTGGCTTTTTCTTAACCTTGGTTTCCGGCCTTTTAGCCGACCAAACCACGAGATTTGAACTCACTGCCACACAAACTCAAACAAGGTAAAATCCTATTTTTTTCAAAGGGTTGCCATGACCACTTCAAATAGCAATAGCAATACAAATATGAACAAACGAACATTGGTTATAATTGTAGCAGATAGCAATGTGAACAAGATATGTACGTTTGAAAACATTGCAATGTGGTGGGGACAACAAATGACTCCTTTCGCTAAAGGAAATTACAAAGAAAAATACCATATGAAAATATCATGATTAAGATTCCTTTACTCATGAATGTAGCACATATAAAATCATGAATAATAAGTTCATGTCTAAGTAAGTGGTTGTGGGTTTTCTTAGTTCCATATAATTTAATCACACGCAATTCTCATTTTTTCTTTTGATTTACAAAATTCAATCACTACAATTTCTGAAAATAATAATTTTTAGAAATAAAGATAAACTAACCTCAAGCACCTTATTAATCCGGGCTTCAACTTGTGCCTATACTTCCCATTCTCCCCACATATATATTGGTAAATATTCTTGTCACTAATGATTAAAAATTATAGTGATAAGTCCTAGTCTATTTCGAAGAAGTCTTTACTCGGAGAGTCTTGGATTGATCATCAAGCTCATAAACATACAAAATCTTTTAGTCATATCTTATTAAATATTTAAATTACATGTCTAACACCTTAACCATCTCGAAGTATGTACATATATTTAACAAATAGTACTAACTTAGATTTATCAACATATAATTGTGATTTGTCACATATTTCTTCATAAAACTAACACATTTATTAGAAATGGTATATTTGAAAGTACACAATGGCTAAAAATGTAGTTAGCATTTTGTTGAGGGGTTTCATATATTCATTATATATCTAGCAAAACTAACTCGTTTATTAGATACGGTATATCTGAAAGTACAAAGCGGCTACATAAGCATTTAACAAGTCGTTGAGGGGCTTCAAGTATAACTAGCAAAACTGACTTTGAAATAAACTTGATTGTTTATAACATGTGTGGTCAATATGTGAAAATCAAAACTTCAGTTTTCTCATGGGTCATCTCTTTACCTAGTTTTGACCCAAGATCCGAAGAAACAAATAAAATCAAGCTCCGTTTTCAACATGCAATGTAACCTTATATATTTAACCTTCAAATACACTACTAATCATGCATAAATGGAGCTTCAATTCAACAAAAATTAAAGCTCAAATGTCTTACCATCTAATTAAAGGTTTAAAATACAAATTAAAGGTATAAGCAAAAATTAACCTTAAATTTCACCTTATCTCATATTTGATGAAATCATAACTTCATTCTTCAATTTTTTATTTTATTTAACAAAACTTCAGTTTGGGGGTAAATACCATGGGTCAATACTTTTACTAAAAAAGTCAAATGTTTTTGTTTTTTTGATTTTAACCCAACTATTGTGTATGATTATACATCACTCGTAAAATCTTCATAGATTCATTTGAACATGATCAACTCCAACTTCATATCAAACTCCCAGCATTTTCATCGAAAACACAGTTGACTTTCTTAAAGGGTCAATTATTTTGACTGTACACCATCATATAACTAGTCAAATTCTATTTATACATATATTCAATAAAATAAAACATGTATTAGTAAACTAAAACAATCCTACTTTAAACTCAAACTAACATTTAAGCTCAAACTTAATTCTACCAATATGATATCCAATTATAAATGTAAGTACTTAAAAAGCTTCAAATTCTTATTTAGAAATACTAAATTCAGGTCTAAAATATGTTTATTAGTAAAAAGGTGTGGACCACAAGTTGACTTTCTTAAAGGGTCAATTATTTTGACTGTAGTCCATCATTTAACTAGTCTAAATTCTATTTATACATATATTCAATAAAATAAAACATTTATTAGTAAACTAAAACTCAAACTTAATTCTATCAATATGATATCCAATTATAAATGTAAGTACTTAAAAAGCTTCAAATTCTTATTTAGAAACACTAAATTCAGGTCTAAAATATGTTAAATTTTAAAAATCTTCTGCTTAATTTCCTGTGTTTTTCAGTACCGAGCCATCTCAGAAACTTCACCAATCCCACATGTAAGACACAGTCAACATTCATTTCTTCTTGGTGGAAGTTTTCTTAGCCTTTTTATTTTTAAAACATCCACCACTCTCCTGTCAAAACAATAGATATTCTTCAATGATTATTAAATTAGACTCGCTAAATGACAAAAGCATTATTACTTAGCTCATATCATATTTACACACAAAAAATAAAAGTTTAAAACAATGTTTGACAATTATAAAGCAAAACAATGTGAGAAAGTTGGGAGATATAATTGAGCTGAAGTACCTTTTTATAGTAAATGTAAGCAGCTTTGCCAGTCATTTCTTGCCCATTTTACTTACATAAACCTGAAAGTAAAAGAAAATTGTATTCACATCAGGGGTGGCAATTCCTTTTCCCACTAACGAAAGTTGTAATATTCAGCTAAAAGACATGTCAATATAGTAAATGTAAGGAGCTTTGCCAGTCATTTCTAAGAGGACTCACATTTAACTTTGGAAACGGTTGTTTGCTGCAGCTTCTGATTACAGATTCTGGCGCATTTGAGATATTTGAGAGATTTTTCTTTCTTTTTCCTGATTCTGTGGTCAAAACACCTAGTCCGGTAAGCGGGAATTTGGAACTGTTATTGACTGAATAGTGTTGTGTTGGAAGAGTCTAATCTACATTTAGCAATAATAACAACCAGTGAATATGGGAATGATAAACAAGCGCACGTGACAGTAATTAGCACACTGGTTTGAGATACGTCTGACTGCAAATTACTTTATGGACTCTTATAAATCATAAAACTAGCACAAATACCATCCCTTTACACGCAAAGTTAATCAACGTGGATATCTTTGTGATCTTTCTTAGATAAAAAAGAATCCCAAATTGCTGCATATTTAAGCGTTTATGTCTGCTAAATACAGTAATAAGTTACAAAGTGGGATGATGGATTACATAAGATATCCCCTGTTAATAAACACAATCCCATTTCGTTATTCAGATGTGAAACATCATTGGTAACAATTACAGCTTTCTTGTTCATGTTAAGACATCAGTAACCGTCCATAGACATGCTACATTCTCATAAGACTAACTGAATAGATTACACAATAGACACAATGAAGTAATCAACGGTTACTCGTAAGTCCATCCACCACAACATACAGAAACTAAGTCCAGTTTTTCGTTACTATTAGAGTTCAAAATAATGTCATTGGCTGCCCCCGATAAGAAAAACAGAATCACAAACGTTGTTTTTCTCTTTATGAAATCAAATTGAACCTACTGAAAAAAGCATTAGTGGTGTTTAGGATTGCTCTTAATATCGTTTTGAAACGGCAAATAATCAGTTAATCTTAGTGTCTGGAACTGATTGTGATCATGATATCATCGGGTGCGTTTGGTTGGGAGGTATGGGAATGAGGGAATGATGATGACTATGATTGTACATGTTTGGTTGACATATATGGGTTTCAAGTTATGGACTCATTCCTTAATAATTTCCATACTCCATACCACTCACAAGAGGTTGGTTTAGATCCATTCCATTTAATCATTCTACCCTACAATGAAACATATACCGATTATGATTCCGAAACTTATACCAAACATATACTCGATTGTGATTCTGAAACTTATACCGATTGATAATCAACATTACCAAAGTAAAACTAGCACAACTAAAGGGTGCCTATGAAAAACTGTTAGTTTGCTTATTATATTTGCTAATTCGCTCACGAGATCATATAAGCAGTTTGGAAAAGCAATCCCTCAAAACTAGATAAAAACGCAATAATAAGATAAACAAACAAGATGAATAAAAGAATCCCAAACATCCCCTGATCTGTATCATATCATAACTAACGAGCAACTCTAATAAAACAATTTTAAACAAAAAATAGTAACCCTTAGCATTATTATCCAGAACCCAAATCCAAACCCGACAACCCCCTATTCTCCACCCTTCTCTTCCCATTTTGACCCGCTTTCTACCCAAAACAAACCAACCACATTTTGGGGGTTTTCGAATTCCTTGTTGTAGTGCTGCAATTAATTAATCAGTTGATTAATGATTCAGTAATCAAACAAGAATAAAGTATTAGTTATTATAGCCTAACAAAAATTCAAACTTGTTTAAGGGCTTAAGGGTTTAGTAAACCCATTGTTAATGAATTTGGAGATATGACATAAGAGGTCCTTTAACTCTTTCCTTTTGTCCATTTCTCACCCCTTTTATTTATTATACACTTTTCCCTCTCTTGCTTTACAAGAACAAACATGTAAACAACTTCTTTGCCTTTAACAAACTAGGGGTGTTGATCGGTTTGGTTATGAGGTTGTTCGGTTAGTTCAGTTCGGTTAATTTTTTATTATCATTAGTTCTTAAAAATGTGTTGTTTATAACACATAAACATTTACCATCTAGAATTTTTGTGGGCGTTAGTTTTTTATTATCATTATTGTGTCACATACGACGTATAAACACTTCTCCTGTATAATATTTTTATGATCAATTGTTTCTTGTTGTCAGTATTTTGTGTTCCTTTATTCTTGAAACTAGAAAAAGTTATTCTATGTTGCAATAGAAATTCAACCATTGAAAGTCCAAACCGCGATAAACGAAATAAAAATTGAAAAACCAAACCGAATATAACCCAAAAACCGAACCTAGAATAAACCGAAACCTAACGGTTTCTAAAATGAAAAAAACGAATATTTTCGGTTCAGTTTTGGTTTTAGTAAAAAACCAAGCCAAATCAAACTATGTTCGCCTCTAATTCTTTGTATGTCAACCCCAATCGGTAGTTTTGTCTTCTTGGCATCGAATAATATATTTGCCAAATCAAGACATGTACTAAGCCATAACTCTACTTAAAATTAAGAGTTAATTGCATTTTTGGTTCTTGTGGTTTGGCTAAATTGCAGGTTTGGTCCCTAAAACTTTGAAAGTGTGGCGATAGTCCTTATTTCGAAGTTTAGGTTGCATTTTTGGTTTATTTTAGTGTGAAATGACCAAATTACCCTTGTCTTTTTTGAAGAAGACAAAGGGTATTTTAGTCATTTAACTTTATCCAAAGACTAAAAATGCAATCAAAACTTCAAAATGAAGACTATCGCTGCACTTTCAAAGTTTTAAGGACCAAACCTGCAATTTGGCTAAACCATAAGGACCAAAATGCAATTAACTCTAAAATTAATTAGTAAGGATGTTAAAACCTTTCACCATTCTTGTGGTTTTAATGTATTCCTTTGGTATATAAAGATAAACTATTCTTAGGCAATGGATTTCTTGACTTTGACTTACATACACTTTCTATTTGCATTACCAATTGTGAGCTAACCAACATCAGACTTTACTTCTATATTTGCATTAATACTCTATCTCATTACTAATGCCAATTACATTCTCATAATGCGGATAAACGTACAGACGACCCTCATGTTTTTATCTAACAAATGTCCGAAAATGGTCCATAAACTAGAGTCTTGAAACTACAATGGCTACCATTTAGCAATTTACTTAACTATAATTATTTTTAGTACTAGTGCTCAAAATGCAAATAATCAAACGTACAGTTTAAAGCCTTGTGGCCAAAGTGTGAAAAATCAAAACTTGAATAAGATATTGCCTACATTTTTCTAAATCATGAGTGCAAGGTCATGTTTGATAAATAACCACGAATTTTAATCCATCAATACATTAGGATTTACTAATTAAGCAAGACTTAAGGCTCCATTTCGGCTTATGAGCAATGGTTAGAGCTTCAAATTTGTTAATGATTTGGAGACATGAGTGAATCACATATTTAGTTCTTACCCTTTTGTACAAACTCTTTTAAGCTTTCAAAAATTTCTTAAAATGATAACTATAATATGCAAAGTCATGTCAAAATCGAACCTTTTTCAACAGCAATGCAGTTGACTTTCTGCTGCCTGAAAGAAGTTCCATGTACTTTAACAAAGAAGCTGAGTTTGAAGCATCAAAGCTTGCTGTCATGTCCTGTACGTGTATGTGATCAGTACTGACGTGGTTTTAGTTATAAGCAATGGTTTGAGTTAGCTCAGTTTACCATGTTAAATTGTTTACCAAAGTTAACATTCTACTGTTTGTAGCCCAACCATGACAAAGACATAATGACTACACAATGCCTTTTAAAGCAACAAATAGTACATGCTCTTATAATCCCTTATCATTAAAATATGTAATCACTAAGTGAAATTTAATGAAAGCCAGTAGTTTGACTCAAAAGTCAAATATTTGCATGATTAATGATTTCATCCAAATGTAGAGCTTATTATGTATATAAAACTAGTTTATGATCTTAAATCACTTATAGCACTTTCTTAAGTTTATTATTAACATGATCATCTCCATCCTCAAATTAATTCTGACCGTTTTTATAAAGAAAATAGTTTGACTTTCTAAGAAGTCAACTTTGTTTACTGGACTCCATGAATTAACTTAGCTTAGTTCAAATACTAAAATAACTTAAAGTAATTAGTAGACAATCCAAGTTGGGTTTTATAGCTTAATCTAACAGTGTATTGTAAAGTACTAATATTGAAAGATAAAAGACATTAAACTTTTATAACACTTCTTTACAAACAATCATACTATCAATATATTCAAAAGCACTAATAGTACAACAATACTATCAATGACCAAAACAAACTGAGCCAACGATCAAAAATGACCCTTTGCTTCATTAATATGACGGGATGCAGAGTCTAAGCACATGAATACTATCAACAACGCTTCAACGCCCGGTGATAAAAAAAATCATAAACAAATGGTACAAATGTTGCAGATGTGACGGCATTGCTTCTTGCTCACTGAACCACCTGATTGCAGAAAATGGAAAAATGTTAGGATCAACAGTAAAAACACACATAAAATAGAGACATAGAATGTACCTGTTACATTAGTTCTGCATGTATCGGCTCCTTTTTGTCTGTTAACTGCTTCATTTATCGCTTCTGCTTATATCTGCCATGAGTATAGCGCTTGTAGACTTTTGGTGATATAACACATTTTATCTTACCCATGTTGTTTGGAATATCTCGTAAACGGTTACAATCCGTTATGATTAGCGTCTCTAAAGATTCTATTTGGCCAAGATCATCAGGTAACTTCTGAAGAATAAAACATGATTTAAGTTCGAGAGACTTGAGATGTTTCAACTTACAAATGCTATCTGGAAGATGTTTAATCTCTGTAGATGAAAAAGTTAGCTCCTCTAGACATTCTAACTGGTCGAGGTCCCGGGGTGCTTCTGTAATTCTGCCTTCAAGTGTAAGCTTCGTTAAACATTGTAATCCACAAATGCTTCTTGAAAAACTTTCAAGGTTCGTACAAGCACAAAGACCTAGAGAAATTAGCCTTTCAAGATTTCCAAACGATGAAAATCGATCTTCTTTATAATAACATTCAAACCGAAACTTTGGATAATCATCGTCGGAGTGCAATGGGCAAACATCTGTGGGTTCTGCAATCAGATGTAACTCAGATAAAGAATCAGCCTTAGCTCGTTGAGACCATTTGTCAAACACAAAAGACTTGAACCTCCCACAACCACTTAAGTCTAAGAAGAAAAGCTTTTTCAGACATCCAATGGGAGCATTAATTTCCACCAAATCATAACAATTTTTAAGATTTAACCTTTTGAGATTTGGAGTCAGCCCAAGGTCAAGGGTCCTCAACTTTGAATGACTGAGGTTGAGCTCTTTGATCTTTAGATTTTCAACGGGCATTTGAAATTCCACCAAATCATTACACCCTTCGAGTATTAGCGTCTCAAGATTCGGAGTGTTCCCGAGGTGAAGGGTCTTCAACTTTGAATAAGCGAGACTGAGATATTCGAGCTTTGAATGATGATCAGCAGGTATATGAAGCTGTACGAAATCATAACATTCTTCAATATTCAAATGCTCAAGATTTGGAGCCAACCTAAGGTCAAAGTTCCGCAACTTTGAAAAGCTGAGATCGAGGAACCTGAGGTTATTTAGAACCTAACATAAGTAAGAAAAGTAATTAATATGGGTGCAATGACAAACCAATAGATATATAGGATCATAATGAATCATGAAAAATAACAAATTAACCATCATTCTACCTTTCCTTCTCCATCTTCCCAGAGTTGAACAATTTTGCTGTGAAGTATGTCAAGTCCAACAAGATATTTTCCTTGAAATGTATTCGGTAAACTCGAAAAAGGAAAACCCCGCCATCTCATAAATCGTAAGGAACTTGGAAGGTATTCGCTAACTTTATCAAATTCAACAATATTGCTCTTATAATAATTCGTAAAGAGATCCATATAAACAAATCTAAGATCCTTCGTTTTTGCAAGGCCTTTTACTGCAACTTCAGCACTCAAATCCGGTGACCAAAAGTATAGACATTTAGTTGCTTGGGTACCCTGAAATCGAAAAAATAAAACCCCTTAATTTTTGTCGGAACCCTAAATTTCAAAACGCCCAAAATCACTGAAAACATTATCAAATAGAGAGTGAATCAAGATGATATAAAGCGAATCGAATGATAATTCCATTCGAATTAATGAATTTTTGAATGATTATTAGAGAGAGAAAGTGAATTTGGGGAAAAACTTTTAGAGAGACAAACAAAGAGAAAGATGAGAGAATTGTTATGTGCTTTATATATGAAAACCCCACAGGTAACGATTGGACCAAAAATGAAATATTCAGCAAACCACAGGGACCAAAAATATAGTTAACTCTCAGATTGATTATGATTTACTTCTTACCAGGTTATTAGTCCATATATACTCAATTTCCTCATTAACCCACAATCGGCTATGTCTTTGAGGTTCATCGGGGTGTGACCGACGAACAATATTCATACCCATTTCTTCTAAATGATCATGCATCCCCAAGTACCCAAATTCATTAAAAGTTATAAGAGATTTCTGCTCAAGAACTCTTAAACCAAATTTAGCACGAAATCCACTGCTTTCAAGCACTCTAACTGCATATTCTTTGTAAAAACCTTTTAGTATGCATGCAACATCTAAAAATATTTCTTTGTAATCATCCTCTAGAGCATCAAAGCTTATTTCCAATCTTTCCATAGTAGCCTTTAATGGAATTTTTTTTAGTCTTTCTATAGCATCTACCCAGTAAGGTTCAATTTGACCACAAAGAAACGAACCCAAAACTTTGATCGTTAAGGGAAGACCATGAGCATATTGTACAACTTGTCGTGATAGCTCTTCGTACCCTCGAGTTGGAATCTCTCTTCCAAACGCATACCTACTGAAGAGGCAACCCGCTTCCACTTGAGATAATAAAGTCACATTATGAATCAAGCTCACTCGGTGGGCTACCAGTACTTGCTCATCTCTTGTTGTAATTATGATTCTACTTCCCGGCTTAAACCAATTACAGTCACCGGCTAACGCCTCAAGCTGGTCTTTATGATCGACGTCATCTAGAACAACAAGTACCTTTCTACCACGCATCCTCCTTTGCATCATACTTTTTCCGCCAGAAACACTGCTTACTTCAATGTTATGATCCTTTAAAACATCTGAAAGTACTTGTTTCTGCAACTTCTTTAGACCCTCCAAAGAGGCTTTTGAAACTTCCCTGACATTTTCAATAAAGCTTTCACCTTCGAACTGAATGGATATCTGATCAAAAATAGCTCTTGCCAAAGTTGTCTTTCCTGCACCTCCCATCCCCCATATCCCTATCATGCGAACATCACCAACACCAGGTTCTAAGGATGAAACTACTTCGTCTACATGGGTCTCCATGCCTATTAAATTTCCATCACTGCTCGAATTGATGAAACGTAACTCTAGTGAAATCTCTTCAACGATTTTCTGTATGAACTTAGCTTCATGCCTATATGTTAAAGAAAGATTCATTTAGCTTGTGATTTTCCGAATATTTTTTAAATCTATAATATTGACATACAATCGTACATGAAGTAAATGGTGATATAAGTATATATGATTTGCAATAAGTAGTGAATAAATAACAGATGTGTTTGTTAAGGTAAGGGGTTTGTACCCGTTGAAACCGTCGCGTCTACCAGGATTAAAGAAAAGAGCCACTTGTTCATGGTAACAAACCATACACATGAAGTCATGAACTTTCCATTGTACATATATAGAGGACCAGCGAGTTTGAATGTAAAGACAAAAGAGAGAAAAATAATAATCTATCACTCACATTTAAACTTTCTAAAAAGTTTATTAACATGACTTATAAATGTAAATTCCATAGAAGAGTTATATAGGTGAAATCTTATCTATGGTTCCAAATTCATACCACGAATTGTAAGTTTGACGACAGTGTGTTAAAGAACCATATCCTCTAAGAGGTTGTTTGCTAACAACATTATTTGCCTGGCCTGTTTTGAGATAAAACATTATTGCATAGATATAATGAAGAAATTTACTTACCCATTTGCAATGCTTTTCAACTCAAACCCAGCCAAATCAGATGCTTCTTTCAAAGCCTCCCTCCATTTCCTTGTAGCTTCTTCCTCTTTATGTTTTGCAAATGCATCTCCAACAGCCCCAGTTTGTTTGCGTACTTCAGTGGGCTCCACATCATAGAACACGGGGTAAGCAGTGTGCTCGTCCGTCGTCTGGCATTCCATAATCTTAACAAGCTCTTCCAGGCACCAAGATGAAGAAGCATAGTTCTTTGAAAAAACAATAATGTAAAATTTTGAGTCTTCAATGGCCTTAATAAGCTCATCACTGATCATTTTTCCTTGCTTAATTTTCTCATCATCTTTGTAGGTGTAAATGCCTTTATTCTCTAGAGCATGATAGAGATGATCAACAAAGGTCTTTCGAGTGTCTTCGCCTCTAAAGCTTAAGAAGACATCATATTTAAAGCTGTTTTGAATGGATGAAACTGAAGTAGAAGCCATTGAAAGAGTGTGTTTGTAAGTAAAAATTATGCAATGAGAAACAAACTGGTGGTACACGTTTGGGGATAGATCAGAAACGAACTGAAAAACAGATCTGGTCAACGCTTATCTTCAGTTTTGATCCCTTACCTTTTTTTTTCTTAGCAACTTTAAACTTTGTTTCTTTTATCCACTTCGAGTCCCTTAACTTTTCAGCTAGCTAGCTGCAATTGTTATTATTTAAGATGTAAATAATAAACTTTTAAGCATGGTTCTTAAGATCTCGATTTTAATTTTAGGATCTTACAATTTTATCATACTACATAGCAAAAACGATATAGATTCTACAGAGGATCTTAGCAAGCTTAAGATCTTATTAGATCCCGATCGTGACCTTTGATCTTAAAATCTAATCCGATCCGATCTTACATTTCTCAAATTACAAACTGAAAAACTATAAATTCATGGATTGTGTTTTATAGAATCTAAAAAGCAACATGTTAATCTCTCCTTACACATTTTATATTCATAATTTAGGACAAAGACTATTAAGATAATGGCATTATAGTAGGATTTTGGGATCCCAATCCAATCTTACGATCTCGATCTTACAAAAACGAAAACGATCTTGAGTAGGATCCTGATTTTGAAAATTAAAAGTAACCAAATGACTTATGTCCTAATGTTACCCTATGTGTGAGAATGTTCCCCAATCAAAATGGTTGAAGGTTCAAGTCCTGCTTAGGACATTGTGAGATAGTTAGTTGGCTTTAAAAGAAACTTTTAAGTAAATACAAGTGTTAATGCACAATGTACACCTTTACGCTTACTTTTATCAGTTTATCTTTCACAACATTTTAACACAACATTTATTATATTTTTGAATTAGTGTAATTGTTGACGCAAAATACACCACTAACTCGGAAAATATTATTTAAATAGTATCCTCCAAAACTACAAGCAACCTCTTTGAAAAAAAAAAAAAAAAAAAAAAAAAAAAAAAAGACCTTGCACTTTTATGACACATAAGAATATCCTTTCTGCTTTTAGGAATTCTTTTAAAAATGTCGATCGAGCGTGTTCTAACCGCTACTTACTTGATTAATGATTTTTTTCATCTCATGCTAAATGGAAAATCACCTTGTGAACTTATATATGAAAAATGCCTTCAGTCTATCATTTAAGGGTTTTTGGTTACTTGTGTTTTGCTACTATTCTTAATTCTTTGGGTACCCATGCATTAAGTTCGATTAGCCAAATTATGATTATATCTTGTGTCCTACACTAATAGTAGAGGTGGAAATTTGAGACACATTAGTTAAATATGGGTCTAGTTGGGTAAATCTTTATTAGAGGTTGGGAGATGGGTCTAATTGTTTATTTGATAGAAAGTGCAATTATAGAATAATTACCCAATGGGTTTAAGCAGTCTAGCGGGTCAAAATTATTTTTATTTTATTTCATTTACTTTTTTTCACTTTCTTCATATTTTACTAAAAAAATAAAAAATAAAAAAAGAAAAAGAAAACTTTTTATGAAAATGACCAAAACCCATTTAGAGCCGGACCCATGTTTCTAGAAGACCCATCTAAACACGTGACCCATTTAAACCCAAACTCATCTAGACCTGTGAAGCGACCCGATTCACCTATTTTGCCACCTCTAACACAGTTTGTTATGTAAATTAACACATCTTTTAACCCCTAAGTCAACTCGGCGGTCTTTGTTGGGTTTGTTAAATACGTTATGAAATCCAATATCTCATCATGTACAAAGTAAATGCATAACGTTTCGACCAAAAATAGAGTGTGACATTTGTTGTTCCCTATGAAATTGTGATATCATCATCAAATAGTTACATGTTTTACATGTCAGTATCCTTTCGTTATTGCTTTTTTAGGTGGTATGCTTCGCACACCACTGACAACACCACTCATAAAATTTTGAGCAGCTAATCCCCATACTCATCTCCATCACTAATTTATTGAATAAACTAGGTAATTCTATAGGTCGTGCATAGCACATCCCAAGATTATTCATTGTTTTTAAGATTGGCATGTCTAAATTGATTCAACATAAGTGCACCATTGATAAGGTAACATGTGAAAATATAAGTGTCACGAAATACAGTAATAGTGAGTCTTCAAACATTGTAAAAAGCATAAACAATTTTGCAACTTTATTGTGATTAATACTCTTTTAATGATCCATAGAAAAACACCGAGAGTAGGCAACGTCTCTTAACGACCGGTGTTTTTTACTGTATTAAAATTATTAATACATAAGAATGAAAATTGAATACAACATGTTTCCAACATCTACCATCTAGGGCTGTAAACGAACCGGACGAACACGAACGGAGCCTTGTTCATGTTCGTTCATATTTTAACCGGACAAATAAACGAACATGAACGCTTAAACGGACGAAATTTCTTGTTCATGTTCGTTTATTAACAAATTGAGTTGTTCATGTTCGTTCATTAAGACACTAAACGAGCCCTAAACGAAAATAAACGATCGAACATAAATGAACATACACAAACAATCATAAACTTTATTAAATTATGCATCTAATATTGTTTTATAATTGTCGTTTTTTTTGAACAAACTAATTTAAAAATTATACAATTAAAAGATTTGATATACGAACATAAATAAATAAATGAACATAAACGAACGTTAATGAACGCATAATCGGAGGTTCACGAACATAAATAAACGGACGTGACTTTTGTTCATGTTCGTTCATTTAACAAAACGATCATAAAATATTGTTCATGTTCGTTCATTTAATAAATAAACGAACATAAACGAACTTTTTACCGAACCGTTCATGAAATGTTCACTGAACCTTCAGTTCGTTTGCAGCCCTACTACCATCCCTACCTAACTTTGACCCTTAAAGCTACCAGCTACCAACTCCACATTAACAAATCTCTTTGATATGATAGAAAGATCTTGAATTGTAGAAGGCCATACTTATCTTTTTCTGAAATCTCATCATACCTTTCAATTCGACCTAACAATGGTTACATATTGTATCTTAAGTTTATGATGTGAAATATGTACCTCCATAAAATATAACTTGAAGAAATGTTAGAAATATTTATAACAAAAACTCAAAAATTATGTCTCAAGAAAAATAAGTGAGATATAATAAACTCATATCATATTCCTAATGACGCCCAATGCTAACTTAGTTTGCTCTCATAACAAACATAATTTATATAATGATTAAGAATACAACAAAACAATTATCTTTACAAAAAAGCATATGTTGTCTATATAACAAATTTACATTAGAGTTGTTATCTATTATTTGGAGAAAAATTTCATGTAAGAACATGTGTAGAAAGAAAAAATAGTTGAATCGATTTGAGAAAAGTTTACCTAAAATATAAAATAATATGCATTAAATGTGTGTATGAACTATAATTAAGAAACTACTGAATTAATTTAAGAATAGAAGAATAATTAATAAATAAAATTGTTTTAGGATAAATTGAGTTCTTGAGTGATTAATATACATAAAATAAAGTGCATCACAAAGTTTCTAGGAACAAATATGCCATACGCATTACTAAATTTGAAATAAAAGAAAAAAAATCTTTCCATGGACATATTTTCCAACTTTGCAAAAGCACCTAACATCTCATTTTATTAGCTAAATGCCTAGATCTATTTATATCTACTAGCAGGGTACCCGCGCGATGCGGCAGCGGGTACCCTGCGCTCTTTGGTTTTGCGGCGAGCAAATGTTGATCGGTTACACATTTTTTTAACGATAACCGTACAAATGAATGAATGATAATTTAATTTTAAATAACTTTAAGCAATAATAATGATATATCATTTTTAGCATTGAGAAGCTCTAGATATGCTATACAATAAATTCATTTCTTAATATTATAAACATATAACATCTTTCCAATAAATTTGACGTAAAAAAGTTAAGATTAAGTTTTATTTGACCAAAGTATTCACGTTTAAAAAAAATCCAAAAACCCCTCTCCCTGACCAAAGTATCAATCGCGCCTATTTTTTTTTTTTAAATAATTCTAGCTTAAAACTTGTAACACAATTTGGCTCACTATCACAAAGTATCAATCGTGACCAAAGTATCAATCGTGCCTATTTTTTTTTAAATAATTCTAGCTTAAAACTTGTAATACAATTTGGCTCACTATCACAAACTGTCAATGTCACTTGGACTTGCCAAACAAAAATTGTATTAATAGCCAAGGATGCCTAACTAATAATTAAATGAATTAGGTTGGTCCAATGAGGTCCAAGTAATCAACAATTTGAATACTTAAAGGCTTAAAGCCCAACACCCCTTTCTATTACACATTTACATTAACCCTAAAACTTAAGTCACAACCCTAATATTTTGCCAAAATAAATGCCACCCACCCTCACAATACTCTCTAGTCTGTAAAACAAAGTGCAGACACAAAATTTTCTTAGTAGCCACTAAACAAAAACACAAATCACAACTTTTTCTTCTCACTCATTGCAGTCACACACACGAATAACAAATCACAAAACCAAATATCTTTATTTCTCAACAAATCACAAGAAAAAAATATCCTTATCCTCTTCTTTTCGATCAATAAATAACCCTTTGAGTTCGAATCGCTGAATCGTCTGAAATGAAGATGTAGTTGTCACGGCTTTTAGATCTTTTAAATAAGGTCTCGGGTAGGTTTGTTATGTTTTCGTATTTTTTTCTTAGACCGAAAGGAAGGAAGAACGAAACATAGTTGTTTTTGTTCTTTCATTATAATTTTTCGAATATGTAGAAGAAGTGTTAAGCTTCCCACTGATCTATGATGGTAAATCTCTTTTGGTTTCGTTATAAGAACGAATCATAAAGGAGATAAACTGAGATCTATTTTATTTTCTTTTACGACTCTTGTGTGGTTGGTTGACTGAGATGAGATAGTTATTTGTGTGGTTTTTGATGTTAATGGTTGACGTGAGGTTGGATGGGTTTAGTTTAGATGTGAATGGTTTGTCGTTGTTCGAAAAAGGTATAAGGACAATGGATTTGTTATAAGGGATTAGTTTAGATGTGAGGTTGGATTTGGTTTGTTTGCTTATTGATTTTTGTTCGAAGAGGTTACAAGGACAGTGGAATGAATTATGGTCAAGGGTATGAAGGGTTTGCTTGTTTTGAGCCTGAGTGTGTTATTGAGGAGAGAAAAGAAAACTGAATATGTCTCATGTGTTCTTAGTTTATTATATACACATCTGCAAATCGTTCAAGTCATTAATAAAGTAAATGCTTATCAGTTTTATTTTTTAAATTCGATGTTACAAGTTAGTGAAATGAGGGTCTTACATATGTTTAAAATGAGATTAAATTTCGAATTTCTTTTACTTTTCTATTAAATGAGTTGTAAGGTATTGACCATTTTATTACAAATATAAAGCCTTTTTAATTCGAGTCATAAAGCCCTCAAATAATGTCCAGCTTTCAATGGCGCTAGAAGTTACATTATTGGTCAAGTTGTAAGCTACTTTGTGTAATATTAATTTAGCAATACACATATATCTTTCCATAATAAGTAACTTTAAAAATCTGAATTTTAAGCCTTCTAATTTTAGAAGGCCTAAATGCATTATAAGGTAGTATAGATACACTAATTCATTAACTTCTAGATCACTTACCTTAATAGAGCAATAAGACTTGCATATAACATAATCATCAAATACAAAACACACCAGGTTTAGTAAAGACTCGGTTTGACAACCTTATATAATATGAGGATCGAAAAACCTATAGATAACGATTGGTAAAGCTCGTGAATCTATTCACATATTCACCATCCAAGCTCCATCTACGCATCGGGTCCTTAACCATGTTCCTTATATAAGATCAAGACAAAAACAATAAAAACAAAAGTTAAAATGCAAACCATTCGAGACCTTGACAACCACATTCTTCCTCTCTTGTTTGCTCTATTACGTGGAATAAAGTAATTGCATCAATACTACTTTTATTTTGGATGAGGTAATAATTTAGGTACCATTTTTTCTTTTCTGCTTACGTAATATGATTCTCATCTTCTTTCTAGAAAGATAAAAAAACATCATTAATAATAGGGACAAGTTATCCACACCTCCCACACAGAGGGTATCCAATGATTGGGTGCATCACAGGCTTGTACGGTGTGCATCGCGGGTTATACTGTTTGACCAAAACCCTATGATGTGACAACATAAGGAGGGTATCTATATCACATCCTAAAAGAGATCAAGCCTAAAAGCATAACAAAAAGAAACTTGAGCAATTCAAAAAGAAATCAAGCCTAAAAGCATAACAAAAAGAAACTTGAGCAATTCTTGGCAAAATTATTAAAGAGAATAAGAGATAGTGTGCATTACCTGTTGAGAGAGGATGAGTAGGATATGAAAAACTTTAGATGAAAGAGAGGGTTTGAAGGACATGCGGTTCTCAAAACCAAAAAGCTGAATATTAGAGTTGACGTATGTGATTTCCTTAAATATAGAGAGAAAGAGCTAACCGTAGAGATGATGTAGTTGCTAGAGAAAAATGAGTGTAAAATAATGGGTTGGTTGAGGAAGCACGGAAGGAAATGGGAGAATGAGTACAAAATTTCAAAGCAATTTAAAAGCTGACGTGTCATCTGCTCAAGGCTTCACAATAGCTGATGTGTCATTTGCTCAAGGCCTCACAATGATTTCAAGCTGCTCACTTATAATATAGGTAGATGTATTATATTTCTTACACACGCTAACGTGTATTTTTCACACACAATTCAAAACACATGGCCTGCAAAATTCATTTTACTCTCTCACTAAAAATCTTTCTTTTTCCAATTTCACTCTCTCACAAAAATCTTTCATTTTTCATTATTTGCTTGTCTATTTAAAATCACGAGATTCTCATCTCATTTATTTTTTTTCACCTGTTTATTTCGCCTCCCATTTATGTCCAACCACCATTATCCAAAACAACAATTCCGATAAGCCGAATATTAGGAATTCGGTAAACCGGATTTTAGGCATCACAACAATCTTTCTACAAAAGATATGATCTTACTTTTAAATATTGGATCTTGGAGAGGGCTCGAGATCTAAAAGTGATCTTACTTTTAAAAATTCGGAGGGATGTTTCCGCAATGGTGAGGTTCTTTGTGGGTGTGGTGGTTGACGGTGATAATTAATAGGTAATCATTAGCTAAGGTCAATGAAGGTCTAGAGGTTTTGTTAGTAAAAGAAAATGTATATTTAGCATGGCTCTTTTTTCCGGTGTGAGTTTTGGTTTCTTAGAGAGAGAATGAGTTTTCAGATTGTATGTGAGAGATGATAAGATGATTGTGTGTGAGAGAAAACATATACCAATGTCATGGTGTGCAAACCTTTATAAAATGTAAATAATGATTAGTGGTGTTTGGATCCTAAATACTAGTGTGAAACCCACATAGCCTATAAGATATGGTATCGATTTACTTTATATTTTGTGGATAGAAGAATTGGAAGAAAGTGAAGGTTAAATATGCAAAAATAAGATGTGTACACAAGATGCCCAAACATAAGTCAAAGAATACCGAGCATTAAATACGAATGCGTATGCACATCTTTTGTTAAGAAAGAATAACAATAAAACATGTAGACACCACAGGTTAAATATGCCCATAAAACGAACATACCTCTTGCAATTGGCTAAATCTCTTCAATTCAAGAACCCTAATTAGGGTTATGTGGTTTAACGAATTGTGTACACAAGATGCCCAAAGTCAACATAAGTCAAAGACCAAACACATACAACTTATGCTTGTTATTGAAATCGACCATGAATACGGAATGTATTTATAGCCTTATGGTAGATTTAGCATTAAAAAACAAGCCCAAAAGAGGGTTCCTAAAACCGCTCTTGGCTTGTTTACTTTTCTTCATGATTTAACGACGATATGCACATCTTATTTTATATTAATTATTTAAACATCGACAATCCGTCACGACATATATATCCATGGTCGGTTTTGTAAAACTCTATACAAACAAACACATTCCACGAATTTTATGATAGAACCATTCCACCACTCGACTTTTAGGGTTTCCATAAGTATTTTCCATGACTTTTGGAGTTGCAACTCTTATGGATTGATGAACAAAAGGCGTATAAACATTAGTCTTCTTTAGTTTGGCAATATTTTCTTCGTGAACATGTTTAGCTTACTTAATATTTGTTTTTGTTTATTACTTTATGATATTATAGGCTAAATACCCTTAGTGTTTGCCTAATTATGAAGATTCTTTATTTTAATATGATTTGATTTACGTTTATTGATGTCTTGTTGGATAAATTATGTGTTTATCGATGAAATTTCTTATCTTTAAGTTTATTGGCTAGATTTATTGTTGAGTAATAATTGTATCCTTATGTTTATTGCTTTAATCATAGTTATACATGACCATTGTTATCTGTGACTAGAGATGGACAAAATCCTAATGTTTAATCAAACATAATTAAAGCTCAAAGGTTAGTTCTTAATTACATGTAGATGACCATTCTCATGGAATTATTGAATACTATAATCATTAGTTTCGCATAGCTAGATCACATGAATTGGTTGAAATCCTTAAAGCATGATTGAGATAGTTAGCATTGTAGCCTTTGAGTTAACTTAATGATATTCATAGATCTATGTATTCGTGACCATCTAGTCTAGATTATATTACAAATCACCAACAAGATAATTAATAAACATTGCACTAATCAACTTGTACGTAACACATAAGGGAATGATAACTAGGTAAACATGCTTTTATCTTTATATAGTATATACAAACTAAACACACTCATAATTTTCAACATTTAAATTCTTATTTGAATAAATCAAAGAATTTAGAGACAATCCCATTTGAATACAATTCAGGTGTTCTCTCTTTCACTCAAGCTAAAACCAAAGTTATAGTTTGGAAGTAAACTCGGTGAATGATTTTTGAGTTACCTAAAAAGAGTAATTCTCTTGAATTTATATCACATTAATTGCAAGAGTTAGCATTTACTCCACTATAAACATTCACTTATATAGGTAGGGAATTAGGGTTTCCTAAAAGGTATTATAGATACATATCTTGCATTCAATGATCACGTAAATAGTGCATTAAATAATTCTACTTTAGGTATGAGATAAACTTTTCTTTAGGGAACACTATTTACAACTTTTGTACTAGTTTATCAACTCTTTGAAAGGTGTTGAGACTCCTATGAAGACTTGTTTTATCTACTTTTGCTTTTAGGGTTTTCCCACCACTTGACTTTTGCATACTTAGATATTTTTTAAGTATCTTTGTTTAAGTGAGAACAAGGATATTGAAGTATTGTCAAACCTAACTAACATAAACATCTTCTTTGGTTCTTGTACTTCACCGTTGAATCGCCTCATCATCAAGTGAAAACTCTTCGCCTTTAAAGAACCCTAACACTGTGTTCTCCGCCATGAAACAAAAAAGTTATGTTCTTGAGATTTGATAAAGAAAGAAAAAGATAGAAAGGAGGTATCACATGGGTGATTTTGTTACAAAATCTTTCATCCCAATATTGGGATGAAAGTGAAGGGAAGGTGAACAAAAGACATAACTATCCCTATTTAATTATATATTCTTCTCTTTCATTGTCCTTGCACAGTCCACCGTTATCCAGATTATTTTGTGCACCTTTTTCATTACCATCACACCATCATCTTAATAAATTTTAACATACCAAATAATATCAACTATTCATGATTCTATTCAAAGAAATAATGAATAACTATTATAAGAAAAACTGAAAAATGGATCATGAAGCTCGTTGTAGATCCGTCGTCACCGTTATACTGGTGTTAGGTGGCAGTGGTGATGGGGTTTTGGGATGAAGCTGGTGACGGGATTAAACAAGCATGAAATAGTATGTAAACACTAACATGCTTAATCGTTCTATGTTCCTCACTTGTTGAATTAAATAAGAAATGACCCAAATAAGAAGAAACCAAAATAGAAACCCACAGATCGTTTCATATTAAGATTTTTTGGGTTTTGACTTTGTTGGGTTTTTGGATCTCATTATTTTACTGGGTTTCGGTTTGGTGAAAACGAAGAGATGAAAACAAAGATCTTGGTATTTGGATCTTGATTTGCTTGGATGAGAGAACAGTGAGGAGACAGATGGTGAAAACTGATGTTGTAAACTCATATGCCAAAGAATGAGACATTTAAAGGGTATATTTGTAAATTTGTTACACTTTATTTCTAGTTTACACTTCCTTTTATTTGAGTCTAGAGAACACAATAGTTTTATAAAGTTAATTTACTCTCCTCTACTTTTCTTTCCTTTAGGTACCTTTACTTTACTTTTCCTTCTGAAATAAAGTGGAGAACACAATGTAAAGATGTTATGGGAAGTATTTGGGCTATTTTGAGTTCAAAACTAATCAGAGATCATCGGAGACTGAATTGACCTAAGAACATTTTCGAACAGATAATATGAAAACATATTTTTTGGAAGAAAAAAGAAAAGAAAACAACCAGAATATCATACATTGATGTTGATACAATACATCGATAACCAAGAATGCAACTTTTTTTATTTTTTTCTTATGTAAGAGTGTTCTTAACTTTATACTTTTGAATAACATAACAATAAAAAGCAGGAGCTTAAAGATTGAGATATTAAGTGTATATATTTGATATTAAATGACTCATATTCTTCTTATAGTTTTGGAATTCAAAATGGACAATTAGTGTGCTCTGTTTTTAATAGGTTTAGGTGACTATTAAATATATCTACTAGTAACTTCAAAAATATTTAAGTTATATAATAACTAATAAGTGTAAGTTTAATAAAAAAATCACACGTATTTCTCATTCGTGGATATATTTCATATGAACTTCACACATCAAATGCCTGCCTTTGATTTACAAAATTCAACCAAATCACTTTATGTACTACAATTTATGAAAATAATACTTTCTTGATATAAAAATAATTAAACTAACCTCAAGCACCTTCTTGATGTGGATTTCAACTTGTGCCTCCCAATCTCCCCACATATGTATTGGCAAATATTCTTGTCACTAGAGGTGGTAAAATGTGCTCAGAAGCAAAAAAAAATAGGCTAAATTGTCACATTTTTAAAAGATTTGGGCAAATTTAACCCTCTTCTTTTTTTGAAATGGGCACATATAGCCCATTGAAAACTTAAATGGGCACAAACGGGCACTTTTTTTCTCAATTGTTGAACATTTTTTATATAATATCTTTAAGTTTTTTAATATAAATAAGATATTATGTTTAAAGAATTTATTTCGTCGTTTTAGGTCTTTTATTAAGCGATTTGTATAATATGTGCCCGTTTAGCCCGTGCCCGTTCTAGCCCGTGCCCATTCTAGCCCGTGCCCGCCCGTTTTGCCACCTCTACTTGTCACTAATGATTAAGAAATATACTAAGAAATATACTGGTAAGTCCTAGTTTATTATTCGAAGAAGTCTATACTCGAAGATTCTTGGATTGATCATCATCATACTTTACTTCGAGATGAACACAAATTCCCATTGCATACTCTAATATCAAATACATTGAGATAAAGCTCATAAACATGTCAACTCTTCTAGTCATATCTTATTAAATTACATTTCTAACACCTTACCCATCTTGAAGTACGTACATTTTTTAACACATAGTAGTAAATTTTATCGACGTCTGATTGTGATTTGTCACGTATTTCTTCATAAAACTAACGCATTTATAAGAAATGGTATATTTGAAAGTACACAATGGCTAAAAAGGTATTTAACATGTTGTTGAGAGGTTTCATAAATTCATTAAATATCTAGCAAAACTAACTAATTTAATAGATATGGTATAACTGGCAAAAACGACTTTGAAAGAAACTTGATTGTTTATAACATGTGAGGTCAATATGTGAAAATCAAAACTTCAGTTTTCTCATGGGTCATCTCTTTACCTAGCTTTGACCCAAGCAACATCCGAACTCATAAACAAATAAATCAAGCTCCATTTTCTTACTAAAATCAACATGCAATGTAACCTTATATATTTAACCATCAAATACACTACTAATCATGCATAAATGGAGATTCAATTCAACAAAAATTGAAGCTCAAATGTCTCACTATCTAATTAAAGGTTTAAAATACAAATTAAACAAGGTTAAACTTTCGCCTTATGTCATATATTTGATGAAATCAAAACTCCATTCCTTAAAAATTTTACCAAAATCTGAGTTTCTTATTAAGATTTTGGGGGGTAAAATACCTTGGGTCATAAAATATATATGGTATTGCCATAACAGGCCCTTCCAACTTTCTTTTTCTATTTGACAGTACCTGCAGTAATAGAATAAAAAATCAGTAGATTAGAAGAAAGTCAATACTTTAACTAAAAAGTCGCATGTTTTTAGTTTTTGATGATTTTAACCCAAAGATATAATGATACTTTTGTGTATGATCACACATCACTTGTAAAATCTTCATAGATTCATTTGTACATGATCATCTCCAACTTCATATCAAAATACCACCATTGTCATAAAAAAGACAATTGACTTTCTGAAAGAGTCAAATACATTGACTGTACTCCACTAATTAACTAAATTCAGGTTCAAACTCACTTCTACCAATATGATATCCAATTATAACTGTAAGAGTTCTTAAAAAGCTTCAAATTCTTATTTAGAAACACTAAATTCAGGTCTAAAATATGTTTATTAGTAAAAAAGGTCTATACTACAAGTTAAATTTTAAAAAGCTTCTGCTTTTCCGGTATTGAGCCACCTCAGAAACTTCACCAACACTTCTGAAGCAACGAGTGTCAACTGTAATTAAACAATCCCATTCAGACTCTTAGCATCTCAAGATGAGTATATACCAATCCCACATGTAAGACACAGTCGACACTCATTTCTTCTTAGTGGAAGTTTTCTTCGCTTTTTATTTTAAATCCTCCTCCATTCTCCTGTCAAAACAGCAGATATTTTCAATGTTAAAATCAGACTTGCTGAAGGACAAAAGCATCATTATTGAGCTCAGATCATATTTACACGCAAAAGTAAAAGTTTAAAATGAAGTTTGTCAGTTATAGAGCAAAACAATGTGCGAAAGTTGAGAGATATATATAAGCAGAAGTACCTTTTTATAGTGAATGTCATCTCTTGCCCCTTTTTAGCGACATAAACCTGAAAGTACAAGAAAATTCTATTTATATCATACAACACATAAAGAGAAGACGCCATCAAAAAGTGGAGTGGCAATTCCGAACATGAAACATGACCCCGACATGGAAATAAATGGGTTAGGATCTGGTCTAAACAGTTTTTGGGATGTGTTTGTTAAATAGGTTGACATGCCAACCCGTTTGAGTTTTTAAAAGTTTTAGATAACTTATGTTTGTAAAAAGTTGAATGGGTAAAATAAGTAAAATGGGTTAAACAAGTCGACCCGCCCTCCAGTTTAGAAAAACGGGTTGAATAGGCGATGTTTGGATTATGTGTAAATGGGGTAGGATTGACATAGTTGACCTACTGCTTAAACATTCGTTCTCTGGTTAAGGTGCTCTGAAATGCCAATCCGAACCCACACCCGACCCATATTTGGTTCTAACAGTTTCTTGATTTGAAATGACTAAAATAACAAAACACAAACTTTCCAACTTAACTTCTTCCCATCGCCATTTGTGAACCAATGCCCCGTCCCTTGACCATCCGCTTGAACCCTTCTTTTGCCAGCATCTTTTGTGATCCCTTTCGCAGTATTCACTTTCGGATTCATGAAACCTTGTGACGTTTCTTCAGTCTTTGATTTTCTTGAATTTTTCATTGATGAACTCATCTCAGCTTTACTAGTTCTAGCACCTTGTTTTGTTTTGTCACCTAAAAATAACAAGGGAAAAAAAAAAAAAAAAAAAAAAGGCTATTTGCATAAAATCCCTTAATCTATCGGATAATATGACAGAACTAACTTACATGTAATCGATATTTGATGTACTGGGCTGATAAGAACCTCTATCTTCTGTATTCAATGGGAAAAAAATTGCACAAAGGAGTTCGAACTAGCTCTTGAATCCTCAAATTACTATGGAAAAAATACTGATGAGCTGGCAGGCTAGGGTCACCCAAATCTACTACACTGTCCATAACATGACTATTACGGTTACTTTTTTCTTTCATGGAACTAAAATATTCCTCACAGACCTCATCTAGTGTAGGTGTCAGGATATGAAAACTCTTCTCTTGTCTAAAATCCTCCCATAAATCTTTTCTGTCTGAAGTATAGAGTGATTCACTTAATTTTCTGGGCTGATTTAAACCTAAACTTTTTCCCCTATCCAAATAAGGTTCTAACTTGGTGCAGGCTTTGTAGCAGCAACTTTACTGATTGAAGGGATATCGGAATCAGAGTCGGAATCAATTAACTAAAACTTTCTAAGAGGACTAACAGTCAGCTTTGGAAACGGTTGTTTGCTGCAGCTTGTGATTACGGATTCTGGAGCGTTTGAGACAATTTGCTTTCTTTTTCCTGATTGTTTGGTCAAAACACCAAGTCCGTTAAGCGAGAATTTGGAACGGTTAGAAACTGAATGGTGTTGTGTCGAAACATTCTCATCTGCAGTTCAATAATAATAACCACTAGATAAGGGAATTATAAACTGTGATGATAGATTACAGTATGTGTTACAAACTGGACGATGGATTACAGAAACAGAATCCCATTTTGATATTTCAACTATCAGAATATATTTGTAAATTTTACATTTTTTGTTTATGTTAAGACAGCAGTAAGGGTGTACAATAATAGCGTTTTTAAAAAGGGCATGTAAGTTATAGCCAAAAGGCACCAAATCCAAAATAAGACAGACTTGCTACATCATTATAAGATTAACTAAGTTGTCAACTGTTAGTCTGTTACTAATAATATATGTGGTATGAAAATGAGGAATGGAAGAGGTAAATGGGGTATAAAGAGTGAAGCATGAGAGAGGTTTAGAGATGCCACGGGGTGATGTTGCGAGGGAAAACACGAGTTGTGGTAGCAGTAGGTGCTGGAGCAAGGGAAGTAAAAAGTGTGTGAGTGTGTACCGCAGATGAAGTAGGTATCTAGACCTTGGGTGCAGGAGGTGTTTGGGCCAAGGAAGGGCCATCTGTAGATTGGCCGCTGGAATGGACCGAATCAGAATTGGAAAGAGTGGGCTGAGGAGATGACAGGAGACACAGGTTCAGGTGGAGATGGATTGGGAAGAGGGTGGGGAAGTTTCGGTTTGGGGGTCTAGAAATGTGTAAGATGATGAAAGCTAAAGGCTTGTGGGAGCATCGGAAAAAGTTCCTTCATGAAAATAAGCACAGCCTGCAAACTATTCAGCTTGACAAGAAGTTACTAAACTTGATTGTGTCGACTCGTCTATAACCAATTAGTTCCAGATAATTAGCCTAGCAGATCGTTTGACAAATTTGGGATCAAAGGTTCTTGATGAAAAGCAGGTTAATGGTTTATGTGATAAGTTTGCTTCGCCATTAGAGGGTGTTTGGGGTTGTTTAGAAACAAGATATAATCGGTTTTTTTAGTGTTTGGACAGAGTCTAAATGATTGTGATGTATGAATGTATGGATTATGTAAGAGCAAACTACTGAGTTTCAAAGTTGCTTAATCAAACTGATTATCTAATTCTGATTATTTTACCTCAGCAATACCAAACACTAGCACAATTGAAGGAGTCCTATAAGAAACTGTTGATTTGCTTATTGAAAATGATAAATTGCTCATTGCTTAAAACAACTTGCTTCATCACTAAAATCAAATAACCATGTTTGGATAAGCAATCCTAAATTCTAAAAAACTATCAATCACCAAAATAAGTAATCCCTTTTACCTTTAGCATTATTATATCCTCCGGTGACGAAAAATCCTCGATGTCATCATCATCAACAACCACCAAACCCGAACCCGAACAAAATACCCACGGTACTCTTACCATTACCCAAACCCGAACCCAAATCCACCGTACCCAAACTACACCCTCGCCTTAATCGCTTCAATCTTGGCCGTACTACCTCATCAACATCATCTGAATCAACAACAGTAAGCGTCTCAATCTCAAACTCCTCATCATTATCATTACCATCAACAACTGTCTTCACATCAGAAGCTAACAGAACAACTTCCAAAACCCGATTCGATGTATTATTCGGTGTGATTTGGGGTTCGGATGTATCGAAATCGAAATCGAAACCTAATGAGAAGGAAGGCGCTTCAAAATCATCCATTATGCTTAATTGATTATTAATATTGTGAATTGAAAGTGTTTAGGGTTTGATTAATGTGGTTATACGATGGATTTGATTTATTACACAACAATGAAGTTATCAAGGGTTACTCGTAAGTCCATCCACCCACAACATATAGAAAACAAGTTCAGTTTTTCGTTACTATTAGAGTTCAAAACAATGTAATTGGCTGCCAAACTCATCCCGAAAAGAAATACAAAATCACAAATGTTGTTTTTTCTCTTTATGAAATGAATTCGAACCTACTAAAAAAAGCATCAGTGGTGTTTATGATTGCTCTTAATATCATTTTGAAACGGCAAATAATCAGTTAATTTTAGTTGTTCGGACGGATGTTAACTAATTGAGAGCATTTTTAGACAAACTATTTCAAAGTTGCTTATTCATAACGATTCCGTTTTTTTTTTTTTTTTGTTAACCATGATTTCGACCTTTGGTAGACTAATCCACGGGTTTGAACCCACCGCCACACACTCGAACCATGTTAAGCCCCCACCCCCACCCCCACCCTCCTTTTTCGGAAGGCTGGCGTGGCCTTAAGGTTGTTTGCACATAGCGAATTGAACTTGAGACCTCACACATTTTTAGAGTGATAGTTAGAAGCCTTTTTGCCACTAGGCCACCTCTAAGTGGTTAGAACAAGAAGAAATAAAGAGTGACACCAGCGAGTTGGATTCGAACCTTCGTTATTCATCTCAAACGAATAATGTTATCCGGCTGCCTATTTGATAATCAGCATTACCAAACACTAGCACTAGCACGACTTTAAGTTACCTACGAAAAACTGCTTATCAAAAGTTTTATATTTGCTAGTTATTCACTAACGAAATCAGTTTAAATAAGTAATCCCTGAAAACTATATGAAACCGCAATAAACAGATAACAATATATAACAATCCCCTAATCATCAAATCAAATATCAAAATGAATTGAATATATGTATTAATTACCTTTAGCATCATCATCATCATTAAAAAAGAATGCAGGTCTTCTTTTTTTATAAGCAATTGATTTCAAAGGGAATTAACAAATGAGCTGTTTTAATGGGAAAGAGGGTTCTGGGCACAAATAATTGAGAATCAAATACGGGTCGGGTTTGGGGTTATATGTCACAACACCTTAACCCGAGCCGAGCACCATGAATCCATGATGATGAGTTTGGGTGATGACATAAGAGGTCCTTTAACTTTTTCCTTTTGTTCATTTCTAACCCCTTTTATTTATTATACAGTTTTCCGTATATACTTTCAAATGTGGATAGCTTTATCAAACATGCAAACAACTTCTTAACCTTTAACTATACTATTCCTTTGAATTTATAAGTGATATTTAAATTTAAACCTCATATTAGTATTTTAGAAGTTTTCAAAGATCAAGACATTCCTTAGAGGTGTTATTTTTTTGAATGTCGATTATCTATCTCACATGTCTTACACGTGAACTGAACCCACAATATTGGTCGGAGAGTTTCTCACACAATAAGAGGTACAATTAAGACACAAACCCTTTGACTTTACTTGAGCATATTCCTAAGTCAATCAATTAAAGAGTTTTGCGTTGATAAAAACACTAACTCGTATGTAGCCCAACGGTAAAAAACATACCATATGCAAGATTTATAGCTAATGTGAAACAAATAGACAAAAAAAAAAGATATAGATATTAGACTACTAGTAATGGTGACCCAAACTTTTTGGGGTTATCCAAACACATGACTCTAAGCCCGTAGTAAGGCGACTCCACTCACAACAAAAACAAACCCCACAAAAATTAATCAAATAAAAACTCACACACACAAACCAAATGCAACCATTCGGTCTCCAGGAGGATCGAATCGAGCAAAATGGCTAGTTGGGGCGTTGTTAGTGTTTGGGGAGTCGCGTTCCTTTGGTACTCACGTGAATTAACTACATTTTGTTCCTCTTTTTTTTGGGTAAATACCATCTCCACACGTTTTTGAATCTCATTTATTTCTCCATCATTATTTATGTCCCCAACTTCTTTTTCTTTATGTTTCCCATGAGATCTTTCTTCTACCACAGCCGCCTTACCATTGTAAAACCCGCTATCATTCTCGAAAGTGTTGCTAACTTTTGTCTCTCCCGAAAATCTTGATCCTTCATCTTCCCCAACTTCCGCTACCGGACTCGATTCAGCATACCCATCATCTTCGTCACCATGACCTCCTCCCCCTTCTTCGTCGTTTTGTTCCCCCTCCTCGCTACTATACTCCCCGTCACTCTCTCCTTCCTCATCGTCCACATCCATATCGGTATCATTCTTCTTGCTCCTCTCATCTTCCTCATTTACCTCATGTCCTACTGTGCTAACCTCCTGAAACCCCCACGATTGTAATGTCTCTCACCTCTTCTACCACATTCACTACATGGACTTTACCTTTAACGATTACCTTAACCTCTTCATGTATTAAACCTTGGTTTATTGTATGAATTTGTACCCTACCAGAACCATATTTTGGTTTCCTTCAAGTCTACAGTTATGCAACCCAAGAATCGTACCATGTAGCGCGCGATTTTTTGAACATGTTTTCTCCCCAACACGATATAGGCAGTCCCATAATATTGATCCAAGTTATCCTACCTGCCGTTCTTTGGAGACTTCTGCTACTCCTCAGTTTATGCATCCACCTTCGCAAACCATGCTCATTATCTTTTAATACATTGCTCGCCAGATTATCATTTTCCATCACGACCATGGCTTCTAATCCCCCCAACAGTTTCACCTCAATCTTTCCTAGGCCTAGTTCTTCACAAAATATTGGGAGCTTTGTAAGGAAACATTGTGAAGAGGGTGTTTGGAGCAGGTTGGCTGCCAACGAATGTGGAAACAGGCACTAACTTCAAACTATTTTTAGTACTAGTGGTCAAAATGAAAATAAATAATCTTGCAGTTTAAAACCTTGTGGCCAAAAGGTGAAAACCAGAACTTAAACAAAATACCTTCATTTTCTCCCGGGTCATCTTTCTGACCCACAATACACTGAAATCATTATTTTCGGGGGTTTTCGAATTCCTTGTGGCAATTGTCCACCTTCAGTATTGCCCAACAAAATTTGATACATGTGTTTAGGCTTCAAAGTTTAAACCTATATGGAGGTATGAGTGTAAATGGGTAAATGAATGACGTTTATCCCCGTACATGTTACCCGTGAAAGGCGAGCCTTTTGACTAAGATGTCTGCGGCCTCACCGGGTTAATCCCAAGACCGTTTCAACCCTTTCCTGAACCCAAATGTACACACCTAGCGAGGTTTGAACCTTCACCGCATGTTAAAAAACCAAGGACCTTGCCCCAGGAATTCTTTTTCATGTTATTATTCCTATAACATCATATTCAAATAAAACCTTTTTTTATTAAGAGAACAGTTTGACTTTTTTTTTAAAAGTAAACTCAGTTAGCTAGCTGAACTTCATGAACTTTAAACTGATTTCAAGGAGTTGCAAATGCACTTGTAATGAAGAAATAAATTTCGAGAAAAAAACAAAAGTGAAGTTCAGGCTGAAGTGTCCCAAAATGACGACAAAGGTTACAAGAAGCTGAATTTCCGCAACAAAGCTTGGTCACATGTCCTCAAGTTTATTTTTAGCATGATCATCTCAACCTTTTATCATAGTCCCACCATTTTCATCAGTTTGACTTACTGAACAAGTCAACTGCGTTTATTCAGCTCCATGAATTAAAATAAAGTTCACATTCTTTTTTTATTTAAAGTAATGAGTACTAGTACAGCATCCAAGTTGGGATTATAGCTTTGATCTAACATTGTATACAGCAAAAAAGTGCTAATACTGTAAGGTAAAATGACAATCATACTTTGAAACACTTCTTTACAAACAATAGTACTTTGGGAGTGTACCAGAGATAACTATCAATGACCGAAATGCATTGAGCCAAAATCACAACAATTGATTTCAATGCACCTGAGAATAGATGCGGAGAGATATGAGCTGAGTGGCAATTGTTTCCTGCAAACCGAACATTGAAAGATCAAGTTGAAACAAAATATTAAAAAAAACATAAAATCTATATGATAAACCATACCATAATGAAAACCATTTGAGTTGAAAAATTGCTTAATGACTTACCCGATCAGATTTCACTTGACTAGCTGTTATGCGCTGATTGACGAATGATCTCCTAATAGCAGAAATTGGATTGTTAGAATCATAGTAAAACACATAAATTGCAGAAACAATGAACATTTCCATAATCAATTAAAAATTTAAAAATAAAGTACCTGTTAGAATAGTTCTTCATGTATTGGCTCCTTTGGCATGTGTTAGTATGGGTTATATGTAGCACACTATTTCATCATCATCATCATCATCATCGTCATCATAGGTTCTTCGTCTCTTGAGTAATAAACCAGATGTATCAAGAAGCTGCATCGACCCAACAAAAATACACAGACCTCTCAACTGGAAAATGCTCTGTGGAAGACGTGTTATGCCTGTACCTACTATGTTTAACTCTTTCAAACCTTCTAAGCATCCAATATCCTCGGGCAATTCAACAACTCGAATACAACCGCGGAGATGTAACTTGTTTATACATTTCATCTTACAAATGCTGTTTGGAATATCTTGTAAAAGTTTACAGTCGGTTAAGATTAGCTTCTCTAAAGATTCTAATCTGCCAATATCCTCAGGTAACTTCTCAAGAAGCAAACAATAATCAAGTTCGAGAGATTTGAGATGTTTCAACTTACAAATGCTATGTGGAAGATGTTTAATCTCTTCAGATGAAAAACTCAGCTCCTCTAGACATTCTAACTGGTCAAGCTCCTCTAGACATTCTGACTTTGGAGAATCATTCTCTAAGAGCAATAGGCAAACATCTGTGGGTTCTGCAATCAGATGTAACTCAGATAAAGAACCAACCTCAGCTGGTTGAGTCCGTTTGTCCAACACAAAAGACTTAAAGCTCCCACAACCACTTATGTCTAAAAAGACAAGCTTTTTCAGACATCCAATGGGAGCATTAATTTCTACCAAATCAGAACAATTTTCAAGATTTAACCTCTTGAGATTTGGAGTGAGTCCAAGTTCAAGGGTCCTCAACTTTGAATGACGGAGGTTGAGCTCTTGGAGCTCTAGACTTTCATCAGGCATTTTAAGCTCTACCAAGTCATTACAGCCTTTGAGTGTTAGGTTCTTAAGATTTGGAGTATTCCCTAGGTGAAGGTTTGTCAGCTTTGAATAACTGATGTTAAGATATTCGAGCTTTGAATGATGATCAGCAGGTATATGAAGCTCTACGAAATCATGACAACAGTCAATAGTCAACCGCTCAAGATTTGGAGCCACCCTAAGGTCAAGGGTCTGTAATTTTGAAGTAAAGAAGGTGAGGAACCTTAGCTTATGAAGAACCTAATATAAGTACAAAAAAACAATTAATATTGGTGCAATGACAAACCAATAGATATATAGGATCATAATGAATCATGAAAAACAACAAATTAACCATTATTCTACCTTTCCTTCTCCATCTTCCCAAAGTTGAACAATATTGCTTTCATACATGTCAAGTCCAACAAGATTCTCTCCTTGAAATGTATTCGGTAAACTCGAAAAAGGAAAACCAAACCAATAGATATATCGTAAGGAACTTGGAAGGTATTCGCTAACTTTATCAAATTCAACAATATTCCTCTCATTATAATCCACTATGTCAATGAATCTAAGATCCTTCATTTTCACTACAAAAAAATGTAAGATTTGGCACGACTTTGTCGTCCCAAACTTGCACACAATGTCGACCCAAAGAAAAAAAGGCACGACATGTACCTTTTTTAATAGACCTATTATGTTGACCCAAAAAATTTGGGACGACATTTACTTTATACTTTGGGACGACGGATGTTGTGGGGCCCAAATAAAATTCAATCTGAAAATCGATTTGGGACGACAATGTCGTACCTTTTTTTTTTTTAAATCTTTTAAATTAACCAAAAAGGTAATTAAATTGCAAAGCGGCACGACATTGTCGTGCCAAATTGTATACACAGTGGAAATTGTATACACACGTGGAAAAACAGGTGGCCACTTTGTGCAGAATGGCACGACATGCTTTGTATATTAGGGACGACAATGTCGTCCCTAATTGTCCTGGATGGGCAAAAAAAATGCAGGAAACTGCATATTTTCCAGATTTTTCCGGATTTTTTCCAAAAAATCTACCAAAACAAATGCAACTCAGAATCAATCACAATCCACAATACCAAATCGACAATATGATACAATACCAAATTACTAAACGGATTGAATAACATTCCACAATTCTACGATACCATTTAACAAATACGATACAAAGTAAACTACTCTTAAACTAACAAGTCTCAAACTAACATGTCTCAAACCAACAAGGCGAAATTTCCTAAATAACATGTCTCAAATTTCCTAAATAACATTCGACAAATACAATACTATTCCATAATATTAATAAGTCTAAAATACAAACTAACTTCCCGCCTACTCCTCAAAGAACTGCCGCCTGCCCGAATCGCCCGACTGTCACCCCCGACTCACCCAGACTCGTTGCCGCCTCATTATTATCCCCACTATCATCATCATTATTATTCAAGTCATTATTATCAATATGATCATTTTGGCTCAAATGGGATTATTTTGTGAGTTGTTAAGGTTAAGGTCGGTGGCGGCATAGCATAGTTCGAACTAGTACAGGCACGTGATAGAGTTTGGAAAGGTGGGCCGATAACAACCTAAGCAAATGCATTATTGGGGTTGAAAGTGGAAGCTTGGAAACCATAAGGTAGGGAGGGGAAAAGGGTAGGAATGGGTACCGAGGAAAGGAGGTGAAAATGGATTACCTTGTGATGAGTTGTAGTGGGACAAAAATTCAAGGTAAGATCCGTATGTCCTAATCGGTTTGGGCATGACAATGGCTTCCTTAGCCGCGGCGGAACTTGCCTAGCCGCGGCGGCTCCGCCACCGACGAGCCCGCTCTTGGCCCTTGGTTTCCTCATCGCCTCGCCATATGCTCCTAGTAACATAATCTTCGTAGCATGCCCACGTGTGAACTGCGAGCGGTTGAGCCACCACCAGTAACCTCCGCCTCGCCACCTTGATTCAGCGGTTATCACTCGAACTACACGCAATATTTCCAAGTCATTCGTGTACGGAATGAGACCGGCTCGACTTGCTCTTGAAGGGCCTCATCTCATTCTGTAATTTCAAAAAAAAAAAAAAAAAAAAAAAAAAAAGTTAGGAAAAAAAATAATAAATGAGAAGTAACTTAATATAATGACGCATGTTAAGAGATAAACTACTTACGTAAGCCGCCTCGCTCTCTCGTCTCAAATGTGCCATCTTTTTGAATGGCATCTCCTCCGTGTTTCAAGCGGTCTTCATTTTGATTGTTATTGTTGACCTCTATACATACAATATAAAATAAATTGATAACGAGGTAAATATAAACAATATAAAACCTTTAAAAATCACAAAAATTATAACGAGTCTTACATGAATGTTGCGTCCTTGAACGAACGATCGTCGACCTTGGTAAGTTATAATCTTGTTTTTGATCGATTTTACGCATTTGTGGTCGATCTTGCCATCCGTTTGAGTCTAACCACCACCAACCAACATCTCCCATTCCTCTTGGGTTCTGTTCCCCAGGTTTTCTTGGGTGGCGGATGTGCCTTTGCCATTCGGGTGTCTCTGGATATCAAAGTATCTAGACTTGAGCTGTGTTTGTATTTTCGAATAGCGTCCTCTGCGTAACCATAGCCCAAGTCCTATCCTTTCCCCACCGTATAAACATTACATCCAACCGTGAATCGGTCTCATTATTCAACCAAGGCGCCAGTTGAAATAGGTCTAAAAAAGTATACGCATTTAAACAACACACAATTTAAATATAACAAGCATATCTAAACGGTTAATAACAATAAGAATAGAAATAAAATAAACAATAAATATAACTTTTGTAGTGTCGGCATTATATGCGCCTTATAAGAATCAGGAATTTCTTCCCACTCGCAATCAAGGGGAAGTGGCCTCACTTGTTCCCCCATAAGACTACTTAACTGCATTGCATGAGTGCCTACCGGTGTGAAGGTGCCTTGATCATCGGTATCAAGCCTATAGGCAAAGGTCGTCCGTTATTTTCCTAAAAGCCTTCCTTAAGGCCCGATTTGCCGTCTCACCGGTGATCATTGAACCTACAAATATAAGTTATTAAGTTGTGAAAATATGTGTAAAAAATTAGTTTTATCAATAAAATTATATAATAATAAAAATAAAATAATAAAATAAAAATCACAATTTGTTACTGCGAATAGCAAAAAGTAAATGAGGGCCGTCTTGGTGGATCACCTTGACATCCCGCCGTGTGATCTAGGTTGTACACACCCATCCGTAAAAGTACAAGTAAAAGAACACATAATTTCTTGGACCAATTAACACTAATATACACATTCATATAAACATATAGTAACAATTTCATTCAAATTACAATTTAAAAACAATGATTGTCATAATCAAATTACAATTCAAAGACAATTAATTGTCATAATCGAATCATCACTAGATAAAACTTCTTCAACAACAATAGTGGGGTTCACTTCATCATCATCGACACGCCAATATCATCATCATCATCAGGGACATGGGCAACGACGTTATCTTCATTAGTAACAAAATCAAGATCTTCTTCAAAGAACAACATCCGGTGGGCGTCCATCTGTGATTCATCATTTACACTCAAATTCGCATACTCAAAACCGCTTAAACCAACAGACAATGCAACATCGGATGAACGCTACCATGTATAACATCCGATAAGAATCTACCACATCCCCATGCGGATCTTCCGATGATGAACATCTTCGACAACCTTCCAATGAGGTGGTCGTCTAGCGTGGTCTTGGTAGAAGACTTGTGTTGCTTGTGTCGCAAGAATGTATTGTTGATTTCTAAAAGCATCCCGCTCACCAAAATATGATGTATGCCATGATCAATGTAAGAACGTCCGGAGCGTGGCGTAGGGTTAGTAGGGTTACGGTGTCGAACCATATACATCGGAACAACACAACCTTACGGTTGCCCGTATAAGTGAGCTCTAGAATTTCTTCTAGTTGACCATAATACATAGCTCCATCGGGGCCGGTGTTGAAACTCCACCGCTTTGAGTGGTATGAAGTTTATCGCGCCATGCACCAAGAACTTCACACCGCTCACTATGCATGCGGGTATGTACTTGCACTAGATGAAGGTCCACATGCCAAAGAGTAACTCGGGACTACAACTTGGGTCTTTTGCCACGCTCTTTCACGAATCTACGAAAGAGATACAAAGCAGATTTAGATGAGCAATAACTCTAGACTACAAGGTAATATATCTAATGTGTTTACCTTGTGATTGAACCAGGAGGAAAACTTGTTTCACGGTATCGTTAGGAAATTCACCGCAAAAGGTAATGAATAAGTCATCGAAACAAATAACTTAAGAAAAAAAGTTCTTCAAAATATAAAAATAAGAAACGTACTTTTGTACGCCGGGATGTCCTTTATTTCGGATCATTGTTAAGTATAAACCATACAACCGCACGCATAACATCTCAGATTCAACATGGTGGGCGTTCTCACCCACCGGTTTGCCTCTGACTGGAACACACGAATTTATTGGGTTGTTCGGAAAACTGTCATCATTCTGTCAAGACGATTAAATCTTGTCTCGACATCCTTAAGATAACCCGAGCAGAAAGTTAATGCTTCTTCCGCAACATAACCCTCGCTATAGAACCTTGAGCTTAGCTTTATTTCGGACATAATTTTTAGTTTTTCATGTATCTTTCAAATGGATACATCCACTTGTAGTAAACAGGCCACCTAGAATAACCTCTTCGGTAAATGTATAACCAAATGAATCATTATGTCAAAAAGCGGGAGAAATATTTGCTCTAAATTAATCATAACCTCGATCATTTGCTTTTAGCTTTCACCATGTCCTCTTTGCATCAAACTGAGCACAAATCGCTTAAAGAATAAGCGAGCTCGATTAATGGGTTGAAATGTCTTTAGGTAAGTATCGCTGAACTCCATAAGGAAGTAACACGCATCATTATATGACAATCATGAGATTTTAGGCTGTTATGTTGTTATCATCGGTCACTTTTTCTTGAAGTTCGATCCAAACCCATCGTAGTCTAACTCCTTTGATGAATTTACAAAAAGTTTTCATTTTACGGTGTGAAAGAGTACGTTGGATGAGGCTTATCGAACTTCCGTTTCCTTTATCAACGAGCCACAACTCCTTTCGAACTCCCAAAGTTTTCAAGTCTTGCCTTGCCTTTAGCGTGTCTTTGGTTTGTCGTTCATTAACAAGGTATTCAACACACTCTCAAGCGCGTTCTTTCGATGTGCATGACATCGAGATTGTGTTTAGTAGAAGAGCAGGCCAATACTCCGTTCGTGAAAATAGAACGCTTACTCGATTCAATTCGATTTGTCGATTAGGTTTAGGTTATTTTTAAAGTATTTGGATGCTTCCACGAAACACGTTTAAAGACTTTACTAATTTGAATCATGATTTCCTCATGGGTAAAGCTTTTAGAGGAGGTTTCTTTTCGGGTTTACCATGGAATTCTTATGTTTTTCCTCGATTGATGACTTACGCGTAAGAATCTTCTATACCCAACATAAGCGATTTTATGCTTCACGAGAGCGATGGAGTGTCCCGATTACATGTGGGGCATGCATAGTAGCCTTGTCCAACCCAATCCGGACAAACTACTTGAAATGGAAAGTCATTGATAGTCCATAAAACCGCCGCTTTCATTTTGAAATGAGTACAGTAGCGATCTAAAGTCCACTCTCCTATCCATAACTCTTTGAGTTCTTTGATCAAAGGTCGCAAGAAAACATCAATGTCCTTTGCACCGATTTAGGGCCGAGAATTAACATCGTCAACATTAAAGAAGTCTCTTTCATACACATCCGAGGGTGTGTTGTATGTTGTCAATATCACCGCCACATCGTAACCTTGACTCATGTTGCCAAACGGATTGAAACCATCGCTGAACCCTAATCGGACGTTTCTAGGGTCGCGAGAAAACTCGGGTTTCATTATGTCAAAATTTTCCATGCTTGACCATCACACGGTGATTCATCTTACCGCTTTCCTTAGGTATCGTCGAGAGCATGCCAAGTCATCCACTTTGCGATGTCTTTTGTGTTGAACATACGTTGTAGTCTAGGTTTTAACGGAAATAACGCAACACCTTGTTGGCAACTTTCTTCCGTTTGTCTTTTGGTTTTCCATCTACTCGTTGCAGATTGGACAATTATTGAGAATTTTGTTCTCATCGATCCCAAAATAAAAACAATCATTTATACAAGCATGGATCGATTCGTATCCTAACCCGATATCTTTGTATGTCTTCTTGATTTCATAGTATGACGGTGGGAAATTGAATCCTTTACTAGGGGGACATGCCTTTTGCAAAAGAGCTAGAATCTTGTTAAACCCGACATCAGTTATTTTATGTAAGACCTTGATGTGCGAAAGCTCTGACGTAAAGCCCAATGTAGTCATATCACAATCTGGGTACAACTTTTGGGTGGACCTAGCAAGTAACTCTTCGTACTTGTTAGTAATGTTATGATCACTGGTTTGAGCTGGTTGAGGACCTGTTGTTTGATCTGGTTGAGAAACTGTTGTTTGAGATGGTGGAGTTGGGACATTATCGTGAAAATATCTTGGAAGAATGCATCCATGTTCATGTGTTCGGTGAAGGTGGTTGTGGTATGTTATGTACTACGGGTGGAGGAAGTGGTTCACCGTGATATTTCAAGGGTATAAAGTGTGTCAAACCCGTATTTAGATATGTGTAACTCAAGAGTTTTGAGCGTACCCAATTTAGTTGGGCGTTACCACAACGAACACATGGGCGATGAATCATTTTGTGATGGGGTTTACCAATGGCTTACAATGCGCGATGAATGCAAAAGACCATTTAAAATTACGGGAATTACGGTTGGATACGATGGTCCAACTCTTATCAATTGTCATGATTGCGTTGTAAAAACATATTCAAAAATTAATTTGTATATATACATACATATTCAAACATGAAAAGACGTAATTATGAGTTACTGTTTACCTAGTGCAACTATGGAAGGCAATCCTAACCCACTCTTTGAATGTAATGTCTCATATATGAATGCGTATAAGCGATTTACTATTTGAAAAAATTCGGCGATATTTCCTCAACTCCCCAAATATGTGCATTAAAGACATATTCGTAGGAGTCGAGGAAATCTTGTCAATTCTCTCAAATAGTAAAGCGATTATCTGCATCCATATCTAAATGAGACAAAACATTCAAAAGATCAAACGAGGACTTTCCAAATTAATTTCTAATAAATTAATTTCGGACGGGTTCTATAGGATGATTAACTTGACGGGAATTTCCAAAATTAATCACTAAAATCCTAAAAACGATAACACAGTATCATTTTCGGATCGACAATTAATAACATATATATCACATATCATTTTCATTTTAACACGGTCACTTTAAGTTTATAAGTAACAATTAATAACATATCACATAACATTTTTTCGATATCACATATCATTTTCATTATCGACAAAGTAATAAAAGTATATACATTATCGACAAAGTAATAAAATATATATATATATATACCTATTTACATGGTGAAATACACGAAGTGAAGAAAAGAGAAAGAGAAAAGAGGTGGTCTCATTTGTCCCTATTGTCTACGGTCCGGTATCCCAAACACTACACATAAAACCAAAGTTAAACAAACTATTGTCGTCCCAAAACACATTGTCGTACCAAATTAACTAATAAAACTTAAGGCACGACATTGTCGTCCCAAAACACATTAACAAAATTAAAAAGTCACTAACCCCAACACAAAAGGTGGTGGTGGTGGAGCTCTTCTGTTCTTCTGCGGTTGTTGGTGGTGGTTCACGGCGGTGGTTCACGGTGGTGGTGAGTGTTGCGGTGGACCATCTAACCAACACAAACACAACATAAAACCATTGTAAACAAACCATAATTAAAGAAATTAAATTAACAAACCAAATTTTATCAAAAAAATACCTTTAAATGTGACAAAATAACAAAATTATACAAATTGTACACGATTAATGCGTGTGTAATTGATGGGTAAGAGTGATAGTAGTGTTTTAAAGAAAATTGGGTTTTGTGATTTTTCCGTTTTTTTCTTTGTTTCTACGAGAGGTTTGTGGGTTTTGTATAATTAAGTGATGAAGATAGAGAAGAAGCGGATCGGTCAATTATTGTGTTATTTTGGGACGACAAATAGGGACGACGTTGTAAATCCTTTTTGTTTTTTTCCCGAATTATTTGGCGGCATATTTAATTTTCGTGAAAATATTTGGTAAAAAGGGCGACAATGTCGTCCCTTTTTATCTTTTTTTAATTTTCCTTTATTTTATGTATAATATAGTGTGTTTAAATTATTTAATTAATACTAAATAAATTAAATTTGTTATAAACTTTTAAATAATTTAAAATTAATTAATTATTTATATAAAGTTTAAATTAGTTATAAAATTTCTTAAAATTTTGCTACTTTTGAGGTTGTTTGGATTCTTAAGATTAATGATAAATTTTTAGATAAATTAAAAGCGGATAAAATGTTAAGCGAGCGAGTCAAGATAATGTCGTTATACATGACATGTTAAAGCGGATGAATCGAGATAGTATCATGATACATGATATGTAACATCCAACCAAACTTCCTCCAAAATAATGGCGCCAAAATTTCCTCCAAAAATAATGGCGCCAAAATTTCCACCAAAATCTACGGATCCGCTTTATATATCACATAAAGAAAACTTGAGATCTTATCCCACCAAAAGCCACTGGATCTTATCCTCAAACCACTCAACCTCTCAACCTCTTATCTTCGCACAAATTTCAAAACTGGTATGGAGCCATTTAATCCTTTTATGTGTTCTTGTGGGCAGAAATATAAAATTAAGAACATCGCGTAGAGAATATTCATCTGGACAACAATATTATTCATGTCCTCATCGAAGGTGAACAATCATACATTTCTTATTTATGTAAATATACAAATAATTGGGTTGTAATCTCTTAAAATTTTCTTATTATGTAACGACGGAAAAAGATAATGGGTGCGGATATTTTATGTGGAAGGATGCATTTGACGAGTACTTAAGAACAATCTACTGCAACAGTGAGTGCTCGAGCTGCCATGAAAAAGATCTTAGGATAAGCTTGCTTGAAACACAAAAACATGTGCTAGAGACAAGAATAAGGGTGCTTGAGGCCAAACTTGAAGTGGCAACGATTCCTGACGACCACGCATGTCAGTCGGATGCATTACTTCATGAGCTGTTAGGTGACATGGATAATCTTCGTATGTAGTATTAGTTGTTGTTCTTGTAGTTGTAGTTGTTGTTGTGTAGTTGTTGTTGTTGTTCTTTTAGTTGTTGTTGTTGATGTAGTTGTTGTTCGGTAGTTGTTGTTGTTGTTGATGTTGTTGTTGTTGTAGTTGTTGTTACGGTAGTGGTTGTTATTGATGTTGTTGTCGTTGTTCTTGTAATATGTATCCGTTAAGTATTTTTATAAATCAAAGCACATCTTTGGATTTGTAAAGTGGTCATGTTCTAAGTTAACATGTCACTTATTACTATGTACCTTTCAATTTGACCATGTTCTAAGTTAACAAGATTATGGTTTCCAAACACCTTTTCCAATACTAAATTACACATGAATAAAGAAACAACTTGACAACATAACGAAGCGGATCAAACGAAACAACTCGGCAAGCAAACGATATTATACACAACACGGCATAAACCATATGCTACACACGACATACGAAACAACTCAAACGAAACAACTTGACAACAAAATGAAACAGATCAAACAAAACAACTCGGCCATTCAATTATTTTCCACACTACTTCCGCTTTGCTAGAACTCGCACCATCTTTTCCTTCCTTTGCTTGACTTAACTGCTCAAACAATGCTTCAAGATTTGTTACCTATTTCCGCATCATCAAATGTGTAATCGAGCGGGCTTTTTTCAACTTCATCTTTTTCCTTCCTTTGCTTGACGACTAACTGCTCCCATTGCTTGACTTCATGAGGTTTGCTCCTCCATTCCATAATGCGATAGCTTCCTTTGTCAAATACACTCTGTAGAATCGCTCTTTCCTTAACCATTCCGAACGCGGTCTCTCATAAGCGGATCTATGTTCTTATAAGAACCATATTCATCATAAATTTCACCCATACGTATCAAGAACTCGACTAAAGAGATATATGGACGATAAAACCGGTGACCACTCTTTTTCGCGTGTAATCGGCCATTTTATCGTTACGTGTGTTTTGTGGTTATTTATGTTTTGACGGGATATATAAGGAAAACTTTCTGGGAAAAATAATGGCGGGAAACTATTGGCGGTAAAAATAATGGCGGGAAACAATTGGCGGTAAATATTTTTTAATTCTATAAATGTATTTAATTTTAGATTAAAGTATTTAATCATGAATATAAACTATTTAATTTTAATTCTATATTAAATAAAATTATTTAAAATAAATAATTTAACTAAAAACTTGTGTTAAAAAATATATTTACATTTTGGGACGACAATGTAGTCCCAAAGTTTAATGCGGTATTTAATTTTCGTGAAAAGTTATTTAAATACAAAAATTAAATAATTACAAAATGGGACGACATTGTCGTCCCAAATCATGGGTCAAAAGTTATTATCGACCTTTGTATTTGTTGAAAACCGGGTGGGTCCTACGTGCAATTTGGGACGACAAAGTCGACCCAAAAAATATGCCCGTCCCCAAATGGTTATTTTGGTGTAGTGTTTTGCTAGACCTTTTACTGCAATTTCTGCACTCAAATCCCCTGAGATCTGGATGTATAGACATTTAGTTGCTTGGGTACCCTGAAATCGAAAAAATAAAACCCTTAATTTTAGTGAACCTAAATTTCAAAACGCCCAAAATCATCGATCAAATAATCAAATTGAGAGTGAATGAAGATGATATAAACCGAATTCAATGATAATTCGATTCAATTAATGAATCTTTGAATGATTATTAGAGACATAAAGTGAATTTGGGAAAACTTTTAGAGACACAAGCAAAGAGCAAGATGAGAATTGTCTGATAACTTATTATTTTATCTAATATAGTAGTACTTAAAAGACAATAATATATTTTATTAAAGAGCCAAATTCATATTTGCCTCAAAATAAAACTATGGTTAAAGGTTTGCCAAAAAAAAAAATTGAATTTCATATTTGTCCACTCAAAATTGTGCGACTCAACCAAAAGTTGCGTGACTTGTACTTTTTCGAAAAATCTAGCAAAAAAATAATTAAATATTCAAAATGTGTACTTTTCTAGACACGTGTCAACTTTTAATGGAGTCGCATAATTTTGGGTGGGGTAAATATATAATTAATTTTTTTTTTTTGGGAGGGAACCCTTTAACCACGGTTTTATTTTTGGGACAAAACGGACTTGGCACTTTATTAAATGGTCAAACATAGTTAAATTAAGAGAGTTAGAAAGTTTGGACCGAACCGCAACGAGTGTTTCACTTCAGAACAAACCCGAAACTTTTCAAACTATTTGACCAAAAATGAAATACCTAGCAAATAACACGGACCAAAAACGTAGTTAACTCTCAGTTTGATTATATTTTAACTTGATTCTTACGAGGTCATTAGTCAATATATCCACAATTTCCTCATTAATCCACAATCGGCTATGTTTGTTAGGTTCATCAGGATACAAGCAGTGAACAATATTCCTACCATTTCTTCTAAATGGTCATGCATCCCAGTGCACCCGTTTTATCATAAGTTATAAGAGATTTGTGCTCAAGAACTCTTAAACCATATATACCACAAAATCCACTTTTCAATCTCTTTGCCCCAACCTTTTAGTATGCATGCAACATCTAAGAATATTTCTTTGTGATCATTATCTAGACCATCAAAGCTTAATTCCAATACTTCCATAGTATCCTTACATGGAATTTTTTCTAGTCTTTTTATGGCATTTTTCCATTCAGACTCATCTAGATCACGAAGATGTGAACCCATAACTTTGATCGTTAAAGGAAGACCATCAGCATATTGTAAAACTTTTCTTGATAACTCTCCATACCCTTGAATCGGATTCTCTCTTCCAAACGCATGCCCATCTTGAAGAGGCAACCCGCTTAACTTGAGATAACAAAGTCACATTATGAATCAATCCTACTCGTGGGCTGCCGATTGCTTATCTCTTGTTGTAATAATAACTCTACTTCCCGCTTAAACCAATTACGATCGGTGACTAACGCCTCAAGTGGTCTTTATGATCGACGTCATCAAGAACTACAAGTACCTTTCTAACACGCATCCTCCTTTGCATCATACTTTTACCGCTAGAAACACTACTTACTTCAATGTTTTATCCTTTAAAACATCCGAAAGTACTTGTTTCGCAACTTCTAAACCCTCAAGAGGCTTTTGAAACTTCTGACGTTTTCAATAAAGCTTTCACCGAATCGAATGGATATTTGATCAAATATAGCTCTTGCCAAAGTTGTCTTCCCGCACCTCCCATCCCCCATATCCCTAGCATGCGAACATCACCAACACCAAGTTCTAAGGATGAAATCACTTCTTTTACACGGGTCTCCATGCCTATTAAATCCTTATCACTGCTAGAATTGATGAAACTTAACTCTACTGAAATCTTTTTAACGATTTCTTGTATGAACTTAGCTTCATGCCTACACGTTAAATAAAGATTCAACTAGCTAGTGAAAATTCCCGAACAATTTTTAGATCTTTAATACTGACATACAATAATACATGAAGTAAATGGTGATATAGGTATTATATATGATAAATATAGTTATATAGGTGAAAACTTATCTGTGGTTTCATACCACGGGATTGTAAGTTTGACAACAGTGTGTTAAAGAATGACAAACTATATGCTGAAAGAGGTTGTTTGCTAAATATAATGAAGAAATTTACTTACCCATTAGCAATGCTTTTCAACTCAAACCCAGCCAAATCAGATGCTTCTTTCAAAGCCTCCCTCCATTTCCTTGTAGCTTCTTCCTCTTTATGTTTTGCAAATGCATCTCCAACAGCCCCAGTTTGTTTGTGTACTTCAGTGGGCTCCACATCATAGAAAACGGGGTAAGCAGTGTGCTCGTCCGTCGTCTGGCATTCCATAATTTGAAAAAACAATAATGTAAAATTTTGAGTCTTCAATGGCCTTAATAAGCTCATCACTGATCATATTCCCTTGCTTAATTTTCTCATCATCTTTGTAGGTGTAAATGCCTTTATTCTCTAGAGCATGATACAGATGATCAACAAAGGTCTTTCGAGTGTGTTTGTAAGTAAAAATTATAGAAAGAGTGTGTTTGTAAGTAAAAATTATGCAATGAGAAACAAACTGGTGGTACACGTTTGGGGATAGATCAGAAACGAACTGAAAACAGATCTAGTCAACGCTTATCTTCAGTTTTTCTCCCTCACATTTTTTCATCTTAGCAACTTTAAACTTTGTTTCTTTTATCCACTTCGAGTCCCTTAACTTTTCAGCTAGCTAGCTGCAATTGTTATTATTTAAGATGTAAATAATAAACTTTTAAGCATGGTTCTTAAGATCTCGATTTTAATTTTAGGATCTTACAATTTTATCATACTACATAGCAAAAACGATCCGGATTCTACATAGGATCTTAGCAAGCTTAAGATCTTATTAGATCCCGATCGTGACCTTCTAATCTTAAAATCTAATCCGATCCGATCTTACTTTTCTCAAATTACAAACTGAAAAACTACAAATTTATGGATTTTGTTTTATAGAATCAAAAAAGCAACATGTTAATCTCTCCTTAAACATTTTATATTCATAATTTAGGACAAAGACTATTAAGATAATGGCATTATAGTAGGATCTTGGGATCCCAATCCAATCTTACGATCTCGATCTTACAAAAACGAAAACGATCCTGAGTAGGATCCTGATTTTGAAAATTAAAAGTAACCACATGACTTATGTCCTAATGTTACCCTATGTGTGAGAATGTTTCCCAATCAAAATGGTTGCAGGTTCAAGTTCTGCTTAGGACATTGTGAGATAGTTACTTGGCTTTTAAAATAAAAACTTTTAAGTAAATATAAGTGTTAATGCACAATGTACACCTTACAGTTACTTTTATCAGTTTATGTTTCACAACATTTTAATACCACATTTATGATATTTTTGAATTAATGCAATTGTCGACGCAAAAATACACAACTAACTCAGAAAATAATATTTAAATATTATCCTCCAAAACTACATGCAACCTCTTTGAATTAAAAAAAAAAATGGCTACACTTCGTGACACGTAAGAAGACCCCTTCTGTTTTTAAAGAATTCCTTTAAAAATGTCGATCGAGCGTGTTCTAACCGCTACTTACTTGATTAACATATTTTTTTTTCATCTGTGCTAAATGGAAAATCACCTTGTGAACTTATATATTAAAAATGCCTTCACTCTACATTTAATGGTTTTTGGTTACTTGTGTTTTGCTACTATTCATAATTCTTCAGGTACCCATGCATTAAGTTTGATTAGCCAAATTATGATCATATCATGTGTCCTACACTAATAGTAGATTTGGAAATTTGAAACTCATTGGTTAAACATGGGTCTAGTTGGGTAAATCTCTATTAGAGGTTGGGAGATGGGTCTAATTGTTTATTTGATAGAAAATGCAATTATAGAATAATTACCCAATGGGTTTAGGCAGGTCTAGTGGGTCAAAATTATTTTTATTTTATTTTATTTGTTTTTTTCACTTTCTTCATATTTTATTAAAAAAAATAAAAAATAAAAAAAATAAAAACTTTTTTTGAAAATGACCAAAACCCATTTAGATCCAGACCCATGTTTTTAGAAGACCCATCTAGACATGTGACCCATTTAAACCCAAATTCATCTAGGCCCGTGAAGCGACCAGATTCACCTATTTTGCCACCTCTAGCACAATTTTTTATGTAAATTAACACATCTTTTAACCCCCTAAGTCAACTTTGCAATCTTTGTTAGGTTTGTCAAATACGTTATGAAATCTAGTTTAAGCTAAAAGACCTTGTATTCATCTCATCATGTACAAAGTAAACGCATTACGTTTCGACCAAAAATAGAGTGTGAGATTTGTTGTTCCCTATGAAAGTGTGATATCATCATCAAATAGTTACATGTTTTACATGTCAGTATCCTTTCATTATTGCTCTTTTGGGTGGTATGCTTCTCACACCACTCATAAAATTTTGAGCAGCTAATCCCCATACTCATCTCCATTACTAATTTATTGAATAAATGTATTATTTCTCTTACACACACTAATGTGTATCTTTCTCATACACAATTCAAAACACATCGCCTGCAAATTTAATTTAACTCTCTCACTAGAAATCTTTCATTTTTCTAATTTCACCCTCTCACTAAAAATCTTTCTTTTTTTCATTATTTGCTTGTCTATTTTAAATCACGAGATCCTCATCTCATTTCTTTTTTTCACCTGTTTGTTTCCGTCTCCCATTTATGTCCAACCACCATTTTCCAAAAAACGACAATTCCGGTAAACCGGATATTAGGAATTATGGTAAACCGGATTTTAAGCATCACAGCAATCTTTCTCTACAAAAGATATGATCTTACTTTTAAATATTGGATCTTGGAGAGGGGCTCCAGATATGAAAAGTGATCTTACTTTTGAATATTCTGGAGGGAATGTTTCTGGCAATGGTGAGGTTCGGCTGTGGGTGTGGTGGTTTGTGGCGATAATTAATAGGTAATCATTAGCTAAGGTCAACCAAGGTCTAGAGGTTTTGTTAGTAGAAAGAAAATGTATATTTAGCACGACTCTTTTTTTTTGATTGTGAGTTTTGGTTTCTTAGAAAGAGAATGATTTTTAGATTATATGTGAGATGATAAGATGATTGTGTGAGAGAAAACATATACCAATGTCGTTGGTGCATGTGAACCTAAAATATAAATAATGATTAGTCTTGTTTGGATCCTAAATAAGCGGTGTGGAGCAAAAAGATACAGAAACATTCAGAATACCGAGAAGAATTGGAAGGAAGCAAAGATTAAATATGCTCATATGCATACATAAGACGTGTACACAAGATGCCAAAAGTGAACACAAGTCAAAGACCACACATACAACTTATGCTTGTTAACTGACATGCGCCGTATTTGGCATTAAATACGCACATGCAGAATTTCATGCAAGGGTACATAATGCGTATTCACATCTTATGACATACACTATATCCATGGTCGGTTTTGTAAAACTCTATACAAACAAACACATTCCACGAATTTTAGGATAGAACCATTCCACCACTCGACTTTCAGGGTTTCCATAAGTAATTTCCATGAATTTTTGAGTTGCAACTCTTATGGATTGAAGAATCAAAGGCATATAAACATTAATCTTCTTCGGTTTGGAAATATTTTCTTCGTGAACATGTTTAGCTTACTTGTGTTTATTACTCTGCGATATTATAGGCTGAATACCCTTAGTGTTTGCCTAATTAGAAAGATTCTTTATTTTAATGTGCTTTGATTTACGTTTATTGATGTCTTGTTGGATAAATTATGTGTTTATCTATGAATTTTCTTGTCTTTAAGTTTATTAGCTAGATTTATTGTTGAGTAATAATTGTATACTTATGTTTAGTAATCATAGTTATACATGACCATTGTTATCTGTGACTAGAGTTGGACCAAATCCTAATGTTTAATCAAACATAATTAAAGCTCAAAGGTTAGTGCTTAATTACATGCAGATGACCATTCTCATGGAATTAGTGAAAACTATAATCATTAGTTCCACATAGCTAAATCACATGAATTGGTTGAAATCCTTAATGCATGATTGAGATAGTTAGCATTGTAGCCTTTGAGTTAACTTAATGATATTCATATATCTATGTATTCGTGACCATCTAGTCTAGATTACATTAGAAATCACCAACAAGATAATTAATAAACATTGCACTAATCAAGTTGTATGTAACACAGAGGGGAATGATAACTAGGTAAACGCGCTTTTTTAATATAGTAGAAACAAACTAAACGCACTCATAATTTTCAACATTTAAATTCTTATTTGAATAAACCAAAGAATTTACAGGAATCCTTTGCGGAATAACAATCCCATTTGTATACAATTCAGGTGTTCTCTCTTTCACTCAAGCTAAAACCAAAGTTATAGTTTGGAAGTAAAATCGGTGAATGCTTTTTAAGTTACCTAACAAGAGTAATGCTCTTGAATTTGTATCACATTAATTGCAAGATTTAGCATACACTCCACTATAAACATTCACTTATATAGGTAAGGAATTAGGGTAAGGAATCAGGGTTTCTTAAAAGGTGTTATAGATACGTATCTTGCATTCGATGATCACGTAAATAGTGCACTAGATAGTTCTACTTTAGGTAAGAGATAAACTCTTCTTTAGGGAATACTATTTACAACTTTTGTACTAGTTTACCAACTCTTTGAAAGGTGCTGAGACTCCTATGAAGACTTGCTTTATCCAGTTTTGCTTTTAGGGTTTTCCCGCCACTTGACTTTTGCATACTTAGATATTTTTAAGCTTCTTTGTTTAAGTGAGAACAAGGATATTGAAGTATTGTCAAACCTAAATAACATGAACATCTTCTTTTGGTTCTTGTACTTCAGCTATTGAATCGCCTCATCACTGAAGTGAAAATTCTTCGTCTTCTTTTTTTTGGGTAAAGGGGAGTAATCCTGCACCCTGGTAAATATATTAACCAAATAAACGTTTAAGTACAATGGATATGAGTGAAGTCCCATATCTCAGCCCGTTACATAGGCATAAAGCTTACATAACAAGACACTTCCAATTCTCTAAACAAGAAAACAAACCACTACTCAAATGCTAACATATGACATAACAAAATAAAATTACTTCCTAGGACCTTGAAGCGTTGTGCCATACATGGCATTAAAGACATCAAATTCCGGGAAGATCACGAACTGTTTGAATAGTCATCAAGTCATATTCATCATACTCATCTTCATACCCTTAGCCACCACCAAATAAATTAGTAGACTCATCAAATGGATTAGCAACAACCTCATCTTGAGTCGACACCTCAATCTCTCCCACTTTAGTAAAGGGTTAGCTCTCTTAATAGGCGATGTAGGCGGAATAGGTTGACCATCATCATCCACAAGAGTAGCTTTCCGGAATAATTAGTTTTCAAGCTTACCAATTTTCTCAACTATGGGAGTAGAACCAACATCCATTGTTCCCATTGAATCACTCATGGCGATACATGTGATGTAGAACCGGTCTTATTAAACACATCCTCATTAACCTCTATTATGCGGCCCGTATCCACATCGCTTCCTTAGGACAACCAGAAATCTTCAATCATCGCCTCCCAAGTATTAGAATCAACCACGGGACTATGAATGCCCGTGTCCTCATGCACCTCAAGTGTCCCAAAAGAGTTAGAAGTAATAACAGGAGTACACATGCGGTAGCAACGTCCGGCTTCTTTTGGGATATAAACCGCTTCTAGGAGCAAATTTAGGACCCTTACCCATATTAATACCGCTAGACAACTTGGACCTTGGGGTTTGGCTTTCCGATTATGCACTACCTTAAAACCATCATCATTCACATCCAAGTTCGATGTGAGCATCGCAAGATGCTCCTTGGAGACTTAGGACAACCAAGCATTATCATGCCCAAACACTTTACATTCCATGCAATGTGGGGTTTCCATTCATATTCAACCTTAATACTAGCCGTCGTAAAACCACTATCATCCTTCTTAGGGATAGCCATAGTTACCACATGTTTAAGATCAGCTTCCGATGATAACTCAACAAGAGCACGAGCAAAACTAATACGACCCCATGAGTCAACGCACATGGAGCTAGTGAATGCATCTAACATGATCGGCTTACCCACCTGAGTAGCAATAAGGCTCAACCCGTCTTCCGAATATGCAAGTAAGGGCACATTATGCAATTTAATCCACACAGGTACTTTGGTAACCTCACTCTTGGATAATAGCACATCGAGTCCATTTAGTGAGAATGATAGGAGAATTACGAATTATCAAGGTCCTCGTTGAAGAACATTCTCAACACCCTCTTTAGAGTCAAATTTAAAAGAAATACACCATCATCATTCTTCATAAGTTTCTTTAAACCAAACTTACCCCATGTATTGGTGACATAATTCTTGACCAATGGAATGCAATATTCTTGCCAACAAAGAAGCCAACAAGAGTATTATCATACCGGTTAAACACACCCTCCATAGCGACCTTAGGAAGAATCGTATCATGATTATCTATTCGATTCGTTCACCAATGAGCGAAATTAACTTTCCTAGACACACGTTCCGAGTTTAACACATTAGCAAACGACCTCACTTCATTATGTATACCATCACCACACTAAGACCCGAGTAGAAGCATTCTTACCGACCATCGAAGCATTAAGATCGAAAGTATGAATGATTAGTACCATACAATTGTGATTGCATAGCCACATCAAAGCTCGACGGAGGTATTTGCGAATAAACTTTAGTACCATTACCACTCGAGTTGTTCACATCGGAAGATGAAGCCATCTTAGCAATATCATCGTCAATTTTATTTATTGCGCATCAAAATTCGATCTTGCGTTAGCAATCAAGCGCTCGACATTAGGCCGTAGAGGCCGAATCGAGCGGGATGCTTTCCTAAATTCGACATCACACCAAATTGCCGTATTCATAGTAAAGACTCCTTCATCCCGACTTACGATTCGACAACCTACTTGGATCGTAAGCCGCCACCTTGGTAGCTGATTTAGCAGCCTTCATCGAAGAACCATCATAGTTCAAAAACCCTTTCTCCATCTCTCTTAAACCCTACTAGCAATCCAACAATCGACCCAAACAATACCACACCAACTTCAACCAGCATTAACCAAAAAAAACGAACAAAGAGAAAACCCTAACTAATCGTTAGGGTTTAAACACGCATGAACCAAAAATCTAACCAGCCCCCATGATAGAAGTTCCAATAAAGGAATACATAACGATTAAACCAACCTTAAAAGAATCAAGATCGATTAGAGCGGGTTAGATAAAAAGCGATTTATCAAACCCTAAAAAGCGATTGTTCGGATCTCAGCAAAACAAGGAAAACTTTGCGGGAATCGACCAAGGACTAAATAACAATGAAGTTAATTAGTAACAAAGGTGGATCGAAGCAAAGAATTACAAGAATTGAGACAGAATAAGAAAAAAACGATGAGGGTTTAGGGTTTGCAAAAATCGCCAAGATAGAGAGAGGGTTTTTATGGCCACTTCAGGTTTTTTAAAAATTCTTCGTCTTTAAAGAACCCTAAAGATGTTATGCGAAGTATTTGGGCTATTTTGTGTTCAAACTAATCAGAGATCATCGGACACTGAATTGACCTAAGAACATTTTCGAAAAAATAATATGAAAACATATTTTTTGGAAGAAAAAAGAAAAGAAAACAACCAGAATATCATACATTGATGTTGATACAATACACCGATAACCAAGAATGCAACTTTTATTTATTTTTTTCTTCTTATGTAAGAGTGTTCTTAACTCTATACTTTCGAAGAACATAACAATAAAAAAGCAAGAGCTTAAAGATTGAGATATTAAGTGTATATATTTGATATTAGATGACTCATATTCTTCTTATAGTCTCGGAATTCAAAATGGACAATTAGTGTGCTCCGTTTTTAATAAGTTTAGGTGACTATTAGAGAGTAGGGATCCAGTGAGAAGTAAATTAAAGTAAGAAGTGGTGAGAAGTGACCAAAACCACGCATTTGAGATGCAACGACTTGCATTAGATGCATTTCTATTCATATATATGCAACATCTTGAGTTTCGAAAGTTAATTTGATGTATAGATGGTGCAAATTGATTTTCATGATTTCTGCACGTGCAGAGGAATAAAAAACAAGAGAAATCATGAAATGCATCTAATATAAGTATATGCATCTGATTAAAAGTTAGAAAACACACTATGGTGCGTTATAATGCATCTAAGATTATAGTGGTGCATCTAATTTAAGTCGGTGCATCTCGGATTTGCAGTTATAGTTCTTCTTATTCCTTCTTATTTTAAGTAATCTTCTTATTTGATCATAAGACTACTAGATATATCTACTCATAACTTCAAAATATTTAAGTTATATAATAAGGGTAAGTTTAATAAAAAAAATATGGGTTCACGGGTATTTTGAAAAGTATATCTGCGGGTATTTTAAAACGGGTGTGACGGGTTTACCTACAATGGGTATACAATTCCCACCACCGGCTGATGGGTTCATTTTTGCACCCTACGACCCACCCGTTGGTAAAAATTGACGAGGTTACCCACCAATCACGGTGCGGGTACCGGTGGGTTATGGCTTTTTTTCGCCCTTGGCATCCCTATTTTCTGTTTATTTTGGCGGCGGAAAGCTTGAATTCGATTGTAATGAAGCGTTGGAAAACGATAATTTTAGAGGGGTTAAAGTTGGCGCGAGTAATGTCATAGTTTCTCACTTACAATATGCAGACGACACTATATTTTTTGGTGAATGGACTAGAGAGAATGCTAAGTCTCTTATGTGCATCCTAAAGTGTTTTGAGGAGGTATACAGATTAAGGATATATTAAAACAAAAGAAAGTTATATGGTATTGGGTCAATGAGTTGGAATTAATGGATATGGTTGTTTGGATGGGGCGAGGTGTTGGGGGATTTCCTTTCACTTGGGTTTACCAATTAAGGAGAACATAAGGCAGATAAATGCATAAAATCTTGTAGTAGAAAATTTCAAGAGTTGGTTGGCCGATTGGAAAGCTAAAATGATGTCTTTGGAGGGGCGTCTAACATTGGTTAAATAGGTTCTAGGTAGCTTTCCATTGTATTATTTTTCGATATTCCGTATGCCTTCGAGTGTGTTAAATCATGTTGAGAGAATTTGAAAAAAAAAAAAAACTTTGGAGTTGGGTTGGGAGGAAAAAATGACTTGGGTTAAATAGGATTTGGTTCTAGCATCATATTGGGGGTTCAAAATATTGAGTCGTTATGGGCTAAAACTTGGCTTTATTTGGAAAATGGTGGTGGAGGTTTAGAAAAAAGGGTGGTTGTTTAGGGTGATTAAAAGTATTTATGGTGTTAGTGGTGGGTTAAATGATAATAGGTAGTGGGTAGGTGGTGGGGGAATGGGTTTGGGGTGTGACGGAATATTGTTAGGGTAGGGGAAGAGATAGACGAGTTGGGTGTAGAGTTTACTTCGTCATGTAGAGGGGTGTTGGGGGATGGGGGTGATATTAAGTTTTGGTTAGAAATTTTTTTAAACTGTGATATAATAGAGTTAAATCAATGGACCTGGTGCATTTTAGATGTATTTAAAAAAAATTGATGTTTTTTTTTAAATAATTAACACTATATCTAAAAAATCTATAGGAGTCCCGGACCCCACGGGAACTCTCCAGGTTCCGTCCTAGGCGGATGATTGAAGGCTTTGTGATAGACTTTCTAGGTTGTTTCATTTAGATAGAATCTGAGAGGATTGTGTGAGATAAGGAGAATTGGGTGAATAGCTCGTGGCATTGGGAATGGGAATGGGAAGGAGTATTAGGAGTAGAAATTTTGTATAATACTTGTTACGTTTATGAAATGATAAATAATTATAACCGTGTATTTTAAAGAAATAAAAAATTTATAGAGCCTTAGCTTTACATCATGGCCTCATTTCCAAATCTCGCCTAAGGCCTTTAAAACACTGTGAACGACCCTAATATCATATCATTGATATCATAATTAACAAAAATCTAATAACGTTATATTTTTGCATGCACATTGATTTTTTGGTGCAAAGGGTGAAAATTTATATTAATATCAACACAAATTACAAGATATATGACATTCACTAGTTTGGACATTCCCAACTAGAGGCAATACATGAAACACTATACTATCTGATATTAGATACAACTATGCTAGTATCTCAGACAACAAATATACAGCTTATACATAGAAACATAACTTTGACTATCAATCAGCAGCATTTCCCCTTTTTGCAGCAACAAACAGCAAATGAATTCACCCTTTATGTGCACCAAGACCATAACCTGTCTACATTCCAAAACCACCTCCCATCCTTATCATTCAACCATCATCCACAATAATCAAGAGGAAAGGTGGAAGGCATCAATTATGTAGGTTATAGCCACCCATTCACCAATTCCAGTCAAGGGCTATACCAGGTTTCTACATTTCCATCTTTACATATGGCTTCAAAAACCTGGGAACACACACCTTGAAGGAGAACCAACCTAAACTCTGTAGCAGTGTATAGCTTGGACCAAGTAGGTTCATCTTTCACTTCTTACTATTCCAAGCTTCATACACTGCCCTCCAAGTTCATTCTACTCTTCACACACAGAGGAACCTACTTTATGAATTCATATCCATCTAGAATCAATTTCATGAATGTAACAAGCTCAATTACCTAACAAAGACCTATTGAGAGTTAAAGACATGGCAACTGATTCAAGATATCAAGAGAATCCAAGGTACAAGGCCATCTGTTGTGAATGAACTTAAACACTCATTCTTTCAAGACTGAAAGAATAGATATCTTGATGGAACATGCATGACGCGTACAAGATCCTTTGCCACAAAATCATGAACAAAATGAATGTCAAGCTCTATATGTTTGGTGTTCTGATGTTGAACTGAATTATTGGAGAGAATCCATAACTGGCTATGTTATCACAGTAAACCAAAGTAGCAGTAAAACAGGTGCATGTAACTAATGAAAAAGGTTATGTGCCCAAGAAGTTTTGGTAACAACATTAGCAACACCTCAATATTCAACATCATCACTTGATCAAAATAATGTAGCTTGACGCTTAGCAGACTAAGAAAGCAAATTATCCCTATTGAAAACATAATAGCTAGATATGGAACGTCGAGTGAAGCCCAATCAACATCCGTGTAAGCAGTTCGTTGGTGATAGTAGAAACATGTAACTGTAAATGATAATCAATAATACCTCGAACATACCAAAGAATATGCATGAGAGCAGAAAAATGTGGCTCCCGGGGATCATGCATATAAAGGTACACTTGCGGAACAACATAGGACAAATCAGGTCCTGTAAATGTAAGTAACTAAAGAGCATCGGCTAAGCTGCGATACAAAGTTGGATCAGAAGGAGGGTCACCATCAAGACCAAGCGTAGAATCAGTATCAACAGGTTTCCGACAAGGATTACACTTTTGCACATGAGCACGTTCAAGAAGCTCTTTAGCATACGTATTCTAAGATAAAAATAAATCTGCTGAAGAACGTTGAGAAGACATACCAAGAAAATAATTAAGAGAGCCCATGTCAGTCAACAAATTCTCCATGAAGCGATGAGATAACTTTCTGAAAAAAAGATGCAGAAGAAATGTGAGGATGATATCATCAACATAAAGAAGCAAGTATGCAATATTTGTCTTGCGATGAAAGATAAACAATGATGAGTCACATATGTTGTGCTGAAAACCAACTTGTATGACATAAGAAGCAAAGCACTAAAACCATGCACGAGGGGCTTGCTTAAGCCCATATAAAGACCGTTGCAAATGACAAACATAATTAGGATTATGAGGGTTTACAAAGACATGTGGTTGATGCATATAAACAGTCTCTAATAAATCACCATGAAGATAAGCATTCTTCACATCTAGCTTATGAATAGGCCAATTCCTAGAAACTGCAAGACTCAAAACAATGCGTATGGTAGCCGGTTTAACAACCAGGCTAAATGTCGTGTCACAGTCAATACCCAACTACTAACTACGTTCATTCACTACAAGGCGAGCTTTATACTGACTAAGTGATCCATCTGCATTAAATTTATGTCTGAAAAGCCACATACATAACACAATATTGACATTTAGTAGGACGAGGCATAACTACCCATGTTCCGTGATTAATTTTAAAGCGTTTTATTTTTCTAACATAGCTTTTTGCCAATTAGAGTCATGACGAGCATGAACATGAGACCGATGAATGGGTGAAGTAGTGATAGTGTTAAGAGACAAATGGTCAATAGGATTTGTGAGGCTATCTTTAGCACGTGTGACCATAGGGTGTCTGGTAATGGTTACAAATGAGTATCTGGGTTGGGTGACAATGGTTAGGTAGTTGATACTGATTCATTATTATTATTATTATTATTTTATTGTTATTATAATTAGATTATTATTGTTATTATTATTATTATTTTTATTTTTATTATATTTATTATTTTATTAAAAGGTGTTTAATAAAATAAATCAAAATATTTTCTGATTTGGCAAAAAAAATTTATAAATTCTTCTTTTATACTCATATGTACAGTAGAAAAAGAAGTAGAAAATATGTATGTACTTTCTAGCTATTTTATACACACAATGTAGCTTTTTACCCGGTTAACCCAAATACGATCCGACTTCGTATACACACAATGTAACATTTAAATAAGGGAGGTGATTTGCACACTTCATGAATTGATTGAATCAAAAGTATTATATCTTGGCATTTATACCCTTGCACGAGTGAATATGGGTAAAGTGATCTAAGGTATATGTCAGTACACAATACTTTTGAGTGTCCTAATCGATTAATGAAGTGTACAAATCACCTATTTTTAAATAAACATGCAATGTAAATTTACAAGTTTAACCATCAATTACACCACCTATTTTCCATAAAACGAGCTTTAATTTAATAAATTGTTTACCATTTGGGACCTTTTCTAACTAATTCACGATCCACCAATCTTCTGATTAAATTGTGGCTCAATTCATGGAACAATCGACTTCAATGTACTAACTTCAAACTATTTTTAGTACTTGTGGCCAAACTGCAAATAAATAAACTTACAGTTCAAAACCTTGTGGCCAAAGTGTGAAAAGAGCTTGAACAAAATACTTTCATTTTCTCCCGGGTCATCTTTCTGCCCACAATACACTGAAATCATTATTTTCGGGGGTTTTCGAATTCCTTGTGGCAATTGTCCACTTTCAGTATTGCCAAAAAAATTCAAGACATGTGTTTAGGCTTCAAAGTTTAAACTTATATGGAGGTATGAGGGTAAATAGGTAAATGAATGACGTTTATCCCTGTACATGTTACCCGTGAAAGGAGAGCCTTTTGACTAAGATGTATGCGGCCTCACAGGGTTAATTCTAAGACAAGACTTTTTCCAACTCTTTCCTGCACCCAAATGTACACCCCTAGCAAAGTTGGAACCCTTTACCTCTTGTAAATAAACCAAAGACCTTACCACTGCAACATTTGTTGGTGGTTACTTATAAAACCTTACTAAAATTCTTTTTCACGTTATTATCTTCAACATCATATTCAACTCAATCCTTTTTTATTAGGAAAATGATACTCATGCCTAAACTGTATGCCTAAAGATAGGCCTAACAACCATATCAAAACACATGTCAAAATCAAAAGTGGAAATTAGGAGTGATAGAATATGCATGTGATGTGTCAAATGATGAATTGATTAGACATGATATGGCATATATTTTAGGTCTGTATATCATTGCTCTATTAGTTAAGAGAACAATTTTACTTTTTCTGAAAGTAAACTCAGTTAGCTTAGCTAGCTGAACTCCATTGGTACGACCCTTGTGGATAGTATCGAGATATGGCACCACTTTTAGCGGGTGCTAGCTCCTTAAGAAAAATAGAAAAGTAAAGAGAATGGATTTGACAGGAAAACTATGATTTCATTCATGAATGGTTCAGTATATTTATACTGAATAAAAGACAATTTGTAGTCCAAGACTTCTCCTAATATTACGACACTTCCCTAATAATGTTAAATATGTAAAGTGTATATTGATTGATGTGATCCTGTTACAATGCGAAGAATATATAATACATAATAATGGGCTTATACACATGAAACCCAAACTAATGACAGGCCTATGAGAAATATCTGCTAACAGCCCCCCGCAGTTGGAGCGGGAGAGGAACGAACACTCAAACTGGAGCGAAACTCATCGAACAACGCAATAGGCAAACCTTTAGTGAAGATATCGGCATACTGATAGCGAGACGGGACATGCAGAACACGAACATGCCCAGTGGCAACTAAATCACGAACAAAATGAATGTCGATCTCAATATGCTTCGTGCGTTGATGCTGCACGGGATTAGATGAGAGATAGACTGCACTTACATTATCACAATAAACGATCGTAGCTAAGGTGAGTGGTGTATGTAGTTCACGTAACAAGTTACGTAACCAGCATGTCTCAGCAACAGCATTGGCAACACCCCGATATTCGGCCTCAACACTGGATCGAGAAAGCGTAAATTGACGCTTTGAGGACCATGATAGGAGATTGTTGTCAAGAAATACACAATAACCTGATGTAGAACGACGTGTAGTGGGACAACCGGCCCAATCAGCATCCGAATATGCAACCAAGGATGTAGTGGAGGATGAATAAAGCTGTAATCCAAAATGTAAGGTCCCCCGTACATAACGTAAGATCCTCTTAAGAGCTGAAAAATGCGGCTCCCGAGGATCATGCATAAAAAGACAAACCTGCTGAACTGCATAAGAGATATCCGGTCTAGTAAAGGTAAGATACTGTAAAGCACCCGCAAGACTGCGATACAATGTGGGATCCGAAATAGGATCACCATCGGCGCCAAGTTTGGTGTCCGTGTCAACTGGAGTCCGACAGGGGTTACAACTAAGCATGTTAGCACGCTCAAGGACCTCAGTAGCATACTTCGATTGAGAGAGAAACATCCCTGAGGTAGTACGCGTTACAGAAATGCCCAAAAAGTAATTAAGGGGGGCCAGATCAGTCATGGAAAATTCCGCATGAAGGGAAGTGATAATCCTCTGTAGAAGAGTCTCTGATGAGGCGGTCAAAACTATATCATCAACATATAACAATAAATAAGTAGTATCCAAACCTTGTAGATAAATGAAAAGTGATGAGTCACACCGACTATGATAAAACCCAACGCGAGTAGCATAGGCAAAAAACCGCTAAAACCAGGCACGTGGAGCTTGCTTGAGCCCATACAGTGAATTCTGCAAAAGACAAACGTGATCGGGATGGCTAGGATCTCGAAAACCAGGAGGCTGGTACATATAGACAGTCTCAGATAAAGAACCATGCAAAAAGGCATTCTTGACATCAAGTTGATGAACTGGCCAATGTCGAGAAACAGCAAGGCTCAAAACGGTGCGTATAGTAGCCGGTTTGACAACCGTACTGAATGTCTCATCCACATCGACACCTGTAAGCTGTGTAATTCGCTACAAGACGAGCCTTGTAGCGATTAAGGCTACCATCTGCATTATGTTTGTGTCGAAAAAGCCACATAGAACGAACTATGTTCGCGTCTAGTGGTTTAGGCACAAGAATCCAAGTTTTATTTTTAATTAATGCATTATATTCATCAAGAATAGCACTATACCAATTGGAGTCATTAAACGCATGGGTGTATGACTTTGGAAGTGGTGAAATGGTGGACACATGAAAAGTGAAGCGTTTGGTAGGACGATTAGAACCAACCCGGAAGCGAGTGACCATGGGATGAGTTGAGACGGGATTGGGGTTAGGAATCGATGTAACAGTAGGCGCATGTTGTGAGGGAACGGTCATCGGGCCATGAGTGTTAATAGGTTGTGGGGGGATGGATGGGCTCGATGGAGTAGTAGGTGGCGTAGGGGGTATAGGAATAGATGGACTGTGGGCCATAGGTGTAGTAGATGGGCTAATGGTGGTAGTGGACTATGTAATAGGGACGTGAGATGGCATGGGGTTGTTTATGTGTGTAGTGACGAGTTGTTGTTGTATAAGGTTGGGTGATGACTCAAGAAATGAGTAAGAGGGAGAGGCTGTGGGAGTCATGGAACCGTAAGGGAATACCGTCTCGTCAAACGTAACGTGACGAGATAGTATGATTTTGTTGGTATTTAAGTCTAGGCATCTATACCCGCGATGATTGGTGGGATACCCAAGAAAGATTGAGGGGGTTGCACGTGGTTCAAGTTTATGATTGGGGTGTGTATGTGGGTAGCGAAGACAACCAAAGATACAAAGATTCGTATACGTAGGCGTTGTCTGAAGGAGCCGTGAGTGGGGAATCTCATTGTTGATGGCAGTGGAGGGTAAAATGTTTAATAGATAGGCGGCCATGTGTAGGGCTTCAACCCAAAAGTTGGTGGTAAATGAGCTTGAAACAAAAGTGTTCGTATTAGGTTGTTAATGGTACGAATCATGCGTTCCGATTTGCCATTTTGTTGTGATGTTTTTGGGCAAGAGAAACGAATGACAATACCATTAGAGGCAAATAGTTGGTGTAGAGCATTGTTGTCAAACTCACCACCATGGTCACATTGCAAGGACTTGATATCACAATTAAATTGATTCTTAACAAAAGCACGAAAATGTATAAATTTAGACAACGCGTCAGAATTATTTCGTAAAGGATACACCCATAAATAATGCGAAAAGTGATCTAAGAACAAAACATAGTATTTAATACCCGAGATACTCGGAATTGGAGAAGTCCACAAATCCGAATGAATAATGTCAAAAGGAGATTTAACAACTTTCTCAGAAAGCAAAAAAGGAAGTCTCACGTGTTTGCCAAGTTGACAAGCATGGCAAAGAACGGGTGACTTAGTCTTATTACATGAAATAAAATTATTAGAAACCAAAGAACGTAACACGTCACTTCCCGGATGACCAAGTCGTTGGTGCCACGTGTGCTGACTGACTAAAAAAGCTTTAGGAGTTGATGTAGATGTGACTGGATATAAATCACCCGTGCTATCACATCGGAGCAGAATTTGACGGGTCCAGAAATCATTCACAGAAAAACCAAACTCATCAAACTCAATAGTACATTTATTTTCTCGGACAAACTGACGCACCGAAATTAAGTTTTTGACAATGTTTGGTGTAATAAGTATGTTATTTAAGTGAAGAGTGCGATGTGGCATAGGTATAGTGCTATGGCCCGTGTTGGTAACGGGAATAGATTTCCCGTCACCAACAAGGACAGAAGGATACATGCATGAATTAAAGATAGTACTAAGATTAGCAGTGGAAGAATTAATATGAGAAGACGCACCGGTATCCATATTCCAATTTGCGTTGGCCGGTTCCTGAAGTGACATGGTACTAAAAGCTTGCGGAAATAGCGTTTCCTTTCCTGGTGCATAAGAGTATTGACCCGAGCCATGTAATGTTGTAGCATATAGAGCTTGCTGTTGCGGGCTGAATGCAGGAGCTGGTTGTGGTGGCTGTGTGAAGCCCGGTGGGGCAGTGGGCCGAGAGCCCATGTGTGGAGCGTATGCCAAAGATGGGGCAGCAGTTGGTGGATAACGGGGCTGACCATGAATATGAGAAATCCCATATTGCGGCAAGAGGTTCTGTTGGGCCTGTAAGAGTGCAAGTAACTGTTGATGGTCCACAAGGTTTAGACCATTAGATGTTGGCTGCTGTTGTCGAGTACTACTACCAGAAGTTGTACCTCGATTGTTACCACTGTTGTTGGAATGCCCCATGCGACTTGACGAACTCGAGTCATGTATAAACCAACAGTTGGTGCCTCGACGACACATTCCACGACTAAAGTTGCGACACACTTGAGGCTCAAATGGTCGCGTGTTGTTGCGAGAATCCCGACTGCCACGAGAGTTATTCCCGCGTGAAGAGTCCGTCTCAGTTAGAAGGACCTGAGGAGCAGAAGGTGTGGTATTGACAGGGAGTACCATTGGCCTGGATCGGAGTCGCAACTCTTCAGTTGTCACCATAGACCTCATGGTTGCGAGGTCTGGAAACGGATCTTTATGAGCAATGATTTGAGCAAGGCTACCAAACTTTTCACTTAAGCCATTGATGGCATAAGTAACAACATCGTCTTCGCTAACATCCGAACCAAGGTCGTTGAGCAATGTTACGAGGGAGTCGATTTTTGAGAAGTACTCTTCGGCACTTTGTTCGCCCATTTGAAGCATACGTAATTCGCCTTTTAAAGCGACTGTCCTTGTACGCTTGTTGTCCTGAAAAAGGGACTCAACTTGTTCCCATGCATCCAGTGCTGTCTTAGGGTTTTTCTTAATAAACCTCCGTTGTACGGAGGGTGATAAAGTGAGGATGATCCATGATTTTACTATGGAATCAGCCGTGAGCCACTCGTCCGTGGGTGGCGCTGATGTAGAGGATGCACCTGTTTTGGGTTCGATGTGTTTTAGGACACCGAAATTGTTGGAGTGTATTTTAAAGAAATAGCACCAAGACGAGTAGTTTGATTCGTCGAGGTCTAGTTTAACAGGAACTAGGTTGTTGATGTTCTTAACAGCGTAGAGCTTTTCCACAAGGGTGAGGGTGGGAGTTGCTGGTGGAGGGTTGTCGTTGGTCCTGATGATGATGAGGGGAACGACTGTTAAATCGTTGTGGTGAAGAAGGAAGATGGCGGCAGTATTAGGGTTTTAGGATCGGCTTTGATACCATGTTAAATATGTAAAGTGTATATTGATTGATGTGATCCTGTTACAATGCGAAGAATATATAATACATAATAATGGGCTTATACACATGAAACCCAAACTAATGACAGGCCTATGAGAAATATCTGCTAACAAATAAAACACAAATGTGATAAGTAAATAAAGATAGTTTACTGTATGACATAATCCTTATGCCATACAGGCTTGGACGTGGCCCTCTTGGGTCGTGACTCTGCAGTGGGCTTTGGCCCAGGCGTATCATTCCCCTCCCCTTCAAAAATCACCTTGTCTTCAAGGTGGTAAGATGGATAAGCAAGCTCGAATTCAGACAACCGCTCCATCGCACCAACACTTGCCGAACCGGTATGCCTTTCTGCAAGACGATTCGGTTATCACAAATCGCCACTGGCTGCTCCACGGGCTGCCCCTCATGTTCATCTTCCGGCAAGTCCGCAATATGTTCCTGACCCGTTCCTGAAAATGGTTTGAGTAATGACACATGGAATACGGGATGGATCTTACTTGAATCTGATAGAGCAAGTCGATAAGCCACCTTGCCCACACGCTCCAACACCTTAAATGGTCCATAATACCTTTGAGCCAATTTGTTGGAGTGACGCTTCGCCAAAGTAACCTGACGATACAATTGTAGTTTAACAAGCACCATTTCCCCAGTGTTGAGCCTTTTCCGTTAGCTTGCATTTCCTTGCGGTGTTTAGTGACTAATAGATTGTGCTTAAGATGGCGTAACAATGCGTCACGCTCCACTAATGACTCTTCCACAGCCGCGACCTTGGACGACCCGGGTGGGTAAGGAATAATTGCAGGAGGAACACGCCCATAGATGGCTTAGTAAGGCGTTATTCCAATGCTACTATGGAAACTAGCATTGTAGCTATATTCAACCCATGGTAACAAACGCACCCAATGTCGAGGCTTGCCCGATACCATAGCCCTCAAATATTGCTCAAGCCCACGGTTAACAACTTCCGTCTGGCCGTCTGTTTAGGGATGATAGGACGTGCTATGATTCAACTTAGTCCCACTTGCTTCGAACAACTGCCTCCAAAACTTACTAACAAAGATGGGATCACGGTCAGACACGATGGTTTTAGGAATCCCACGGTGCTTGACCACCATATCAATAAAAATATCGACAACCTGTGGTGCGTTGAAACTAGCAGGTAGTGGCCCGAAGTGGGCATACTTAGTGAACCGATCCACTACTACAAAAATCACTGACAATCCCTTGTAAACTGGTAATCCGGTAATAAAATCCATTGAAGCATCTTCCCACACTCTAGACGGTGTCTGCAAGGGTTGTAGTAATCCACCCGGAGCTTGCGTAGAATATTTAGTCTGTTGACAAACGAGGCATTTACGCACAAATTCTTCAACTGACTTACGCATACCCTTCCAGAAAAACAATACGGACAACCCAACCAACATCTTTTTAACACCACTATGCCCTGCCGTTGGAGTGTTGTGAAATTCCGACAATAATAACTCCTTAAGTTTAGATTCCATCCCAATATAGTAACGATAACGAAACACTAACATTCCTTGCTCTCGTCGAAACCACTCCATCGACTCATTGTGATCGAGTTTTTGATGAATTTTCTGTAACTCTTCCATTGTTTCATTCTCTTGCCGTAAGTCACTTATAAAACCAGGCAATGGCTGACTTAACGTTATAAATGCAGCCATGATGTCATCTTCCTCCTCATGCATACGAGATATTGCATCCCCCACCTGATTAGTAGCCCTCGGTTTGTATTCAATAACAAAATCAAAACCCATAAGCTTTTGCACATATTTTTGTTGAAGGGGTGTTTGGATAACTTGTTGCATGAGTTCCTTGAGACTCCTGTGATCCGTGCGTATAGTAAAACGACACCCAAGTAAATACTGTCGCCATTTATAAACGGATTCGACAATGGCAAATGGTTCCTTTTGATAGGTCGCGGCTATTCGCATACGCGGACCCAGCTTTCGGCTAAAATAGCTTAAGGGCTATCCTTTTTGCAATAGTATGGCACCTATTCCCACATCCGATGCATCGGCTTCTACCACAAACATCTCATCAAAATTTGGAAGACCCAATATTGGTGCACTAGACATTCGCGTCTTAAGATCTTCAAAGACCTTATTTTCCACCATTCCCCACTGGAACCCGTGTTTCTGAAGTAAATTAGTCAAGGGAGCTGCAATTATACCATGATCTTTAATAAAACGCCTATAAATCCCCGCACTTGCCGTTGGTTCGTAGGCACGGGCCAATTCCTTACCGCATCCACCTTTTCCGGTCCATTGCCACGCCTTGTTTTGAAATAATATGCCCCAAATACTCAAGAGACAAAGCTCCGAACATGCACTTTGATTGTTTAACATAAAAGTGATGGTCCTGTAAACACTTAAAAACACATTGCAAATGTTCCAAGTGGGCGGTAAGAGTGGCACTATAAACTAAGATGTCATCAAAGAAAACAATCACAAATTTGCGTAAGTAAGGAGAAAATAACTGATTCATCGTCGCTTGAAAAGTAGATGGAGCATCGGTAAGTCCAAACGGCATTACCAAAAATTCATAGTGACCATCATGCGTTCGAAAGGCCGTTTTGTACACATCCCGCTCATGTACCCGTATTTGATGATACCCCGCACGTAAATCAAGTTTAGTAAAAATAACGGCACCCCTAGCTCATCAAACATCTCATCTGCAGTAGGAATTGGAAACTTATCTTTGATCGTGACCTCATTCAAGGCTCTATAATCCACACAAAAGCGATAATTGTCGTCCTTCTTTTTCACTAATAACACTGGGGATGAGAAAGGGCTTTGACTGACTCGTATAATTCCTTGAGTTAACATCACATTCACGAGTTTTTCCATTTTCCCTTTTAGATAATGGGGATAACGATAAGGCCGCACATTCACCGGTTTGGTATTTGGATATAAATGAATTCGATGGTCAATGCTACGATGGGGTGGAAAAGTAGTGGGTACTTGAAAGAGTGATCCGAAGCGGTGTAAGAGTTGTACGAGCTCCGTTTGTACTGCTACTTCTTCTGCGACTGTAGCTCCTTGGTCATTCTCCTTGTAAGTCAAATTATACAGTTCATATACCCCATAAACATCACCCGTCTCTAATAAACCCCGCATATGACGTAAGATAATGTGTTTCATGCTTAGTGAGTCGTCCCCTTGCAATTTATAACCATGACCCAACCAAGAAAATTCCATTGTCTGTTGAGAATAATCGTGGGTTACCTTACCTAGTTGTTGCAACCACTAAATACCAAGCACAATATCTGGCCCTTTCATCGGAAGCACATACAAGTCCACCTCTATGCATAACCCCTGCATTTCAAGCGATACCTGAGCACATAGGTTTTCACACAATAGGGTTTCGCCACTGCCAATGTATACTTTAAAGGGTTTTGTGTTGGTGACTGGTATCTTCATTCGTTCGACCACTTATGGTTGAACAAAATTGTGAGTACTGTGGTTATCAATTAAAATGTGAACCTTACCCGTGCCTAGTGTACCCCATAACTGAAGAGATCGAGGACTTCCATGCCCAACCAAAGAATTAAGAATCAAGATATCCCCTCTTTCTACTGGCTCTTCGTGCTCCGTTTATGTAGGCTGCTCCTCATCTACACCCTCATCCGTCATAAATAACATAAACTTACTGGGACATTTATGACCCCGTACCCACCGATTATCACAATTAAAACATAAGCCCTTACTAATCCGTTCCTGACGTTCTACGGGAGAAATCCATTTAATAGCTAATGGTTTGGCAGTAGTATTAGTTTTACCTGATGTCGGAGTAGGTTGCAATGGGGTTTTAGCTGATTGGGACACCGCGGTTGGTGTAGATACCGTGGTTGAAATTCATGACGAGTGCGTCCTTTGCAGTCCGCCTCCTGACGCAACAATGGGCACCCGCTGATCATCCAAACGAGCCTCAGTAACCTTGGCCAAAGCAAAGGCATCTCCCAAGTTTGTGGGTTTGGCAACAAGTAATTCCCGTGGAAGGTTTGGTTTAAGCCCAGAAACATAAAACGATATAAGCAAATTTTCAGATATATCAGTAACCCGATTCATTAATTTTTCAAACTCACCTTGGTATTGAGAGACTGTACGAGTTTGTAACAATTTAGATAAAGCCCCTTTCGGATCCTCATATTTAGAAGGTCCGAATCGATTCTTGACACTTTCTACAAACACATCCTAGGTGGTAATCAACCCATTCCGTGTCATCCAACGAAACCATTCCGCGGCCTCACCTTCGAGGTTGAATCCCATAATCCTTCACCGCTGATCAATTGAAGTATTTAGCAAAGAAAAATATTCGGTGATAGAAAAGATCTAACTTTCTGGATTAGTGCATGTGAATTTAGGAACATCCAACCGCATTGAACGCGGCAACATCGACCCGGCGTCACCACCTCCCCCATGATGGTTTTGGATCATATTCTTTGTAGCCTGTAACTCCAACTGTAACTCCATAAGCTGAGCTTGAATGGCATCAGCCCGTTGTTGATTAGCCGTTGCTTGCTCTTTGAGATAGGCTACAAAGATAGGGCACCACTTTTAGCGACCCTTGTGGATAGTATCGAGATAGGGCACTACTTTTAGCGGGTGCTAGCTCCTTAAGAAAAATAGAAAAGTAAAGAGAATGGATTTGACAGGAAAACTATGATTTCATTCATGAATGGTTCGGTATATTTATACCGAATAAAAGACAACTTGTAGTCCAAGACTTTTCCTAATATAACGATACTTCCCTAAAAAACACAAGTGTGATAAGTAAATAAAGATAGTTTACTGTATGACATAATCCTTATGCCATATAGGCTTGGACGTGGCCCTCTTGGGTCGTGACTTTGCAGTGGGCTTTGGCCAGGCGTATCATCCATAAACTCTAAACTTATTTCAAGGAGTTACAAATGCACTTGAAATGACGAAATAGGTTTCGAGAAAAAACAAAAGTGAAGTACAGACTGAAGTGTCCCAAAATGACGACAAAGGTTACACAGGGAAAGAAGCTGAATTTCCTCAACAAAGCTTGGTGATATGTCTTGTACGGTGTCATCTTCCGCAATTTTGAAATAAAAAATACAAACTTTATAGACTTTGGTAACATAACCAAATCACGACATATCAACTACGTGTTGGAATTATATACTATGACAATCATATATAAAAACACATAAACATCAAAGAAACATGCGGAAGCGTATAGGAACGAATAATGAATAATTAATTAACATAAACATAAAGTATGTGTACCTTTTTGATTCTAGCCGAACAAGAATCAATTCCACAAAACTAGCAATTGAGATGAACCCTAATTAGGGTTTATAAGGATTATGTGAATTACCCCTTACCGTTTTGTAATTCAATCCAAGATACAATCAATAGTGTGATTGTACCACGTTCGTGTACACACGTACTAAATCAAATTGAAGTAATGCTAGTTTTAAAAACACGAAACAATTTGTTTTGGAAAAACAAGATGATCGACACCCAAGGGGGGTTGTATGATCGGTTATAATCAAAAACACACAAACAATGTTTTAGGTTTTAAATTATGAGTACAAGAGATGAAAAACTAAGACCCTAGGCCTTGTATTTATACCAAATATAACTTGGTGACCAAGTTAGATATGGATTGGGTTTAGAAAACCCATAACCGATCGGTTTGAACTCCCCATGGGATTCTAGAACCTTCTCGATCTCTATTTTTCAATCTAGTCTTTCCAATTAACATTTAACGATCGTTAGTCCATTACACTTAATTAACTTAACGTTCGTTATATATTATTTCGTGTAATTAATAAATAAATATAACATTTATATTTAATTATTAACTTCAATTCTCATACGTAAATTGTGTAATCCCGTGGTCTCAAGTTAGATCCTAACACACATCTATTAATATTTTGTCCACTAAACCAACAGCTCCCACTTGGACATATCTTAATAGTGTGATCACATCGGTTAGCGTCTAGCAACACTTCGATGCCTCTAGTACAACTCGAGTAAGGCTCCTGGAAAAACCTTTTAATGATTTCTCATTATTATTATCCTTTTGTTTCTAATACCATGTTTATTAAAGATATGGAATTAAGTCATTCTTTATTCAACCATTCATTTCTCGTTATAAGTGATTGAGCAAGATTACCAAATCTTACGAGCAGGAGATCTTGGGCATGGCCATGCAAACATCTTGTCAACCCTACGAGGGCCCAACAATATTAAACTCAAATAAATTTGAAGGAACAAATTCTATCTTGACTACTAGACTAACCCATTAAACTTTGCAACACTTCGGAAACAACCCTTATGACTACCGAGTTACATATAGCGTTAAGTTGTTTCACGTGCACTACATTCATGACACTTATCCGGTATCTCAAGTCGAGGATAACTATTCATAATTTACTTAACAACAATATCCACAAAGTAAATTATGTAGTTGGGATAAGTCCTATATTCAATTCATTGAATATCATCTAAAATTGGTATGCATTCTCATCAATATACTTTCAAATATATTCTACCATATCTCTCAGATTTTTCTTCGTTTAATGATACTCCCATATCATTAATTGACAACGGACGATTTAGAATAAATAAATTTATTCACGGATTAAACATGCAAATATAGGATACAATATATTATAAAATCAAACATACCAAGTATTTGATTTATTATAACAATTGTTTAACATCCCTTATCCAAATACTAAATAGATCAATGCATGAAAAATTCCGGTTGATAAATTATGCCTCAAGTAATGATAATCATACTTGTTGACAAGGCATAAATCAACCAACTTGATCTATCGTAATTTTGAGAATACTTATTTCAAGAATTCAATTAGTAAAGTCCTTCTATGTGTGCATTCACCAATCCACATAATAATTCATAAAGTGTGTGACATCATCTATCACCAATTTATGACAGTTTAAACTTTCAAACATTTTAAAGTTTAAAGTATTCTTATTATTTTAATGTATAATGCAACTGTGCTTTTAGTAGCACAACTAGTTCACATGGCCATTAACAAGGATGAAATCCTACCATGACTAGTATTGAGTGTCATCTCAATTAAATCAACATCATTGTATACAAACAACAATATGCTTATTAAAACTCCGTAAACTTTAATATCTATTTTGTAATGTTTGATGCTTTCCAAACTTTCAAATTTGTAGCTGATGACAATTTGCACAACAATTGACATATTGTTCATCCATAGAATCTAGGAACAATTCCAGGGTAAGGATGTAATTCTATTAGAATATTCATTACTCAAGTTATCTAATAACTTTTAGTTAAATATCAATGTTCTCAAATCATCTATCATTCAAGAATGATACAACAATTTGAATACACTACATGATGTACATGACGAATCTACATGTCAAACTTAGATTTCATTTATGTTCTATCTTGTCAAAAGATATTTATCCATTTTCAAAATGATATATCATGTTTTATTAGAATCATTTATTTTATTGCACATGTTTATTAATAATAAACATATATTCCAAGGTTGTATGTTTTAATTCTTAAATCTTACAAGTGAAGTTTCATTCCAACCTAAGACTTAACATTTAGCTTACAAGGAATGTTACTTCCTATATGTTATACAACATGTAATATTTAAAACCTTAACATAATACTCCAAGGTTGTATGTTTTAATTCTTAAATCTTACAAGTGAAGTTTCATTCCAACCTAAGACTTAACATTTAGCTTACAAGGAATGTTACTTCCTATATGTTATACAACATATAAGATTTAAAACCTTAACATAATACTCCCACTAGCTTTCAGGAATACTTAAAATTTATCTTATTTCAATTATAAATCGAAACTAGGATTTAATAATTAAACATAAGAATAATTTCATAGATGCATGCATTTATCCATTCATGAATTATTGCACTTTGTACACTTCCAAAGATTATATGAATTCAAAAAACCTTTCGATTACTTATCGTCCTCGCTCAAGTAATTTCTCAAGAAAGAGTTTTGGTATTCCATTGTCATATTTCATATTAATGAAAACAAGTATGACAATTATCATCTTTATATATTTAATGTGTCCAGGAAAAAATATTCAATCATAATTAATATCTTAAGTATGATTAATAATCTTTCATAAAACATGCATTAAATATGTGTACAATTTTGTCCATATGATTTCTACACAGAGATTTAAACTACTAGAGTTTTTCATCTATTTGAAGAAACTTATTTCCATTCTCTACTCTAACTAGTAAGATAAACCAAATTTCCAAAATTGATTATCTTTATGGACAACATCTTTAACATTCATAGTATGAGTAATTTACCCAATTCAATATTTGGTAATCCATCATAATGATTATCAGGTTTACTATAATCCTGTAACTCATGTTCTTCTCAGCATATAAATCAAATATCTGAGATATCCTTGCATATCCATGAATGAAAATTCCATCATCTTGAGGTTAACATTTCATATCAAGCCTTATCATGATATTTACTAGTGTATTTAAAAAGATTATGTATTTTGTAATTTTAACTTTCAAGATAAAAAAAAACTCCCACTTCCCTTTTGTAAGACTCTCTATATATACTTAGCAATTAGAGAAAACTACATTGTTCTCTTTTTGGGACATTACAAATACACATTGACAATTCCTGACTTTAGTTTGTTAATAACCTATTCATAAGTAGTTTAACAAATTCAGAATCTTCAATTTTAAAACTTAATGTGATTCATCACATTCCATATGAAATGGTGTTTTATCAATCTTCTAGGTTGGAGTCATATTGAGTATATTCAATTCATACTCAATTTTTTAACCTTGTTACTTTTTAAGAAAGAAGTTATGGTTATCTTGAATCAAACAAATCAAATATAGAGTTTGATTCTCCTAACTGAACATACCATCAACTTGTGGTATTCATTAGAATTAATATTGTAAGACAATCTATACAATATATAAGATAAACATATACATTTCGGCTTACCTATTTACCAACTAAGTCAACTTAATGGTATAATAGACTTTTCAAGCCAATTGCATGCTTTATAACACAAGTACTCTTTAACAAAGTCACTTCATATCCATGTCTCATCAAGAAAACATAAAGCTTATAATCCCATTATCGTTATAAATCATTGATCAACTCAATGACTTCTTGTATATGTCTTAATTAAAAACATAACAAGTTAACTTCTTACTTTATTATAAGTCTTAAAATACTTTATGTTTATGTCTTTACAATGAATCATAAACATGTTTAACTAAAGTAATTATGAACACAACTCTTGGTTTCAATAGTAATTTCAAGTTAATTTATTTACTTCACAATAATGTAAGACTACATTATTTTTCATTTATGTCATTCCAAAATACATAAATAAACAAATTGAAGTAGTATTAGATTAATTCATTTATGTCATTCTAATAATACATAAATATCTAATTTTAAGTAGTCTTATATATCATTTTGACACATGTTCTAAATACTTGTCTAATCTAGAAACTGCGAATATGTCCATGCAAGGTCTAACTTCACATGGAGATTTACTTTGTTGTTGCAATCTCGCCAAGTTCTCACATGACGTAAATTGCAACACCAAGTGTTTCTTGAATTAGATATGTACAAGTCATATTAGAACGTTAGTCTCTTACCATGCAGTAAAGAGAATCTGTTAAATCATATACTTATATGTTGTACATTGCACACAATATAGATTTCTCCCACTTGTGCATGGAACAACATCAAGTAGCAGATAAACAACACAACATATGTTTGTTTATGTGACTAATATGATTGTGTCATTGATATTAGGATAACTAGTATATGTAGAACCACTTCATAGTCTAATAAGGAAACGTACATGACTATCCTTGAAAACATAAGTGTCTACAAGTGGAAAGTAATTATCTTAAGACATTCTAGAGATAATCTGGGATACTACCACGATGACAAAGCTTGTAACTCCCACTGAATTAGAAATCATTACATTAATTCCTTATTCAGTAATAAGAACACAATACTCCCACTGGATTTGACAACATTGTAAGTGTTTCATTAACCATTGAAAGAAAAGAGTGTTCTATTTACTTCCCTACACTTTTGAGAAAGTCCAAACATAACAATTACTTATATACTAAAAGAGTGTATTCTACTATGTAGATGATGAATTACCCACCAATGCTATTAACTTGAAAAATTGGGCATGCAATTTCTTTCTTAATAGTTCTACTATTCCAAGAATTGTAAGTAGTACTTTTAAATGGTCAAAACAAAACAACTAGATAAAATATGCTAGTTTGTCTTTTACCAATTATACAGTAATTAGTCTAGCTTCTAATTTAATAACTCAGAAAATATGCAATTTTCTAAACTATTAAAATTTGCTTACGAGTTATGTATTTAGAATCTAGACAATCTAATTTTCCTATCATACCTTTCTTCATTCATGATAAGGAATATGATTGAATCTCACTCTATGAAAAGAGGACTAGGTTTATTCTTTTAGCAAAGTTGACTCTACCAAAAACCCTTACAGGTGTAGATTAATTTACCAATACAGGAATAACCTACGTTTACGGTTTAATGTTGCATTAATACATTTAAAGAATTAGCAAAATTCAACTTTAGTATTTTCGATAATTAAACTTTTCAAGAAAATAAAATACCCAATGTAATATTCATATAACCATAGAATTTTCTCAAAAACTAGGATCCAATTATCATAGTTCCATTACATCGATTGATCCGCTAGTAACGAAACATAATAAGGTAATCTGTCCGAACAATAATTGGCAAACATTTTCCAATTCCTAGATCATTATGAGATTTACATTTTCCAATGCTATTGCAAATGTAAACATGTTTATCCCATCTTGTGCCTTGAGTCCAGTCTCACTTACTACTCAATTTAAGTCGTCTAACTTAAAGAACTGCAAATATGTTCATGTAAGGTCTGACTTTAAATAAAGATTTACCTTTCCATCACAATCTTCCCAAGTTCTGACATGACGTAAATTGCAACTTCAAGAGTTCCTTTAACTAGATGGCACAAACTTAATTTATAAAGGGTACTAGTTTTGATTTTATGGTATCAAATCAAATATGTACGAAGAAGCATGCATACAACTTCGTATCAATAGTTTTTAATAAAAAAAACTTTTTATTAAACAATTCATAAAGATCAAATTATCAAAGTTTTGATTGAGGTATTTGTTTCACCAATCAAGGAATTTATCTTTACTTATTGTCCATTATATCGTACTTTTGCATAAGTCTAAATACTTAGTGTTTCGGATAATTACCACAAAAATGGCACATGGAATTAAAGCTTATTCACCCTTAAGATGATTTTGTACTAATAGCCTACTTGGTAACTCCAGTTTGACTCGTAAAGAAGCGGAGAACTTGGTCAGCGCTGAAGCTATGACCTCCTTCTTTCGGGTCACAATTTGATGCGCTCCCCTCCTTGTACCCCTCACACAGTCCGTCAAATTGGGTGAGCCGTTCTCACTATTTGTACCAAAATCATCAATCAATTAAACTTTTGAAAATTTAACTCTTCAAAACAAATCAAATTTCACCATTGTTTAGTCCAATTTATTTTTCTATTCAAAATTACCCTTTGGTTAAAACTTGTCGCACATAATAAACAAACAAGTAACAATAAAAAATAAACAACTAAAACAATGCGCACATAACTAACAATTAATACGTGTAAACAAGTAGCCACATGCAACTTATTTGATAAAGCCTATTAATAATCAATATCTAGGTCAATTAATGTATATATTAACTAGGGCTTTGATGGAGGTTTTACTGACCAGGTCTTAATATTTATAGTGTCTCGCTATACCTATCGTCTACCCTAATGCACTAATGGGCAGTGTACCCGGTCGTGTGTAGTAAATGGTAAAGCCGAGGTCGTCCCAAGAGCTATGTGTGTCGGATAATTACCAAGTCTAATTGTCACAGAATATTAATGGTTTGATAGGGTTTTAATTAATTAAACTACTAATGCATAATATAACAGCAATTAAATGGTAGAAAGGAAATCAATAGAGGAATAGTGGTGCTAACCTAGTCAATCCTCTTAGCTAGTTATGTCTACATCTACCTACTTCCAATTACTTGGTGGGGTCAAATTCGAGAGGACAACATTTGGTCAATTCGCCTAACCTATCAAAGAAAGATGCTACCACAGAGAAATCAGCGCAAGCATAAGTCCTGTTGTTCCCGGTCCCCTAAGCCAAGTCATTAAGTACCGCTACATGCTAGATTCTAAATAGTGAGTGCCCGCCGTTAGGAACTTAGACACTACACCCCCAATTCTTAAGTTCATCCAAACGATAAGTGATCGGGTTGGTCAAATCGCACAAGTAGAAAGGGTCGCTCGGTTGGTCATATCTTACCCTTCCTGTCTCAAATCGCTTCACCTAGGGTCATTGGTCATATCTCCTAGGCAATTGGCCTCTATCGCCATTCAAAACTACCGAACCGGGGGTGACTACCAAGAACTATGCATGCATACACTTAGAAATAATTATGCGAAGTAAAGGTAAATGCAAACAAAACAATTAAGGAATCATAACTAGGCTAGCACCAAAGGGTGCTTAGCGCTCATATTAATCATGCACATCAATTCAATATTCAAAGGTACGAAATACATGAGTTGAAAGTAAAAGAAATAATAAACGCTAAAGCTTATCGTAATGGTGTGACTTCTCCTGGAAACACTCCGTATGCTTCCCTAGACCTCCTTGAGCTTTTTCCCACGTTCTCGAGTGTTGTGTGGAATGGGATGATTTGAAATGCCGGAATTGTGGGTATTTATAGGTCAGGTCAGGTTACAGAACCCATGAGGAGTTACGCCGTAACCTTCTATTTCACCGTAAATGCACTAGATCGCTAGTTACTGCGTAACCTTATAAGTGGTTACGCGTAGTCTTCAATAAACTCGTTACGTCATAAGTGATGCAAGAGTTCTGGCGTGAAGTATCGGTGTGGAATCTCTTTGACCTAATGGAGTTACGTCGTAACCTTTGGGAAGAGTTACGCCGTAACCTCTTGATAAGTTAGACTTACGGGTCACGCAATAGTTACGGGCGAATGTGAGAGAAGAGTTACGCAGTAACTTCTTCAAAATAAGCATCTTGTGATAAATCTTTAGTAATGTTTCCATTTCCGCGTCTCTTTAGCTCCAATGCTCGTAATTTTCACGAAAGTGTAAAACAATGGAAAACAAGAGTAAATCCATATAAATGATATAAATAACGAGCATTAACGGGAAATTGACACTTAATATTCGGGACTATTTGATGTTATCAAATATCCCCCACTTGAACTCTACTTGCCCTCAAGTAGACCTTATTAGATAGATTCCTAAAAGATATATCCCAAAACACGGAAAATATGAGTTTACAAATCCCTTATGCTAGAATAAAACAAAGCCAATCGAAGGGAACAAACACTCAAATCTCTCAACTATTCTAAGTGTCAATTTGGGTGATCACTCAATCGCACAGTCATAGCTTGTATTCTATCATAAGCTTGGCGGTTAACAAATCTCCACCACTAGAGTTAAGGGCTAAACAATTCTCGAAGGCAATATGGGTAGACACGACAAAGGTTAAGGGGTGACTCGTCATTACTAACATGTCACGGCGAAGTGGACAAAATCAATGATACATGACCAAATCCATGGCCAAGATACCAAAGATTGGTCACGCATCACCTAGACACGCTTCATGACTAAAAGGGTAGGATAAGACATGGGATATATAATTGGTGTAAAATGAAAAGCGGTGGTCTATATCTACAACTAAGTCATCACCACTTACCGTCGCCCAAAGTTCAAGCTTAGAAGTCTAGAGACCGGATCATGAAATGCAAGGAGATGTGTCATTAGAGGGCGTCGAATGGGCACACTACCTTTTCTTCTTCAGCTTGGTATAACTCCAACTCCAATATTCCAATGTGACCGAGGTGGCCTCCTCGATACTAAACAATAAAGCTCATACTACGATGCTTATAATATCGCACTTTACAAAATCATAACTCAATCAACTATTTTTTTTTGATATTTTTTTGAACATAACATGATAACATAACATCCCCCACTTGAGATGAACAATGGGAATTTGGGGGTCTTCAATGATCTTCATAATTGTTGTCGATGAAAGCGTGATTTCCAAACCTTTCCTCGAACCTTGAACTTAGGCAAATGATGACTTCCCATTACAAATAAAGACTACTGGTAGGCTAAGGTGTAAGGGTGTAACGAAACAATATATTGGGGTGACAAAATGAAAGGAATGGCTCAGAAGGGTGTATCTAGGGGTATCTTGCACTAAAGGGGAGTGCAACAAAAGGGTTTCACATGGGGTCGAAAAGTCGAGGTGACTAATCGATAGACTCACAATGGTAGGCTGTTTGGGTGATAATCCTATAATATCGCCTTCTAAAACCGAAAAGTCCAAATACATCGAGCTAACTCAACATACCTCGCCTATTGTCTCGAAATGATGCAAAGGCCAAGTTCTAAAGTTTACAAGCTAAGCACACTCATAATTTGGTGGATTTGGGGTAAAATATTGGAAACGGATAAGGCTAATCTCACCATGTAATATCAAGGGTTGTATGTGCTCGGCTAAGGTCTAATCTAGTTAGGTTCGGAAAAACATGTCAAAATTTTAAAAATGGCATAATTTTTCAAAATAAACTAGAAAATGAGGGCTAAATAAAGTTCAAGAGATAATTACTCCCGTCCCCCACTTGAATTGTACAAAGTCCCTTTTGTACTAGGCATTAAAATAAAGGTGAAGAGAAGGTAGAATTAGAGCGAGAACTTCCCTAAAATTTGCTCCATAAAGAAGAAGGCCCACGAGAAAGGATCGTGCCTTCGTTTAAGCGTCATGAACAAACTTCAATCCCTGAAATCACAATACCGACAAGCATAATTATAAAAAGAAAAAAATAAAATGAAAAACAAACTAACTCACTTTCGTAGGAATCACGGTTGCATTTAGCGAATGCAACAAGTCTTTTAAACCACTTGGTGTCCCAAGTGGACGAGTGAAGTCTCATGAGGGTTTACAGGAACAAATCCACAAAGTTAATTTAAAACTAATACAAGGTTCTTGATTTTAAAATGAAAGAATTAAAGCATAGGAGATTACGTCGTAATTCCTATGAGAGAGTTACTGTGAATGGCAAAACCCGATATGAGCTGTGAAGCGAATAGTTACACGTAACCACCGAGATGGTATTACGCCGTAATTGGTAATGCGTCCGAGTGCACTTGCCGAAAAATGATGGTTACGGCGTAATCACCAAGATGAGTTACGCCGTAACTCGCTCGAATCAAGAATCGCTGCAGATAATTACTTCTTTGTCTCCTCGCAAAACGTTAGAAAACACAAACCCAGCAGAAAGGAAATAAAAACAAAAGAAAGGGATAATTCGGGTTGTCTCGAAAAGAGCACTTTTCTTTATTAATGAGTCTTCAAGTTAGACTCGAGCCAGGGCTCTATGGGGGCCTTTGAGCTTGCCCTACTTCTTCAATATCCTTCATCAAATTGTGGTGCCTCATCCATGCAACATTTGAGGCAGTTCGGAGGTATTCAATGGTCTCGATCTTTCGGACTTTACAAAATTTCTCCTCCGGACCTAAGTGGTAGCGAGTGAATTCGTATTTTTCAACTATAATTGGGGGTGGTCGTTTGTAGGGTATCCCCAGGAGCTTGCACCTTCTTTGCTCGTAAGCTTCGTCATCGGGATCGTTGAACTCTCATTTCCTTGCAAATCAAGGTAATCGAGCATCCCTCGATATCATCGTCATCGTAAACAAGTGCCTTTGAACCATTCTTCATCGAGCGATTTTCCACTAGAACGCGCTTGCATTCTTCTCTATCATTACGCACCCGCCTATGTCATCGCCAATTGTTATTTTACTCGTGTTTTCGATAGTTTTGTCGTTTGAACTTTCTTGATCCATGTATTCCTTCCAAATCTTATCTTTCGTTAATGCGTCCACATGCCCATACTTAATTTTTACCCAACTATCGAACCCTAGGTTGTCTATCCAAGGTAAACTCGTTCTCTTCTCATCATTGGTTGAAGACCAAAAGAATTCATCTTTCCATAATCTTTCAGAGTTGCTTCCACCATCACACATATCGTCATATGGGTTGCATGACGCCCAGAAAATTTTCCTAGGAGATTTTACTTTTTCGCACCAGTGACTGCGTAGTTCATTGTTGTCAGTTTCACATAAATGCTCATCCGTGCATAGTATATCTTTATTAGTCTCTTCTTATTGAATGTGCTCCGCATAATCAACTTGCATCATAAGAAGATTTGGATTGATCTTGGCATTCCCAAATTGAATTGCGTACCAATCTTTAAAAGCCAAATTACCAAATTTTATGCCATGTCTTTCACGCTCATGAGGGCATGTCCATTTTCCTTTCTTTCATTGCCTCCTCCATTGCAATACTGTGGAAGGGCTGCATGTAGCCATGCTCTTGTGGTTTCATCGTCAAGAATGGCCACGGGAGTATACCAATGAGTGATAAGTGGCTCTTCATCTTCAAGGAGATTCCTCGAGTTTTCGACTGCCCAAGTCGAGGAATTTTTAAGCCCATGTATCCCGCTACGCCAGAATCGAGATTCTTGGTTACGGCGTAATTCACTAGAGTCATTTTCCTCAGTATTCTTCACAACTCCGTTGTCGCTGTCAAACACAAGGTTACGCCGTAACTCATTAGGTATGTTACGGCGTAACTCAGATATGTTGACTAATTCGTCCCCTAAACTCGTATCACTGGCCTGACCCTTCGAGTTATCATCCGAGAAAATTACCTTACATTCCATAGTGGGTTTAGATCCTTCAGTTTATCGTTATTCCTCCTTACTTTTTCACCGAGCTTTATCACCATGGATTCAAGGTTTTCGTGAGTTGAGTCGTGTTTGGAAATGTTTCTATCGTTGTTTTCACGGAATTCCTTCAACCATTCATCTTGCTCCTTTTGTCTTTGGGTGATTTTTCCGTAAATTTATTAATTGTTTCTTCAAGACCGGGCTTTTTTCTCCATAAGGCACACGGTTGTAATTTCTACGATAACCATTACTATTTTGATTGTCACCGTAAAATGGTCGATTTTCACCATACTTAGCTTTTTCAATATCCTCTTCGTCCATATGAGGACAATTTTTCGTAAGATGTCCTCCTCCACATCTTTCACACCCCACTTGGATGGCATGAACGGTTTCTCGACTTTCAAAGATATCTCGACTTAGGCTTTCAAGTTTACATGCGATAGTCGCAATTCCGTCCGAAACTTCCACCTTGGTTTCTTTTTACTTCCACCGTCGTGCCATTTTTGAGAATGGTCCGCCATTTTTGAATGGCTTCAATTGCGTGAGTAGGAGTCATGTTAGGAATAGGTCCTTGATAGTCCAAAGATCCGCCTTGTAGTTACATTAATTCCATTGTAGAAAATATTGACCTTCTGCTGGTTGTTAAGATCATTGGTAGGACACTTATAAAGAAGATCGTTGTATCTGTCCCAAGCTTGATATAGAGTTTCGTCGTCTTCTTATATGAAATTGTGGATCTCCAAGAGTTGATTAGAAATCTTTGATGGTGGGCAATATCTTTGGATAAAGTGTTTCTTCAATAGCGGCCAAGTATTAACGCCCTTGGCGGGCAATCTTCGATCCATCTTCCGTTGCTCCAAAGGAGAGTCATAGGGAAGACCACGAGCATAATAGCATTATGAGACACGCGGAATTTTGAAAAGGATAGCAATGTATAGGACATTTTCAACGTGTCATATGCGTCTTCGTCCTCGCTTCCTAAAAGGGTTAGCGAAGCTCCTCATAAATTGGTATTTAATCTCGAAACGAACATTCGCTCCGATTGCTTGGCCTTACAAGACCCGCCCTTGATCCGCTTCTAGTCAACGCCAAGTATTCCTCAAGAGTGAGGTCATCGATGTTAACAACTTCCATGGTACCGAAAACTTGAAATATGATCGTGAAAAAAAAATGAAATGGAAGACTTAATATCAATCCTAATATAGCTCCAGGCAATGGTAAAAACTTGATGCGGTTTTTATCGACTGTGTCTTAATATTTATAGTGTCTCGCTATACCTATGGTCTACCCTAATGCACTAACGGGCGAAGTGCCGGTTTTTGTGTAGTGTAGTAAATGGTAAAGTCGAGGTCGCCCCAAGAGCTATGTGTGTGGATAATTACTAAGTCTAATTGTCACGAATATTAATGGTTTGATAGGGTTTTAATTAATTAAACTACTAATGCGTAATATAACAAACAATTAAATGGTAGTAAGGAAATCAATAGAGAATAGTGGTGCTAACCTAGTCAATCCTCCTAGCTAGTTATGTCTACATCTACCTACTTCCAATTACTTGTGGGTCAAATTCGAGAGGACAAAGATTTGGTCAATTCGCCTCTAACCTATCAAAGAAAGATGCCACCACAGAGAAATCAAAGCATCATCATAAGTCCCGTTGTTCCCGGTCCCCAAGCCAAGTCATTAAGTACCGCTACATGCTAGATTCTAAATAGTGAGTGCCCATGTTAGAACTTAGACACTACACCCCAATTCTTAAGTTCATCCAAACGATAAGTGATCACTTGGTCAAATCGCACAAGTTGAAAGGGTCGCCATTGGTCATATCTACCCTTCCTGCCTCACCGCTCACCTAGGGTCACCTGGTCATATTTCCTAGGCAATTGGCCTCATCGCCATTCAAAACTACCGAACCGGGGTGACTACTAAAGAACTATGCATGCATACACTTAGAAATAATTGTACGGAAGTAAAGGTAAATGCAAACAAAACAATTAAGGAATCATAACTAGGCTAGCACCAAAGGGTGCTTAGCTCATATTAATCATGCACATCAATTCAATATTCAAAGGTACGAAATACATGAATTGAAAGTAAAAGAAATAATAAACGCTAAAGCTTATCGTAATGGTGTGACTTCTCCTTGAAACATCTCCATGCTTCCCTAGACCTCCCTTGAGCTTTTTCCCACGCTCTCGAGTGTTGTGTGGAATGGGATGATTTGAAATGCGGAATTGTGGGTATTTATAGGCAGTGCGGGTTACTGGCGTAACCCATAGAGGAGTTACGTCGTAACCTTCTATTTCACCGTAAATGCACTAGATCGCTAGTTACGGCGTAACCTTTTAAGTGGTTACGCCGTAGTCTTCAATAAACTCGGTTACGTCGTGAGTGATGCGAGAGTTACGGCGTAAGTATCGGCGTGGAACCTCTTTGACCTAATGGAGTTACGCCGTAACCTTTGGGAAGAGTTACGCCGAACCTCTTGATAAGTTAGACTTCGGGTCAAGCAATAGTTACGACGTAATGCGAGAGAAGAGTTACGCCAGAACTTCTTCAAAATAAGTATCTTGTGATAAATCTTTAGTAATGTTTCCATTTCCGTGTCTCTTTAGCTCCAATGCTCGTAATTTTCCGAAAGTGTAAAACAATGGAAAACAAGCGTAAATCCATATAAATGATATAAATAACGAGCATTAACGGGAAACCGACACTTAATATTCGGACTATTTGATGTTATCGCTTTCACTCGCACAATTGAAAGTGAGCCACATACATCGATTTAATCGATCATAAGTAATATAATTAAAATATACCAAATTGCACATAATTGATTCATTAATATTATTGAGGTATTCCCCAATTCAAAATTTATCAAAATAATAGAAATGTGTATAAAACTTAACAATTAATTTTCTCATAACCAATCTTAACAATTAAATATATATATCGATAATAATCCATGCCAAACATGCACGTTTTCATGGATTTAACATAACAATTTATTCACGTTGTCACAATCGCATACAATTCCATGTCACATAACATTTTATTCATGAATTTATCACGTAACAAATATATTAATTCTAGGTTTCGATATTGATAACATAACAATTATAATAAACCCTAAAACAACTTTTAAAACAATCGACTAAAAAAATTAGGGTTTCAAACCCAAAAAAAAAAAAAAAAAAAAAAAAAAAAAAAAAAAAAAAAAGTTGGTCGATCCATAAAAAAATTAAAACAAATTAGGGCAAAAGCCCTAATCCCTAAATTTAGGGTTTACATAATCATAACCAAAACACTAGAATAATCATATCAAACAACATACAATATTCGTTTTTTACGTGTTTAGTAATTAATTACTCATTAAACCAAGTTCTGATACCACTGTTGGAATTATATACTATGACATTCATATATAAAAACACATAAACATCAAAGAAACATGCGGAAGCGTATAGGAACGAATACTGAATAATTAACTAACATAAACATAAAGTATGCGTACCTTTTTTATTCTAGCCAACAAGAATCAATTCCACAAAACTAGCAATTGAGATGAACTCTAATTAGGGTTTATAAGGATTATGTGAATTACCCTCACCGCTTTGTAATTCAATCCAAGATACAATCAATAGTGTGATTGTACTACGTTCTTGTACACACGCATCTAAATCAAATTAAAGTAATGCTAGTTTTAAAACACGAAACAATTTGTTTTGAAAACAAGATGATCGACACCCGCGGGGTTGTACGATCGGTTATAATAAAAACACAAACAATGTTTTAGGTTTTAGATTATGAGTACAAGAGATGAAAAACTAAGACCCTAGGCCTTGATTTATACCCAATATAACTTGGTGACCAAGTTAGATATGGATTGGGTTTGGAAAATCCATAACCGATCGGTTTGAACTCCCCATGGGATTCTAGAACCTTCTCGATCTCTATTTTTCAATCTAGTCCTTCCAATTAACATTTAACGATTATTAGTCCATTAAACTTAATTAACTTAACGTCCGTTATATATTATTTCGTGTAATTAATAAATAAATATAACATTTATATTTAATTATTAACTTTAATTTTCATACGTAAAGTGTGCCATCGCGTGGTCTCAAGTTCGATCCTAACACACATCTATCAATATTTTGTCCATTAAACCAACACTACGTGGTCGATAATGACATGGTTTTAACGGTTTGTGTTAGCTCAGTTTTACCATGTCACATTCCACATTTTACAGCTCAAGTACCATGACAAAACACATAATATGACTACACAGTGGCTTTTAGAAATCTCTGTTAAATATGTTTTTGGTATAGTTTCCATAAAAATCTTAGTGAAATTTGATGAAGGAAAATAGTTTGACTCAATAATGTTCATTAGTAAAACTTGTTAAGTAACCGGTCAATATGATAGAAAGTCAATACTGTAGACTTAAAAAAGTCAAATGCGTTTCATTTTGATTACTGTAAATTAAAGTTTTGTGTATTTTCTCATATCATTTTCAAAACCTTTACTTGAAAAAAAAAAAAAAAAAAAACATGATCATCTCAAACGTTAAATCAAACTCCCACCATTTTCACTAAGAAGAGAGTTTGACTTTCTCAAAAAGTCAGGAATGTTAACTTTGAACTGTAAATTAATTTACATTATTTACTTGACAACTTGTCAGCCATATATATACTTTGGTGCTAATAAAAATATACTAACACTTAAGGATCAAAGCTGTTGAAAAAAGATGTCAAAGTTTTGAACAAATTTTCTTCAATATAGCCCATCAGTAACAAAAACGCGATACAACCGCAATTACCGCGTAACATGAAGGCAAATTTTACTTATCATTAGACCTTTTTTGCGTAGTTTTTAACAACAAAAAGTAGTCTCGTCTTATACGATCAGTTGATGTTCATCTGGTGTTTCCAACTTCAAACTCTGTCCAAACATGGATGTTCCCAAATCATTATCTGATGATTACGTCCCATTCCTGAAAAATGTTCAGTATATCAGCATCATCATCCACAACAACCAAACCCAAACCCAAACTCGAATCCTAACCCGATCTCAAATCCACCTTACCCGAACCAGAACCTGAACACCCCCTATCCTCCACACTACATCCACGCCTTAACGCTTCAATCTCGGCCTTACTACCTCATTCTCCTCATCTGAATCAGCAACAGTAAGCGTCTCAATCTCAAACTCCTCACTTGAATCATCATTACCATCAACAACTGTTTTCACATCAGCTACTTGAACATCTACCGAATCATGATTCGATGTATTATTCGGTGCGATTTGGGGTTCGGGTGTATCATCAAAATCAAAGTCGAAACCTAATGAAAATGAAGGTTCTTCAAAAATCACCCATTCCAATTATTATTTAATTATTGCTGCAAGGTTTTTTAATTTTTGGGGGTTTTCAAAATTCAAAATGTTTTTATTGAATTTCATTTTTATGCGCGTGTGTACGGATGCTTCAAATAGAAATAGATTAAAAAAAAAATGAAAAAACTAAAAAAATAAAATTGGGTATTTATTTTGAGGTGCAAGTGTGAACCAGATCAGTTAACAAAAGATAACACTCATGAGATTCAAGGATCATTTGAGGGTTCGCAGAAGGGTTAAAAGCGTATCCATGAGGTTCACATATCAACTAAAGGTGTTTACTAAAGGGTTAAGATCTTATCTAGCGGGTTCATACTCGCGTGAAGCCCCAAGGTTGAATCCGGGAATCATATGTAGGGGTCCAAGGTTACATGTGTTTGCTGTGATAAAATTTTAAACTTTCTATGTGACCTGTAACAATAATTTATCAACTCATTGACTAACTTTGACACTACATTTACAGTAATTAAACGTGGTTTAAGTATTATATAAAAAATAAACAATGGATTTATCTTCAATTTTCCCCAATAAAAATGGAAACTTGTTTTAAGGCTCCAATGTTTAAACCCATCATCTGTTAATGAATTTGAAGGTATGAAATAATATGTCCTTCAACTTATTCCTTTTTATTCATTTCTCGCCCTTTTATACAAATTTCCTTGCTCTTTCTGGCTTTCAAAAACTTAGCTGAATTCATATAAAAAATACAACTTTTTCATCAAAGAGGTCAACTCTGTTGCAGAAACAAATCTAGGTGTCACATTAAATCATCTATGTGGTCAATGGCGACATGGTTTAGTTTTAGTCGTAAGCAACGGTTTGTGTTAGCTCAGTTTTACCATGTTAAACTGTTTACCAAATTTAACATTCTATGGTTTGTAGCTCAACCATGACAAAGACACAATACGACTACTCAATGGCTTTTAAAAATAAAAACGGTTCAAGCCCTGATAATTTTGTATCACTGAAATATGTTTGTCGGTACAATTCCATGGAAATCTCAGCGACATTTGATGAAAGCCAGTAGTTTGACTCAATCGTGAAGTATTTTTATGTTTGAGGATTTTATCCAAATGTAGAGCTTATTTAAGTGAATCAACACTTGTATATGATCGTATAATACTTTCATAAGTTTATTTTTAACATGATCATCTCCAACCTTTTATCATAGTGCCACGTGTATATGTTTGTCCCGTTACTAAGTCAACCTTTCATCAAGAACACAGTTTGACTTTCTTCACAAAACCAAATAAACATGTTTGGATAAGCAATCCCAAACACCCTCAAAACTACATCAAATCATCATCATCATTAACAACAACTTCCCATCAGCTACTCAAACCCGATTCCATCCTATCCAAGGATTTCACAACACACGAGAAGATCCAAGATTGCATCTGGAGGGTCATATATATCTAACTTTGACATTACTTTAGTAAGGCTTGTGGCCAAAGTGCAAATAAATAAACCATTTATTTAAAACCTTGCGGTATTTAAAGGAGATTTTCGAATTCCTTGGGGTAGGGTAGCATTTGACCAATAAATTGGTTAAATACAGTATTTAAAGGAGATTTAAGTACCAATTTTAGCTTTTAAAAATGATTTTATCATCAATTTTCCCACTCTTTTAAGATTCAAAAACGCAGTTGACTTTCTGAAGAAGTCAACTCTGCTCCATTAAACCAGTTCCATGTACTGTAACAAAAAAGCTAAGTTAGTAGGAACAAAGCTCAGTGTCATGTCCTGTACGGTATCATCTTCCTCAATTTTACGATAAAGGTACAAACCTTTTAGACTCTAGTATCACAACAATATCACTTACGTAGTCAATGGTAGTATGGTTTTAGTTGTAAGCAACGGTTTGTGTTAGCTCAGTTTTACCATGTTAAACTGTTTTACAAATTTAACATTCTACGGTTTGTAGCTCAACCATCACAAAGACACAAAATATGCTAGATGATTTCATCCACATGTAGAGCTTATTTATGTGAATCAAAATCTTATATATGATATTAAATCACTAATAACACGTAATTTTATTTTAGCATGATCATCTCCAACCTTTTATCATAGTCCCACCATTTTCAACGAAAACACAGTTTGACTTTCTAAGAAGTCAACTGTGTTTACTGAGCTCCATGAATCAAATAAAGTTCAAATTCTTTATTGATCTGAAGTAATAATTACTAATACATCATCCAAGTTAACACATTATAGCTTGATCTAACAGTGTATACATTAAAAACTACTGATACAGAAAGGTAAAGTGACAACCATACGTTGAAATACTTCTTTACAAACAATCGTACTTTTGGAAGTATACTGGAGAAAATTAATCAATGACCAAAACGTATAAAGCCAAAATCACTTGAAAATAATCAACAATAAACAATGGTGCGGTAATGTGACGGGATGCGGGTCTAACCGCATGAAAACTATCGCTTTAAAGTATTAAAGTATCGCTTTAGCTTATAAACAATTATTTCACCTTTGCCCAATAAAGATTGAAACAGGCTTCAAAGTTTAATAAATCCATCTCATTAATGTGTTTGGAGGTACAAGTGTTTAACATAATAGTCCCTTTAAAACTGGTTTATGTCGATCATCTGTTAATGAATTCATTTTGACATCCAAACTCATGTCAAGATCACATCTTTTTCATCGCTTGACTTTCTCAACAAGTCAACTTTGTTACATGAAACCGCCCATGTAATCGTAACAAAGAAGTCGAGTTTTTAGCAACAAAGCTTGTTTGTAATGTTCTGTCACGTGTCTCGGTCAATATTGACGCTGTTCTAAATATAAGCAATGTTTTGTGTTACTTGGTTTTACCATGTCAAACTATTGTCCGAATTGTACATTCTACGCTTGTAGCCCTACCATGACAAAGACAGCATATGACTACTCAATGGCTTTAAAAAATACAAGCAGTTGATGCTCTGATAATTTCTTATCATCACTAAAATATGTTTTTTCGGTACACTAATATGGAACTCTCAGCGAAATTAGATGAAAGCCAGTAGTTTGACTCAAAAGTCAAATGCGATTATGTTTAATGATTGCATCCACATGTAGAGCTTATTTATGTGAATCAAATTTTGTATATGATCATACATAACTTATAATACTTTCTTAGGTTTATTATTTACATGATCATCTACAGCCTCATGTAAAATTCTGGCCATTTTTATCAAGAACAAAGTTGGACTTTCTAAGAAGTCAACTGTGTTTATTGAACTCCGTGAATTAACTTATCTAACTTCAAATTCTACTATGATTTACAGTAATTAGTACAAAGTCCTAGATGAGGATTATAATGTAATCTAACAGTTTGATTAAAAGTACTAATGTAGCAATATTGAAAGATAAAAGAAATCATAATTTGAAACACTTATTTACAAACGATAGTACTTTTGTGAGTGTACAGGAGAAAATCATCAATGACCAAAACTGATTGAGCGAGAAACAGTTGATATTAATCAACAATCAACTATGATCCTTTGGTTCATTTAAGTGACGCGATGAAGAATCTAAGCACGTGAAAGCAATCAACAATGCCTAGTGAAAGAAAAAAAACATAAACAATTACATCAAGTTAGAAAAATAACATTTGAATGGAACAAATGCCAGGATCCAAAGTAAAAACATATATAAAACAGACAGATTAGTTGTTGTCATGTAAGGCGATCAATACAAAAGCGAGATGAGAATGTACCGTTATTTATGTATTGGCTCCCTGGTCTGCATCAACCGCATCATTTATGGGCATTGCTTATATTTCCCATGAGTATAGCGCTTGTAGACCTTTGGTGATATAACATTTTATCTTACCCATGTTGTTTGGAATATCTCGCAGTTACTGATCCGTTATGGTTAGCTTCTCCAAAGATTCCATTCGGCCAAGATCATCGGGTAACTTCTCAAAGCAAACACGATTTAAGTTCGAGAGATTTGAGATGTTTCAACTTACAAATGCTATCTGGAAGATTTCTGATATTTGTAGATGAAAAAATTAGCTCCTCTAGACATTCTAGCTGGTCAAGGTCGCGGGGTGCTTCTGTAATACTGCCTTCAAGTGTAAGCTTCGTTAAACATTGTAATCCACAAATGCTTCTTGAAAAACTCTCAAGGTTCGTACAAGCACACAGGCCTTGAGAAATTAGCCTTTCAAGATTTCCATACGATGAAGCTTTATTTTCTTTATAATAACATTCAAACAGAAACTTTGGAGAATCATTGTCGGAGTGTAATTGGCAAACATCAGTGGGTTCTGCAATCAGATGTAACTCAAATAAAGAACCAACCTCAGCTGGTTGATACTGTTTGTCAAACACAAAAGACTTAAACCTCCCACAACCACTTAAGTCAAAGAAGAGAAGATTTTTCAGACATCCAATGGGAGCATTAATTTCTACCAAATCAGAACAATTTTCAAGATTTAACCTTTTGAGATTTGGAGTCAGCCCAAGGTCAAGGGTCCTCAACTTTGAATGAATGAGGTTGATATCTTCGAGCTTTGGACTTTCTATGGGCATTTGAAGTTCTACCAAATCATTACAGCCTTTAAGTCTTAGGCTCTCAAGATTCGGAGTGTTCCCGAGGTGAAGGGTCTTCAACTTTGAATGACCGAGTTTTAGGTTCTTAAGATTTGGAGTATTCCCGAGGTGAAGGTTTGTCAACTTTAAATGCCTCGAGGTCAAGATGTTCAAGATTTAAACTTTCAGTGAGCATTTGAAATTCTACCAAATCATTACAGACCTTGAGTATTAGCGTCTCAAGATTCGGAGTATTCCGAGGTGAAGGTTTTCAAATTTGAATTAGTGAGGTCAAGACATTCGAGCTTTAAACTTTCAAGAGGCATTTGAAGTTCTACCAAATCACTACAGACCTTTGAGTGTTAGGTTCTTTAGATTCGGAGTATTTCGAGGTGAGGTTTGTCACTTTGAATAAGCGATGTAAAGATATTCGAGCTTTGAATGATGATCGGCGGTATATGAAGCTCTACGAAATCAAGACAATTGTCAATAGTCAATCGCTCAAGATTTGGAGCCAACCAAAGGTCAAAGGTCCGCAACTTTGAAAAGCTTATATAGAGGACCCTGAGATTATTTAGAACCTAACATAAGTAAGAAAAGTAATTAATATGGGTGCAATGACAAACCAACAGATATATAGGATCATAATGAAACATGAAAAACAACAAATCAACTATCATTCTACCTTTCCTTCTCCATCTTCCCAAAGTTGAACAATATTGCTGTGCCATATTTCAAGATCAACAAGATATTTTCCTTGAAATGTATTCGGTAAACTCGAAAAAGGAAACCCAATCCATCTCATAAATCGTAAGGAACTTGGAAGGTATTCGCTAACTTTATCAAATTCAACAATATTCCTTGGAAAATAATTCTGTATGTGAATTAATCTAAGATCCTTCATTTTGGCTAGACCTTTTACTGCAATTTCAGCACTCAAATCCCATGACCTGAAGTATAGACTTTTTGTTTCTTGGGTACCCTGAAATCGAAAAAATAAAAGCCCTTAAATATTTGTCAGAACCCTAAATTTCAAAACGCCCAAAATCACTTATCGAATTGAGAGTGAATGAAGATGAAATAACGCGTAATGAATGATAATTTGATTCGAATTAATGAATTTTTGAATGATTATTACAGACAGAAAGTGAATTTGGGGAAAACTTTTAGAGAGACACAAAGAAGAATTGTTATGTGTTTTTTATAAGAAAACTGACGGTAATTTATTAAATGGTCAAACCCGAATGAGTCTTTCATTTTAGACCAAACTCAGAAACTTTTAAAATTGTTGGACCAAAAATTAAAATATACGCAGACCAAAAATGTAGTTAACTCTCAGTTTAATTAAATAATACTAACTTGATTCTTACTAGGTCATTAGTCAATATATCTTCAATTTCCTCATTAATCCACAATCGGCTATGTCTTTGAGGTTCATCGGGGTGTGACCGACGAACAATATTCCTTCCCATTTCTTCTAAATGGTCATGCATCCACAATTTCTCATCTTCATTATAAGTTATAAGAGATTTCTGCTCAAGAACTCTTAAACCAACTTCAGCATGAAATCCACAGCTTTCAAGCACTCTAATTGCATATTTTTTGGGCCAACCTTTTAGTATGCATGCAACATCTAAGAATATTTCTTTGTGATCATTATCTAGACCATTAAAGCTTATTTCCAATCTATCCATAGTTGTCGTTAATGGAATGGTTTTTAGTCTTTCTGTAGCATCTTCCCAGTAAGGTTCACTTTGACCACAAAGAAATGAACCCAAAACTTTGATCGTTAAGGAAGACCATGAGCATATTGTACAACTTGTCACGATAGCTCTTCGCACCCTTGAGTTGGAATCTCTCTTCCAAACGCATACCCATCGAAGAGGCATCCCGCTTCCGCTTGAGATAACAAAGTCACATTATGAATCAAGCTCACTCGGTGGGCTACCAGTACTTGCTCATCTCTTGTTGTAATTATGATTCTACTTCCCGGCTCAAACCAATTACAGTCACCGGCTAACGCCTCAAGCTGGTCTTTATGATCGACGTCATCAAGAACAACAAGTACCTTTCTACCACGCATCCTCCTTTGCATCATACTTTTACCGCCAAAAACACTACTTACTTCAATGTTTTGATCCTTTAAACCATCTGAAAGTACTTGTTTCGCAACTTCTTTAGACCCGTCAGAGGATTTTGAAACTTCCCTGACATTTTCAATAAAGCTTTCACCGTCGAACTGAATGGATATATGATCAAAAACAGCTCTGGCCAAGGTTGTCTTCCCCGCACCTCCCATCCCCCATATCCCTAGCATGCGAACATCATCAACACTGGTTTCTAAAGATGAAACAACATCCTTTACTCGAGTCTCCATGCCGACTAACTTTTCATCCAAGCCGAAATTGATGGAGCGTAACTCTAGTGAAATCTCTTGAACAATCTTTTGGATAAACTTAGCTTCATGCCTGTATGTAAAATAAGATTGTTAAAAATCCTACTTTAACAATCAAATTTCAGATATATAACACATACAATTGTATATGAAGTAATGGCAAAGAATCAGCTATCAGTTAGATAGTAAATGAATAACAGATAGGTTGGGTATAAGCTAAATTTTTTCCTGGTCAAAACAGGTTAGGTCTACCCGCAAACACTTCCCTTCAACATCTAACTTATAACATACTCGTTTCAATGCATTAAAAACTTTTTTTACGGTTATATGTCACTACAAAAAAATCTTAAGTGTGAAGCTGCTTTAAGGTTATATGCATTAAGTAGTTATTTACCCATTTGACCCGTTTGAGATGAACATGTTTTTTTGAAAGCCATTAATTATTTATACATTGGAACCCACCGGAATTATTCAATCGTAGATAAAAAAGAAGTAAAATCAAAGAATATTGCCTAGATGATGAAGAAATTTACTCACCCATTAGCAATGCTTTTCAACTCCCAGCCAGCCAAATCAGATGCTTCTTTCAAAGCCTCCCTCCATTTCCCAGCAACTTCATCCTCTTTATGTTTGGCAAATGCATCTCCAACTGACCCACTTTGTTTGCGTACTTCAGTGGGCTCCACATCGTAGAACACGGGATAAGCAGTATGCCCAAAACCCTTCCGGCATTCCATAATCTTAACAAGCTCTTCCAAGCACCAAGATGAAGAAGCATAGTTCTTGGAGAAAATAATAATGTAAAAGTTTGAGTCTTCAATGGCCTTAATAAGCTCATCACTTATCAATTTCCCATGCTTAATTTTCTCATCATCTTTGTACGTTTCAATACCTTTTTGTGTAAGAGCATGATACAGATGATCAACAAAGTTCTTTCGAGTGTCTTCGCCTCTAAAGCTTAAGAAGACATCATACTTAAAGCTGTTTTGAATGGATGAAACTGAAGTAGAAGCCATTGGAAGTTTGGTCGAAAGAGTTTATGTGAAAAAGTGTTTGTGTTTTGTGTGGGTAAAGTTGTGGAATAATGCAGTTGAGAAACAAAAGCATATGGTCTTTTAGTCAATGAAAAAAAAAGAAATATAAGATTCCCTGTTTGAACTTTCAACCAAATAAGGACACACACCATTTTTAAGTTTTCACGGCTTGGTAGTTGCATACTGCACATTTTTTTGTCTCTTAGGATGTGTTTCCTCGTGCCTTTTTGAATTTTAGTAATGCAAACATAAAAATAATATTTGGAAAATGATAAAATATTACTTGATGTGCGTTTCAATGCATAAAAAAAATGAGCGAAAAAAATATATATAATATTATTGTGTGTAAGAGGATATTGTAAGAGTCTTTAGCAATTCTATATAAGTTTTGTGTGTGCGTATAAGATTTAAAACTTTATTTGATGAGTGTTGATTAGCACACTCTAACTTTTGATTTGCACACTCAAATGTACAATCTGTTGAAACAATATATAAAATATGTACAATTGTTTAAAACATAGTTTAGAATGTGCAAATACAAAACAAAAGTGCACAAATCAACTCCCTTATTTGATAACCCTTGCATTGGGTTTCTACAAAACCTCTTGGACTATATGACTTTTCGACAATTGATGTACCTTTTTCTTAAAAGTTGTATAAACATATTGTTTTCTATTTGAATGCGAGCTTTAATATACAATATAATAGCAATTCTTATTCTCATCTACAAAACAAACAACTTTTAATACGTTAAAACCTTTTCTCCTTCATACTTTTCTTTCAAATCAAATCCGAACACTAATCAAAACCCATTAACAAAACAAACGCACCCTTATTTTTCATATTAATGACGGTTTAAAAAATCATTACTTGTTTCATTAATGATATCATTATCATTATGGAATTTTATGTCAGTAACTCGGTTTTAAATTGCATGTTGCGATCCATTGCGCTTAGGGTCCCAAAGACCAATGCACGATGCAATCATGAGCGCATCACGGACGCGCAACGCTAGGTAATAAAAAAAATTATTCTAGTAGTTGATGCTTAAACATCAAACAAGCCACTTATATATTGTTACTAAGAGTATGTTTAAACATCAAATAAGTCACTTACATATTGCTAGCGAGTATCTACAATGTAATAAGTCAATTGCCAATAACAAAAGTAACAGCTATCTTTAAAGTAAAAACCATTCAAACTAGTTATCTTTCTCTAAAACTTTCAAGTAAAGTTTCAATTGCGTCCATTGCATTCGATGCGAGCATCACACTATGGCGAAGTGATGCCATAGCACCTGGAACAACTTCGCGTCACAAATCCCATTGCGATTTTTCCATCGCATCACTCTGATGCGCGCAATTTTAAACCAATGTCGGTAACATTTCAAAGCACGATCAAAACTCATTTCTTCTTGGTGGAAGTTTTCTTCGCCTTGTTATTTTTAAATCCTCATCCACTCTCCTGTCAAAACAACAGGTATTCTTCAATGATAGCTGAAATCAGACTTGCTAAATGACAAAAGCATCATTATTTAGCTCATATCATATTTATGCGCAAAAATAAAAGTTTAAACGAAGTTTATCAATTATAAAGCAAAGCAAGGTGAAAAGTTGAGAGATATAATTGAGCGGAAGTACCTTTCTATAGTGAATGTAAGCAGCTTTGCGGTCATTTCTTGCCCATTTTACTGACATAAACCTGTAAGTACAAGAAAATTCTATTTATATCATACAGCATAGAAAGAGATGCCATCAAAAAGTAGGGGTGGCAATTTCTAACACGAAACACGACCCAAAACCGACACCGAACTAAACTGGTAAGGTCTTGTCTAAACAGTTTTCTGGCCATGGGTGTTAAACAGGTTGACCCACCAACCCGTTTGAGTTTATTTATTTTAGATAAATTATGAATATAGTGAGTTAAACAGGTTAAAAAAAGTCGACCCACCCACCAGTTTAAAAAACGGGTTAAATAGGCAATGTTCGTGTTAGTGTAAACGGGTTAGGATTGACAAAACTGACCAAACTATTGAAACTGACCTAAAAACGGGTTAAGGTGTTCTGACATGCCAATCCGAACCCAAACCCGAACCGTATTTGTTTGTAACAGTTGTTTCTTGATTTGAAATGACTACATTAATTGAATAAGAACTTTCCAACTTACCCTCTTCCCATTGCCATTTGTGATATTCAAAGAATCACAAGTTGCTGCTAATGTAAGCGTTTATGTCTGAGCTAAATACATTTCAATATTCAGATATGAAAAATCATTGGAAATGATTACAACTTTCTAGTCTATATTAAGACCTAAGTAAGGGTGTATAATAACCGTCCAAAGGGGTTCTAACTTGTAAACTGTAGCCCAACTGCCCAACAGCACCAATTCACTAAATACACCAGCCATGCTACATAATCATAAAAGTTAACTAAATATATTACACAATGAAGTTATCAACGGTTACTCGTAAGTCCTATCAGGCTACCACCCACAACATACAGATTAACGTCTACTTTACCATTGGGTGTGTTTGGTTGGGAGGTATGGGAATGAGGGAATGATGATGCCTATGATTGACATGTTTGGTTGACATATATGGGTTTCAAGTTATGGACTCATTCCTTAATAATTTCCATACTCCATACCACTCAAAAGAGGTTGGTTTAGATCCATTCCATGTAATCATTCTACCCTACAATGAAACCTATACCGATTGTGATTCCGAAACATATACCAAACATATACTCGATTGTGATTCTGAAACTTATACCGATTGATAATCAGCATTACCAAAGTAAAACTAGCACAACTAAAGGGTGCCTATGAAAAACTATTAATTTGCTTATTATATTTGCTAATTCGCTCACGAGATCATATAAGCAGTTTGGATAAGCAATCCCTGAAAACTAGGTAAAAACACAATAAACAGATAAACAAACAAGATCAATAAAAATCCCCTGATCTGTATCATATCATAAGTTCATAACTAACAAAGCAACTCTAATAAACAATCACATTAAACAAAAATAGTATCATATACCCTTAGCATTATTATCCTCGGGTGACGAAAAATCCTCGATATCTTCAGCATCAACAACAACCGAACCCAATCAATCCACTGTACTCTTTCCAGAACCCGAACCCAAACCCGTCAACCCCCTATCCTCCACCCTTCTCTTTCCATTTTGACCCACTTTCTACCGGGTCATCATTTTGACCCACGTTTCTACCCAAAACAAGCTACATTTTGGGGGGTTTTCGAATTCCTTGAGGTAGTGTAGCAATTAATTAATCAATCCATTAAGATTCAGTAATTAAACAAGAATAGTTATAGCCTATGAGCAATTATTTGACCTTCAATTATGCCTAACAAAGATTGAAACTTGTTTAAGGGCTTCAAACTTCAAATCCATCTGTTATTAATGAATTTGGAGGTATATGACATAAGAGGTCCTTTGAGTATTCACAGTTAAACCTCATATTAGTATTTTAAAGTTTTCAAAGATCAAGACATTCCTAAGAAGTATTTTTTTTAACGGCAATTATCTATCTCAAAATAGATACAATAATTCTATCACACATGTTCTAGGCAGTAATTGACCCAAATTTGATTATAGAGTTTCTCACATAATAAGAGGTACAATTGAGATACAAACCTTTTGATGTTACTTGAGTATATATTCCTAAGTTAGTCTTAAATAATTTTATGTCGATAAAAGCACTGTGATTAATTTCATATATCACTCTACTTTCATAATTAATATCATATATACCTAAAGTGTAAGTATTGAATGCATAATTAACCTTTAGATTGTCGATGCTACATAGATAAAAGATAATGACATGGCATTAGTTTTCAACCATCAGATCAAAGTAATATTCAATCTTGACCATTTAAATTAAGATTTAATCTGATCTTTATCTTTGTGCCTGACTTTAATGCAATGATGCAATTGATACACGTTTCTAAAAACTTTTAAGACTCAAACAAGATTTATAACCGAAACTAAATTTATTATGATCAAACCCAACCAACCACTATATGGTTTGATCATTCAATGTTTTACAATACAAAGAAAAAATAACCGATACAAGTTATAAACCTAACAAATCTATACACAGAGATCTTGAATTTCTAGAGAGAGAGATTCAATGGATCGATAATAATAAATGAGCAGATATCAAGCTTAGAGTGGAAGGTGTGGTGATGGAGCTCAAGCTCTTCATCACTGCCACCTCAGCGCCACATCAGCATCCAACTTCTCCACAACTAACCACAACAACCCCCCCCCCTCATAACAAACCTCAACCTCTTAATTTGGGGCCCACTACTACACACACTACACACACAAATCAAATAGTATCCGTTGGTATTAAGTGGGTTTGTCAGATTTCATGATCGTCGTTTGGATGGCGAAGTCTTTCACGGCGAGCCACGGCGAACGGGTCCGGTGTGGCGGCAGACGACGGCGAAGGGCCACGTAGGCCGACGGCGAGCCCACGGCTAGCCATACCTTCCACTCTTAGATAGCTCCTTCAAAGTCTTTAAGGCCTCTTGCATATTGAGCCCTTCAAGTACTAGAACAACTACAACTTTAGCCCTCACACTTTAAGCATGCTTTCCCACAGGTCCTTCAAACTCTTATAACCCGTACACAACAAAGAAACACTAGAAAAAAACTATACCATAATGTCAGTTACACCCCCTCGACTTACATAATCCAAGTTTAGCTTAGATATCCAACATTCTCAATACACCCCCTTAAGATAAACCTGAATACATCCACCGGTTTCAACAAACCACACAACCTTTTGTGATCTGCACAACTCAGACCTTTTGTAAAAATATTAGCTATGTTATTCTTAGACTGAATCTTACAGGTTTTCATAATCCTTGTGGCAAAAGTGCAAATAAATAAACCTTTTATTTGAAACCTTGTGGCCAAAGTGTGAAGAAATAAAACTTTAATAAAATAACCACTTTTTAAATGGGTTACCATTCTTACCCGCTTTCTACCCAAAACAAACCACATTTTCGAATTCCTTGGGTTAGGTTTGTTCAACTATTCGGTTATCAGGTTGTTCGGTTCAGTTAGTTCGGTTAAATTTTTTTGCTTGGGTTAAAACGAAATTGAACCGAACCGAATTCAAATTTGATTAAACCGAACCAAATAACCCGAATTACTTTATTTTAATTAATTATTCATTTAATTATATAATTTTTTTAGCAAAACGAAGAATTTCAAGCTTAAAAAATGTTATAGTTATACTATGAAGAGTGGGTATCCCTTACAAAGGGGATGCAAATTAAAAAGTTTAAAAAGTATTTTCAAACATTTGATTAGTCAAATAGTCAAAATATTCAGATCTAACGGTTGGTATTTAAATGGGAAAAAAGAAGGATGCTTCCTTCTATTAGAAGGATACAACAGTAATTTTACAAAAAAAAAAACACCGTATCTCACTTCCCTCCATTTCTCACACACACACATTTCTCTCTCTAAACCGATCAAAATTCGGGGAAATTTTTATGGTTTTTGTTTCCGATCATCTCACATCGATTAAAACACATTATACGCTCGAAAAAGATGAAACAAACCGGTAATTTTAGTTTAATTTAAATTTTAGGGGTTTGAATTTATGTTTTAATTTTTTTTAATTTTAGTTTGTGCATGCTTATTTTTTAGAAACTAGAAGAAGTAAGAGACTTAGAAAGCAACAAACAAATAAAAATGATGAAGAAATGGAAGATTTGACAGTACAACAAGAAAATAAAATGAGTAAAAATTAGGATTTTTTTATCATTTTTATTTTTTAGTTTATTTTTTTATTATTTTTTTATTTTTTTATCAGTTTATTTTTTATTTTTTTTATTTATTATTTTAGTGCGTTTGTGTTTTCTGAAAGTAGGTTCATCAGTTACTGCTAGTGCATTTGATCATTTGTTTTTTGAAAGTAGGTTCAACAGTTATTGCTAGTACATTTGATCATCAGTTATTTGAAAGTAGGTTCATTAGTTATTGCTAGTGCAGGCTTGATCATTAGTTATTTGAAACTAGGTTCATCAGTTATTGCTAGTGCGTTTGATCATCAGTTATTTGAAAGTAGGTTCATCAGTTATTGCTAGGGCGGGTTTGATCATTAGTTATTTGAAAGTAGGTTCATCAGTTATTGCTAGTACGTTTGATCATTAGTTATTTGAAAGTAGGTTCATCAGTTATTGCTAGTGCGTTTGATCATCAGCTATTTGAAAGTAGGTTCATCATTTATTGCTAGTGCATTTGATCATCGGTTATTTGCTAGTGTTTTTTGAAAGTAGGCTCATCAGTTATTTTGAAAGTAGGTTCATCAGCTATTGCTAGTGCGTTTGTGTTATTTTGGATTCAGTTTGGTTTTGGTTTGGTTTCATTTTTTATTTCGGTTTTGTGTTTATTTTGGTTCATCAGTTATTTTGAAATTAGGTTCATCATTAGTTATTTGAAAGTAGGTTCATCAGTTATTTTTTTTTTGGGTAAAGGGCATTCCACCCGGTAAAATATATTACTAAAAAAACAGTTAAGAACAATGGAATGTGACTGAAATGCCACATTAACCTCAACCAACAGCTTGAACAACCACTAACTCATTTATGACAGGCCATAAATGAAAACTAGCTACGACCAACTAAACACCAAGACTGAACCGGCTTAAAAAGAAAATACATCATAACTTTATGCAACAACCAATCTAACCAAGTCTAAAATCATGCTTAGCAACAGCCTTCAACTGTGCCGGCGAGAGACCACAATCATCAAAGAAATCATCTTCACATTTGTTACAGTCACCCGTATCCGCTTTCCATTGCTCATAAAGGCTCTGTTCATTTCTTCCACTACCCGAATACAACGTCCCAACGTGGTCTTCCAAGACTTCATCATCATCACTACTATCAGAAACTACCACATCACCTACCTTAGAGAACGGATTACCCCTCTTAGCTGAAGAGGTACTAGGATATGAATGAGTACAAGGCTTAGAAGCCTCAACCTGCACCTTTGGGTCCTCATCCACCAAAGATTCCAAAATACTAAAAGAATTTGAAGACTTTGAGTTCGTACCAGAATAAACATTGGAAGTAGAAGCCTCCTTTTGAATCTTAGAATTCAAATCCTGGTTGGTAGCATTTTGATTTGTAGCTACCGTCACTTTAGATCGCCAGAAATTAGGTTTTGGCTTAGAAAGCTTAATACCTCCAATAGGCTTAGATTGAGACGAAGCAACCATATTCTTCCCTTTATTCTTGCTGTTCCTTACCTCGATGAAACCCTCTTCATGATTATCCGCCGGATTAGACACCTTTGCTGTGACATTAATGTCATTACGAACAGGCTCCCTGACGCAATTTGGACAATCAAAAAGAGAATGCCCAAATGATTTACATTCACCACAATGAGGAGGCTTCCATTCATATTCAAAAAAGCCATTACCTTCGTCATTAGGAATAACCATAGTAACTTGGCTTTTCAATTCAGAATCTGCGCTTAATTCAACTAAAGCACGAGCAAAACTAATGCGGCCCCATGAATGAACACACATAGAACTTGTAAATGTTAGTCAATGTTGCTAGGCTCAAGCATGATGTCCAATAGTGTCTATTAGCATGCTCTCAAAAAGTGGGTTGGGGTGTTGATTGTTGGTCGCAGTAGCAGCTACAAAAAGAAAAGGATACCCATCTTTATCACAAAAGATATTCTCTCTAATTATATTAAACCAAAAGAAAAGGAGAAGAGAGTGGTCTAATAATTGTGTTTTTAAAAGATGCAGGTGGGGACCGGTAAAGATTAAAAAAAAAAAAAAAAAAAAAAAAAAAAATAATGTTTGTTTGTTAGTCGACCGTTCGTACGGATTTGTTACCAGTCGAATAAAGTTGATCGTTGGTACCAGTCCCTAATGTTGACCGTTGGTACAAAAAGATTACCAGTCAACTTAAAACGACCGTTGGTACCAGTCAACTAAAATCGATCGTTGGTACGGTTTTGTTACGAGTCGACTAAAGATATGCTTTTATTATGTTATGTTTTGTTTTGTTTATTAGCTTTAATTTCCAGTTTGAGCTTTCGCGATTTCGCCGCTCAAACTGCGAGGGAGTGTTAGTCAATGTTGTTAGGCTCAAGCATGCTGTCCAATAGTGTCTATTAGCATGCTCTCAAATAGTGGTTGTCTCCTTTGTAATCCTCCTATATATGTACACGCTCCATTGTCAGTAATGGACATCAAAACATTATCAATAATATCAATCATATTATAACATCTTACAGTAAAAGCATCCAACATAATTGGTTTCCCAACTTGTGTAGCAATCAAGCTCAATCCATCCTCCGAGTACGCAAGTAGAGGAACTTTATGCAATTTTATCCAAACCGGTACCTTGGTTACCTCATTCTTATTAAGAGATAGAGTAGGAGTCCATTTGTTAAGAATAATATGCGAATTACTTATTAACCAAGGACCTTGTTCCAAAACACGATTCATACCCTCTTTGGTAGCGAATTTAAAAAGATACACACCATCACCATTTTTCATAAGTTTAAGTAATCCGAATTTCCCCCACGTATTAGTGACATAACTTTTAACATTAGGGAATGCGATGGTCTTACCAAGAAAATAACCTACCAAAGTGTTGTCATACAGGCTTAATACCTTCTTCATAGCCGCTAACGGAAGCAATGTATCGTGTTTATCCACCCTTTCCTCATTGACCAAATACCGAAACTGTAATTCCTGCCTTGTACTATCATTATTAAGGACATTAACAAAAGAAGTACTCTGCTTTGTCGAGTCCTTAACACTCTAGCTTGTAAGGGCAGAAACACCATAATTATCGATATCAATAGTAACACCAACTTCTGGACTAGCAACAGCCTCGATATGGCTTCTCATTCCGACATTCACATCAGCAGCAAGCCCTTCAGCAACAAGAGGTTGTGAATCACTCGTGATGTTGTTCCCTATAGCAGACCCAACATTATGACTAGCTTGTGAATCCGTTTGGCGATCAACATCTCCCTCATTCAAAGATGCCCCATGTGACGCAGCTAAATTAGTCATATCAGCAGTAAATTTCTTTGCCAAATCATCCAACAAAGAACTCGTCGAACCCACATGTCCTTCGTCACATGATTGATTATCAGACACACTCTTCAAAAACCCTCTTTCCATTCTCTCGTAAACCCACACCCAACACACTTACACAGCCACAACACACAAATGCAAACAAACACCTCATGCACGTACAATAATATAAGGAACAATCAATGCATCATGATAGTGCACCCACCCACAATTAAATATCTAAAAACCAAGCAATAATGTGCAAGAACCCAATACCAACCAATTAATTATAATGAATCCACCGACCCACAATAGATATGGACCAATAGATGAAAAGGAGTAATTGATTGTATTGGGATAAAAAACAATGAAATTGATCGAATCAAATTGGTGTTCCAATTAAAAGACGATCACCATGAGGCAGCGCACAAAATAAGATCTAGGTTTTCATTTTGTTGGGAGCGTTTTTTTTAGAGAGAGAAAGGGTTTATTTCTCTTCAATCAGTAAAGTTGCTACTAGTTTTTGGTTCATCAGTTATTCCTAGTGCGTTTGTGTTTATTTTGGTTTGGTTTCATCTGTTTCATAATTATTTGTTTTATTGGATAGGTAAAGACGCTAAAAAGGCAAAGAAACCTATAGCTTTAAAATCGTATTCATCAAATGATGATGACTTTGTTGAGGATGCGTTTACTAGTAAAATAGCTGGTGGTTCATCAAAAGCTGACAAACAGGTTACTCAAAAACAAATAAAACGTTCAACTGCTGCTACTTCAAAACCTTCTGGTTCATCAAAAGCTTCCAAACCTTCAACCGCTACTACTTCCAAACCTTCTGGTTCATCAAAAGCTTCCAAACCTTCAATCGCTACTACTTCCAAACCTTCTGGTTCATCTAACCTTGTTCATCAAAAGCATATAATGCCAAGCCGTTTAGGGTATTGGTTGCTAGAAAGGGGGTTTGCATCAGAAAATAACAGGGGACCAAAAACAAGCAGTTTCAAGTTTGGGGTTTGCATCATTGTTAGATTTTGAAATACATATAATGCCAAGCCGTTTAGGGTATTGGTTGCTAGAAAGGTTTGATGGTGAATCATGAATCCTGAATGTCTTTGAGAAATCTATACCCGTAACTGCTGAACTAGTTCACAAGACATTCGGATTCACAATGGGTAAATTTGCAGTTGATGTGCGTGATGTTTTGAAGGAAAGATCAAATGTATCTTACATTGAATGGAAACAACAATTCAAGGGTATTCAGATATTGTATGCTAGACATTTGATGAAAGTAAGCAGGCAGCAAATTAGAAAAATGATTGTGGAAGGCTATTTCAGAAAAAATTCCTAGTTTTGTTTGCTACTTTCCTGGCCCATATCGTATCAACGGGGACTCTTAATATAGGATTCGTTTCGTCTCTTACTTCTCATGAGAATGTGAGAGACATGGATTGGTGCCAATACGCGGTGGATTATTTTAAGTCCGAAAGATTAAACTGGAAGCCAGGAAAGCGATTCTATGGTCCAATCTTGCTGTTGCAGGTAATTACTATAGCTTTATCGTTGATGCAAATTAAAAGTGATGAACTAAATTTTATTTTTATCTAACTTTAACTTTAAAATGCAAGTGATATTTGCCAATTCCCTTCTGAAAAACCAAAAATCCTAGCGTTTAAATACTGGAAAACAGAATTGATAGTTAAATTGGATGAGTTGATGTTTGGCAAAGAAAGAAAACCCTAAAAAAACCAAGAAAGAAGAATCGGAGGAAGAAGGAGAAGAATCAGATGATGAAGAAGAAAAGTAGGATGATGATGAACAGGAGATTAAGAAACCGGAGAACCCCGAAGGTAATAAATTCAGAATATTGGAGAACCCTCAGGAAAGCCAAAAGTTACAACAAGCATTATTAAGAAACGGGAGACTCCTGAAGGTAAGAAATCTTAAATACAGTAGTTTATATGTTCATCAGTCTTATGAACATAATGATTGGTATCTTTTTTTCAGCAGACCAAGAAGAATACAATGATGCAGACTAGGGTCTACAGGTGATTGGAGGTATGATTTTATTGAATGTTCATCAGTTTTATAATACGTCTTTTTTACAAATGATTGAATGTTTTAAACATTTACTTAAAACAACTTCTGTCTAAACTCAGAGCCTGATGCACAAAACCAACAAATAGAGCAGTGACAGAAGAAAACAATGATGCAGACCAGGGTTTACAGGTGATTGGAGGTATGATATTATTAAATGTTCATCAGTTTTCTTCATATATATTATATATCTTTTAAGGAATATCTAAAAATTAGATGTATCTTGTCTTACTGGTTGATGAACAATAACAAGTGTGTTTGATGTTGTTGTAATCGGTTTCATGTCAGTAAGCATTTGGGTTATTGTTCTTGTTCAGTTTCTCCTCCATTCGATCCCATCACCACTTGTAAGAAATTGTTAACTTTATGATTTACTTTGTTAATATTAAAAGGTTTATGAATTAATCTTTTGTTGGAATCCCAAACCGATCGTATAAATTGAAAATTAGTGGAATGATTTGATTATTGAAGTTGTTGTTAAGTGTGGTTAAAAAAAATCACAACTTAAAATGGTTGTATTGGCCTATCGGATTTTCAGCTTATTTATTTGCTTATCAGTTTTGGCTCATCTCCCGCTTATTTGTCTTCGGCTTTTGGCTTATTTTTTATTTCTTTGATTCGGTGAGAAAACCCACCGAGAGGTTCGGGTTCGAAACCTATCGGGTGTGTTGGACCTTCTTTAATCCCTTTTAATTTCTAGTTATAGCTTATTGGGGTTTGTAGTAAGCTTGTTTGAGAATTATTTAGCAGTGTTTGGTTCGAGTGCAACAAGCTCATAAGAGCTTATCTGTGTCATGGTACAAATAGTGCCCACGAGGGTATTGAGTCGAGTGACCAAGTCGGTTTGTACCCGACTGTTATAATCGCTAGTCGAAATACTTGTTAATGCTCTTGTTGTTTTATTTCGGTGTGCGAGTAAACCCACGAGTGCTTGTTTCTTTTTGCTTGCTTCGAATCAAGGGAGAACACCCCAAGGGTGTTTCTACCCGACTTAACACTATACTACAACATGGTCGTAAAGTACTCATAAGCATCCCGTTATGTACGTGTTCAGTTTTCTCAGTTTATGCTTGTGTTTTGATTGTCCTCCTCACGTCAAAAACATCACAGCACCAACATTTATCCAACTGCTTTGTGTTATTTTGGTAGATATATTGGGCTTTGAGCCCATGACTTAAAGAGTGCATTTGGTTTTGCTAAAGTACCAGGCCAACCCAAACTTTCATAAAGAGTGTGTGTGTAGTAACTGGGCCGAAGCCCAGTCTGTTATGAAGGTCCGTTTGGTTTATCTGGTGAGCCCACCGAGGAGCGCGCTTAGTCATATGTATCGTCTCGAGTTTTTACCGGCTAAATTCCGTTCTATACAACTTGTTGTCTATCTTGTCTCAACTCGCCCATGGCATACCATTGCACACGACTCATCCGATTTCAGTACGACTTATATGTACCTTTGGCATTTATATTAAAATGAGATACGAAAAGAAATATTAAACATAAACAAAGTATTGAAGGACAAAATTAATTAAAATGAGTTACGATTATTACTCACAACTCAACTTGAAAGTGTTCACGATTCTAACTATATGACACACGAACTTGTAAACGTATGTTATCAAACATTAAACCCGATATTAAACTTGATAAAATATAATAAACAACTTTTGACATTAGTCACTTTGGATAAATAAAGTGTACACCCAAGGTATGTCAAATTTTCGATAAACATAGATTTTTTTGCAATTTACAAATGAAATGTACTCCGTGAACTTACATTGGTTTTGTAATTACAAATGTATATAAGTAAAGTTACACTTATACTTTTTCTAAATACATTTATCTTAGACAACAAATGACATGTAAATATATGTATACATATATATACACTTAATATATATATCTTCTTCGTTCAAACCATATACGTCTTATAATACGTGTACTTACTTCCCAAATCGTCATTCGATTATCATTAAACCAAAGCCTCGTTCATCCTCGATATACTTTCTCGTGTATACTTCCAAGAGCCAATACTTACTATTTTAAATTTAAGTCTTTCCACACAAACAACAACATCACAAACATAGAAAAACTTATGAACTACGTTAAACTTTAGCAAGTCTTAAACAATGAATAAAGACTAAACTGCCGTACTAATCTAGGTTGCATGTCAGAGCTGTGCACTACCACTAATTAAATTGTTCACTTTAGATTGATTGCTGAGGTGAGTTTCATAGCCCCAACTTTTAGATTGTTTTATATTTGTTTTGGGGGAAAATACATGCTCGCTTTACTTAAACTCACTGAATTACTTTACTGAAAATGTACATTTCTATGGAAACTGTGCTTCATAATTGATATGTATGATTACTTAAATGATGTGTTTACCTACCAAAACTACTGAATGTTTTCTTGCAAACTTAACTGTTTAAAGTTACATATGTGAGAATTATGCAAAGATGTTTCCTGGACACCCACAAAAATGCTTTATTGATTAAAATTGTTACGCAGCTTAGCCTAAGCCCTTAAAATCCCAAAATGCCCAAACTCATGAATCGCCAATTCCTGCTAGGAAGCGTGAATGTTATAAATAGATCTATTGGAGGTGACTCTCCCGTTCGGTTGGTCATACATGGGTCAAGGTGAAACGTATAGCATGTCGTAATCGAGTGTAACAGAATAAGCACTCGCAATGGGCCCTACATTAGTATGACTACATTTGGCATACATAACTGTCGTAGCTTCGGTTGCATGAACTTAGTGCTAGCGTAATAGACACACTATATGGCATTATATTCGTTGTAATGTGCATATACCCTACACACGGTCCACTAATGAGGTTTTATTTTAAGGTAAACACGAACTTTCATGACATTGTACGAGACACATTGGTCACAAAACTGAATGTTTTAAACTCATATAAATGGTACTCTGAAATGTTATTTGAACAAACATATGAACTCACCAACCTCGTGTTGACATCCTTTAGCATGTATTTTCAGGTTATAAGGCGATAGCATAACATTGGAGGCGCAAGGCATGGGCATGGCATGGTCATAGATTTCTCTGATAAACCTAAATGAGGATCGCTTTATTATGGGCCTGTTTTCCGCACTAAACAATGATGTGAATTTTGTTCTCAACAATGAATGAATTTTTTCTTAATAACAACCAGTTATCCTAAACTTGTGTTGTGGTATCAATTTAGTAGCACCTAAGACATGTGTACTTATGTTGTACCATTTTGGGGGTGTTACACAGTGGTTGGTTAGCTGATAGTGATTCAGGTGTATGTTGTTTTGGTGTCGATTGTCACCAGGATGTAGTTTGTTGGGCCGAACCAAATTGAGTCAGACGAGGTGGGCAGGAGGGTGATATTTGTGGATTCAAAGGTTAGGTCGCGTGAGTTATAAGGGAGGGAGAGTTTGGTGAGGGTTAGGTCTTGGGCCATATGATGCTGGTCTATGTAAGCTTTGTCAACGTTGAATAACCAAGGTCGAGATATTTGAGCTTTAAACTTTCAGCATGCATTTAAAGCTCTACCATATCATCACAACCATCGAGTATTAGCGTTTTAAGATTCAGAGTATTCCCGAGGTGACGATTTGTCAATTTTGAATAACTAAGGTCGGGATATTTGTGCTTTAAACTTTCGATAAACATTTGAAACTCTACCAAATCCTTACACCTATTTAGTTATATTATCTCAAGATTCAGAGTATTCCCATGTTGAAAGGTCCTCAATTTTGAACCGGTGAGGGCTAGAAACCTGAGCACCATAACTTATGTTAAGTTAACCAAGATTTTTCCTTGAAACGTATTCGGTAAACTCCCAAAAAGGAAAACCAATCCATTTCACAAATTGTAAAGAATTTGGAAGGTATTGTCTAACTTTATCTAATTCCTCTGATGAGTTAATAGTATTACCATTACATTTATCCGAGGTGACTATGTCAATTCGTAACTTATAAAACCTTAGTTATTTGGCCTTTTGCTATGTAAGATTGATGGTTATCGCACTAGCAATGTGAGCGTGATCATTTAGGTGGTAATCTTTGGAATGAAATGGTGACACAAAAATGAAAACAAAAGACCATAAATTGTTAATTTACGCGTTAATGGAAGTTATTTTTTTTCTTAGACTCGTTAGTTTATTTATTTATTACAATCATATACCATTGTAGTGGTTTAAAAGTATATTTTTTATAATATTTAATTACTTTTATAAACTTTTCACACATTTATTGGTTCATTCTTGGCTTATTCATTAGGTGCATTTGATATGTATAAACAACTTTTGTTATATAAAAGAAAACCTCGTTTTTAACATAAGAGATTTTTGAAACTTCACTTATCAGATAATAATTGTATCATTATTATCATTCTTCTTTTAAAAGATGTTTTATAAAATAAATCAAAATATTTTCTGATTTGATAAAAGAAAGGGAAAATTAGTCGAATAGACCCATGTACAGCGCTTATCACTTTATGGACCACGCCTTTTGAAATTCGAAAATAGACGGGTTGCACCGCTTTTCTTGGACCCAACGAGGGCTGCCATGTGTCCGACAACTTATGACACAAGTACGTATTTTGAAGGTATTTGTCATGTATTGTAACGTATTGTTTTGGGCAACTTGTATTGGTTTTGGGCATCTTTATGTTTTGGGCAACTTGTATTTATACGAGGATAGTTTGTCATTTCACATTTAAAAAAAAAAAAAAAAAAAACAAACCCACACAAAACACAGATTCACACATCACACACCTCTTGTCCTCCATAAACCATCACAACTAACACCAGGTACAACCACCCAACAACCCAGCGCCACCACCATCCGGGCGAACCTCCACACACGCCACCACCATCCGTGGCACCACCACACAAGTGAACCTTCTTACTGCGTTGGTGCGTCCTTGTTACAGAGTTATTCAAATCACACGAAGAAATCTTTTGTTATTATCTAGTTAATGTATTTTATCTTGATTTAATCGTAATTTTGTTAAATTTGCATTTGTGGTTGTTCCTTGATGAAAGTCAAAATTAGGTTATCACCCTAAACCAAAAATCAGGTTTTGTAAATTTGTTAATTTGATGCAATTATGTTATGCTAAAAAACATGTGAATCAGGCTCGGTATTCATTATTGTATCTAAATTATTATATCTTCTTTTATACTCTAGATTCAGGCTCGGTATTGATTATTGTATATTATATCTTCTTTTATACTCTAGATTGGTCATCATATCTGATCCTAGGTAGTCTTTTAATAGCATGTGGCACTGAAGTTCTAATGTGACTGATTTCTACTTACTACAGATACTATTGACTTTCTGCACTTAGAAATGTAAATCTGGTGACCCTATTTAGATCTGCATAAGACTACCAAACTAAAGTTGGTTAATATTCTTTTCACTGTTAGTTTCTTCTCTACAATCTATATATTGACATAAGTTTAGTGGTCCTAATTAACTTTGTTAAATTCTATGCAATCATCAATCACATTTGCTTATGATGATCATTAATCAATGACTCTTATTTTATGCAGGCTAACACTGCATTTGGGATAGTTGTGCATGATGAATGCAAACTAAAGTTTATGGAGTTGAAGGCAAAAACGAACATTTCGTTGTATAATATTTAAGATTGAGGAAGCAAAAGGAAATAACTGTGGAAAAGGTTGGCGAGCCAACTCAAAATCACTGAGAATTTTGTTGCTTCCCTACCTGCTACTGATTGCCAAGTCATCACATGAATAAGGCATGCCCCAATTTTTAGTTTAAATCCTGAGATTCAGTAAATTGTTCATATCTAATGTCTATCTATTAATCAATATCAATATCCTCACTAAAATCCTCTTTTTTTTTTATAGATTATTAATGATTGCCCCCCTGTGATTTTGTTTCTCCTTAAGAAGCTTCATAAATCTTAATGGGTTAAATCGGTTTATTTGAACTCTAATGGATCACAATGGGTTAAAAAATATATAGCTACAAGGGAAAACTTTCATTTGTGTTGAAATTGCCCAGTTTAGTTTTTGTACATCTTATTTGGTCAATTATAGGGTAGGACATGTATGAACAATTTGAACATAGTTAGGCTATGAGATTAGCTTTCTCAATTCATTCTTTTAATGTATTCTTTTTACCATTTTTTCTTTGGTTCTTTCGGTTTTGCATTGTGTGAGTGATTATGTGATTAGAAACTGATAAGCCAATGGAATCAACAATTGAGAGGCATTTTATAAGAAGATTTATTTTTCAGGGGTGTTTGGGTATAGAGGTCAAATAGTTAGAATAGGAAATCAACTATATATCTACTAATCTACTGTTTAAAATTAAATTAAAAACCAACGATTCATGAAAAATATTCATTACTTTTTTTTTAAGTTTAAATATTATAAATAAAAAGACCATTATGTATAAATGTTTTAAGAAAAATACACAAAATGTAAAACTTTCGTACGTAAAATCTAAACTAAATTTGATTCATGTCAAAACCCCGTGCGTGCACGGGTATTATAACTAGTTACTACAATAACAAAACAATAACTTTCCAACTTACCCTCTTCCCATCGCCATTAGTGAACCAATGCCCCGTCCCTTGACCATCTGCTTGAACCCTTCTTTTGCCAGCATCTTTTGTAATCCCTTTCGCAGTATTAACCTTAGGATTCGTGAAACCTGATGAGCTTGTCTCAGCTTTATTACTTCTAGCACCTAGTTTAGTTTTGTCACCATTGCTGAATTGGCACCTAGAAACACAAGAAAGACAACATAAGAAATGATATCGGACTTTATTGAGTCATTTGCATACAAAAATCTTTTATGAAATTAATCCTGCAAAAAACTATCAGTAATATAGCAGAAATAACTTACATGTAATTGATATTTGATGTATTGGGCTGCTCAGAACCTCTACTTTCTGCATTTAACGGGAAAAAATTGCACAAACAAATTGAACTAGCTCTTGAATCCTCAAATCATTATGGAAAAAATACTGATGTGCTGGCAGGCGAGGATCATCTAAATCTATTACACTGCCATAACATGACTATTATGGTTACTCTTTCCAACATTACTCTGAGCTTTTTCTTATCTTTTAGAGAACTAAAACATTCCTCGCCTACCTCATCCAGTGTAGGTGTCGGGATATGAAAACTCTTCGCGTGTCTAAAATCTTCCCATAAATCTTTTCTGGTTGAAGTATCGAGTGATTCACTTAATTTTCTAGGCTCATTTACACATTTCCCCCAATTCGAATAAGGTTTCACAGGTATTGTTAGTAGCAACTTTACTGATTGAAGGGATATCAATCAGAGTCGGAATCAAGTAGCTGTAACTTTCTAAGAGGACTCGCAGTCAACTTTGGAAACGGTTGTTTGATGCAGCTTGTGATTACTGATTATGGAGCGCCCGTGACATTTGCGACATTTTGCTTTCTTTTTCCTGATTCTTTTGTCAAAACACCAAGTCCAGTAAGCGGGAGTTTAGAACTGTTACAAACTGAATGGTGTTGTGTCGATAGATTCTCATCTGCATTTAGCAATAATAACAATCTGTGAATATGGGAATGATAAACAAGCGTATGTGACAATAATTAGCACACTGGTTCAAGATACGTCTGACTGCAAATTACTTTATGGAATCTTGAACTGGCACAAATATCATCCCTTTGACACAAAGTTAATCAATGTGGGGATCCCGAATACCTTTGTGATCTTTCTTGGATTACAAAGAATCACAAGTTGCTGCATATTCAAGCGTTTATGTCTGAGCTAGAGCTGGCAATCTAGACCCAACGGGTCTAGATGGGTTTATACAAAAAGTGATAACTTGTACGTTGACATTGGTCTAACAAACCGGTAGACCCAACATACTTATTCTAATAGCTTTAAGTGACCCAATTAGACCCATGAGATGTCTAGACAAACATTAACACAAGTTCCACTTTCCCATATAAACCCGTAGACCCATTGGGTCTAGATTGCCAACTCTTTAACGATTACAACTTTCTTGTTTAGCCTAAAACATAAGTAAGGGTGTATAATAACCATCCAAAGGGGTTGTAAGTTAACAGCACCAATTCCTAAATACACCAGACTTGCTACATTATCATAAGACTAACTAAATAGATTACACAATAGGCGCAATGAAGTAATCAGCGGTTACTCGTAAGTCCATCCACCACAACATACAGAAACTAAGTCAGTTTTTCGTTACTATTAGAGTTCAAAATAATGTAATTGGCTGCCCCAATAAGAAATACAGAATCACAAACGTTGTTTTTCTCTTTATGAAATCAATTTGAACCAACTGAAAAAAGCCTCAGTGGTGTTTAGGATTGCTCTTAAATCTTAATATCTGATTATTACATTTTGAAACAGCAAAGAATCAGTTAATATTAGTGTTTGGAACTGATTGTGACCATGATATCATTTTTAGACAAACTATTTCAAAGTTCCTTATTCATACCGATTCGGATTACTTTACCATTAAACTTCATTAAAAATCAGCATTACCAAAGTAACACTAGCACAACTTAAAGTTACCTTCGAAAAACTGCTTATCAAAACTTGTATATTTGCTAGTAATTAACCCACGAAATCATATAGTAAGCAGTTTGGATAAGCAATCCTGAACACTATATGAAACCGCAATAGACAGCTAACAAACAACTCCCATAAAATCAATCACCAAAATGAATAGTATATATTACCTTTAGCATTATTACCCTCCGGGGACGAAAAATCCTTGATATCATCATCATCAACAATACCCGAACCCGAACCCGAACCCAAATCCACTGTACTCTTACACTTTCCGAAACCCGAAATCCCCCTATCCTCCGCACTACACCCGCGCCTTAACTGATTGAATAATGTCTCAATCTCAAAATCATCATCATAATTTCCATTATTAACAACATTCTTCTCGTTAGCTACTGATGAAACCCAATTCGATGTGTTAGGGTGTGTTTCAAAATTGGGTTTTCATTCTAACCCGCTTTCTACCCAAAACAAACAAACAAACCACATTTTGGGGGTTTTCGATAACTTGGATAATTGTATCAAACCACACTAAGGTCAAGGGTACTCATAAAACTTTCACTAAGTAGTTAAGAATGGAATATAGCGTGTATATTGATATCAGCTATACTACTAGATAATAAGATGAACGATCACCTCAATGACTTTCTATATATTTGCTATCTCAGTTACATGTCTTCAAAGTTTCAGATGTGCGTAGTTTTTTTTATGTTTTTGGTTACCTAAGTTTCCGTCTTGACATTGCAAGCCGACTAATCCCAATGCAACTACCGTTTTGGATTGCCAGGAGTCGGCGCAAGTGGACCTCCGTGGCCACAAGGGATAAAACTTTCACTAATAAGTAGTTAAGAAAGGAATATAGCGTGTATATTGATATCCGCTATATATATACTACTAGATAATAAGATGAACAATCACCTCAATGACTTTCTATAAATCTATTATATCTGAGTATCAGGTCTTGGAAGTTTCAGATATGGGTAGCTTCTAAAACTTGTTTATGAAACCATACTAATCTTTTTACTTTAAACATGATACTTAGTATCCAACTCATAAAGGATGCAGTTTGACTTTTTTTTATAAAGTCAAGTCATTAAGTTGAGATCAATCACCAAAACAAATCAATAAATAATCTCATATTAACAAACAAATTCAATGAAATTATCCCAAACAAAAATTAATCAGTTTAACAAATCAATCACCAAAATAAAAGAATTAGTTTTACCTTTAGCATTATTATCCACTGTGTTACCTGCTTTCTATCCAAAACAAACAAGCCACATTTTGGGGGTTTTCGAATTACTTGTGGCAGTGTTGCAATTAACTAATCAATTCATTACGATTCAGTAATCAAACAATAATAAACTATCAGTTATTATGCCTAACAAGACTTGTTTAAGGGGGTCAAAGTTTAAACCCATCTGTTAATGAATTTGGAGATATGACATAAGAGGTCCTTTAACTCTTTCCTTTTCTTCATTTCTTACCCCTTTTATTTATTATACATACATTTTTCCTGATTTAATGGTCAAAACACCAAGTCCGGTAATTGGAAATTTTGAACTATTACAAAACGAAGGTTGTTGTGTCGAAAGAACCTCATCTGCAGCTGGCAATATTAATAGACAGTAAATATAAGAATCGTAAACAAGCACACGTGATAGTAATTAAGGCAATGGTTAAAGATACTTCTGACTACAAGGTTTTTAATTATCACCAGCATATCACCCAAAAAGACGGAAAAATAATTTACTATTGAAAACCATTACACAAAGGGTATAAGTAAGTCCATAGGCAATGTAACAGTCACATTTGGATAGACTTCTCATTGAAAAGATTTGTACATTTCATAAACCATTAAAAAACACACAAATATCATCCCTTTTACGGAAAGTGAATCAGTGTGGTGATCTCCAACATGTTTGTGATATTTCTTAGAGAATTTTTGTTCATGTTAAGAGTGTATGTTTACATAAGGGTATAAAATAATCATTGCTTCCAAAAGGCTTGTAAGCGTTAGCCCCATGGCACCAGTTCCCAAAACAAACCAGACTTGCTACATCATCGTCATAAGATTAAATACGTTTATTATTCAAGTTACTCCTAAGTCCTACCGCCCACAAATTAAGGACATTGTGTTGTTCTCTACTATTAAAATGTACATACATCCCAAAAAAAGATGCATTAGGGGGGTGTTTGGGATTTCTTTGGAACAACATACAATAAGTTTTTATTGTGTTTAAACCGAGGCTAAATGATTATTTGATAAATTTTAGTGTAAGCTATTCAGTTTCAAAGTTGCTTATTTCAACTGATTATCTAATTCTGACTAGTTTATCTTAAGATTTAATTGATAATCAACATTACCAAACACCACCACAACTAAAGGAGTCTTACTTGAACTAAATGGGCAAACGGATGAGGTTTTTCTTGTTCATGTTATCCAAGGAGAGCGAGTCTTTGACTCAGATATACGCGAACTAACCGGGGTATTTCGTGACCCTTACCTAGCCACCCCCAAATGTGAGGTTTGAACCCTTGACCTCTTATGAGGGGCATTTGGTGGTGGTTTAAAACAACTCTTGTTTCATTCACATAATCAAATAAGCAATCCAACAAAACACCCTCAAAACGCAACAATCGGATAGAACATTCCCTGAACATCAAATAATTGCAAGAAAACAAACCAATTCTACTACTAATAAAAAGAAAACTTAACCAAAACAAGTAAGCACTTTTACCTTTACCATTATCCTCTGGTGACAAAAATCCACTCTACTCTTACCCGAACCAAAATCCACCATAAAACCCGAACTACACCCCCGCGTCGTAATAGGTCCTTCATCTCTTAAAACAAAGTAAGTATCCACATTTTTACTGGGTCATTATTCTGACCCGCTTTCTACCCAAAACAAACAAACCACATTTTGGGGGTTTTCGAATTCCTTGTGGTAGTGTAGCAATTAATTAATCAATCCATTAGGATTCACTAATCAAACAATAATAAACCATCAGTTATAGCCTATGAACAATTAGTATTTTACCTTCAAGTTTGTCTGCTAGCAAAGATTGAAACTTGTTTGTCCTTTAACTCTTTCATTCTCTTCATTTCTCACCCTTTGTATTATACAATTTTCCCTCTCTTGTTTATATTTTCAAAGTGGATAGTTTTACAAGAACAAACATGTACACAACTTCTCTGCCTTTGACAAACCGTGTATTTTTTTTAACTGGTATAGTTACTTACTCCTAGAACACACGAAACCGGAGTACAGGTCAGCACATCTAGCCTGTCTTGACCGAGTAGAACACAAGGTCCTAATTCAATTGAATAGTGTGATTATCCTATAACAGTGATCATCTTCAATGTTACGTAAAGAGAACATGAGCTCAAACTCAAGACAAAAAGGGTGAAACATTAATAACAAATTGCTTTCCATTCTCTATATTCTGACGGTTTGTTGACAAACATGAAGGATATAGTACATAAAATATGAATTATCTGGCATAAATTACATCCATAATGAAAGAGTTGAGCCCTTATTTTCTGGTGTCACATGGAAAAAAAACAATGGTCGCTTTTATTCTGATGGCTGATAACAACCCCTGTACATAGATTTTCCAAAATCATTCTGTAAATATAGCTATTGAAAAAAGTTTTAATAGCTTCACTTGACACTAGTAACTACCCTTAGATATGTTCTTCAGATTGATTCAATGAAAACCTAAGTGAAGTTGGTGGAAGTCAATAATTTGACGAAAGTCAACTCTTTTTATGCTTAACGATTTCACCCAAAGCAGAACATAACTATATAAACATAAACCTCTTTATGATAATAAAATCACATATTAATACTAACTTAGCTTAATTTTGATATCATAATAGTCAACCAGGTATAAAATACCACTAACACATTTTGACTTTCTCAAAAGGTCAACTCTCTTAGCTGAAGTTCCTAAGCTAACTAAACTTATTTTTTCATATTAATTCCTTATCACATATTCCAAGTTGGGTATTATATCTTTGTTAAAAAGTCTATACTTAAGTTGTATAATTTGATCATTTCATCTCGGTGCACACGACGTCAATACTACAAAGAAGTATGAGCCAGTATTACATGTATAATAGCACCTCAAGAGTATATGACATCACTTATAAACCTTTCATTAGAAGCACAAATTGACTTTTGAACAAGTCAGCTCGTAAACTGAACTCCATGAATAAATTTTGTAACATTAATTCTAAATGATATAAAGAAAAACAATCATTGTTTGCGAATGTACCTAATAACATATCATACATTGATGCTGATAAAACTATCCTATTAATGACCAACAAAGTATCTTCAGTTCTTCACACCACACTAGCGCTTGACTTGTCAGATGATACAACAGAGAAATTTAGAGTGATCAATGTCTCCAAATGAATGCAATTACGCTCCCAACATTTGGCGAAATCTTTCAGACATGGAGAAACTGATAGAGCCAGAACAAACCTTTTGAGCTTCCAGTTCATTTTGGTTCGATGAAGTGCTGATTGCCAATCAAACATGCAGGACATGGTTCAGTTGTTACTATCGATAGTAAATTATGTATCAAATGCTAGAAAATTTAATTAACATCATATCAATTTGAAAACTCGAATTAACGTAAGGCGGATTTTCACAAAAACAGAGATAGTACCTGTTAAACTAGTTGTTTACAGAGGACTAAACAACAGTGTAGCAGAACGTTTCATAACCACCATTATCGGAGGTTCGTTTCACGGGTGTTAAGCCACATAAATCAAGAGTTCTTTTAGCCCCAATAATACGCAGACCTTTCAATTGAAAAATGCTCTGTGGAAGACGACATAATTTTGTACCTGTTATATCTAACTCTTCTAAACATTTTAAATGCCCAAGATCCTCAGGCAAATCATCAAGTGTACAATCGAGCAAATGAAAATATTTTAGGCATTTCAGTTCAAAGATGCTCTTTGGAAAACCTCCAGAAAATTGACAGAAATATAAATTTAGCTTCTCTAAACATTGTAATTGGCCAAGATCTTCCAGTAACTTCTGATCCTTCAACAATCCAATTTCAAGATATTTCAGATGTTTCAACATACAAATGCTATCTGGAAGGCGACTAATCCCAGTAGACAACATTAGCTTCTCTAGAGATTCTAATTCTCCAAAATCTTTGGGTAAACTCTTAAGACGCCAACAACCTTCAAGTTTGAGAGATTTCAGCTGTTTTAACATACAAAGACCATCTGGAAGATGTTTTATCTTTGCATGGGATAAACAAAGCTCCTCTAGACATTGTAACTGGTGAATGTCCTTGGACACTTCTGGAATACTGGCTTCAAGTGTGAGCTTTTTTAAACATTGCAAACTAAAAATGCTTCTAAAAAAACTTTTAAGGTTTGTGCAAGAACTAAGACCCATAGAAATAAGCTTTTCAAGATTTCCATGTGACGAGGTAGCTGGATCTTCTTTATAGAAACATGTAAACAGGAAGTCTGAAAGATCCTTGACCGGGTGCAATGGGTCTGTATCTTTGGACTCCGCAATGAGATGTAACTCTGATAAAGAACCGACCTCAAGTAATTTAGACTGTTTATCAAACAGAAAGGATTTAAACCTCCCACAACCACTTAAGTTCAAGTAAACAAGCTTTTTTAGACATCCAACAGGAGCATAAATTTCTGTTAAATTTAAACAGTCTTTGAGATCTAACCTCTCGAGATTTGGAGTCAGCTCAATGTCAAGGGTCCTCAACTTTGAATGACTGAGGTCTAGGGATCTGAGATTTAGACGTCTATACGGCAAGCGAAGTTCTACCAAATTATATCCAATAAGACTTAATATCTCCAGATCCGGCGTCGGCCCAAGGATAAAATTCTTTAACCGTGAACTATTGAGGCTGAGGGATTTGAGCTTTCGACATTCAAAGGGCACATAAAGTTCTTCCAAATCACATCCAGCAAGACTTAAGTTCTCGAGTTTTGGAGTTGGCCCTAGGTTAAGGTTCCTCAACTTTGAATTATTGAGGATCAGGGATATGAGTTTTGGATATTCAAAGGGCATGTGAAGTTCTTCCAAATCACATCCAGCAAGACTTAAGTTCTCAAGATCTGGAGTTGGCCCAAGGTTAAGGTTCCTCAACTTTGAATTATCGAGGACGAGGGATATGAGCTTTGGACATCCAAAGGGGACGTGAAGTTCCTCCAAATCACATCCCGCAAGGCTCAACGTCTCGAGATCCGGAGTCACACCCAAGTGAAGGTTCCTCAACTTTGAACCATTAAGGCAGAGGGACTTGAGTTTTGGACACCGGAAGGGCACATGAAATGCTTCCAAATCACATTCAGTGAGACTTAATGTTTCGAGATCCGGAGTCGGCCCAAAGTCAAGATTCCTCAACCTTGAATTATTGAGACTGAGGGATTTGAGCTTTGTACATCGGAAGGGCAAAAGTTCTTCCAAATCACAACATCTTACAAGACTTAACACCTCGAGATCTGGAGTCGGCCCCAGATTAAGGTTTTTTAAATTTGAACCATCAAGATTGAGGGATTTGAGCTTTGTACAATGGAAGGGCATGCAAAATTCTTCCAAATCACAACATCCTACAAGACTTAACGTCTCGAGATTCGGAGATGGTCCAAGGTCAAGGCTCTTCAACTTTGAATAATTCAGGTTTAGATATTGAAGCTTTGGACATCCATCGGGTATGCAAAGTTCTATCAATTCTTGACAATGTTCAAGATTTAAAATCTCGATATTTGGAGTCACCCCAAGGTTCATTGTTTGCAACGGTGTGTAACTAAGGTCAAGGAACCTGAGCTTATCAAGAACCTATCAAATAGAGACAACGAAGATGAATATATATGGTATAATGTATAGCATTATACTAGTAAATCATGAAAATTAACCAACCGACCATTATTCTACCTTTCTTGTTCGCCCTTTCCGAATGTTTTCGATTATGCTAAAAGACATGTCAAGCCCAACAAGATTGTTTGCTTGAAATGTTTCATGTAAAGATGAAAAAGGGTAATCTCGCCAACTGAGATATTTTAACGCATTTGGAAAGCGTTGGCTAACCTGATTATCTTTCCAATTAGGTCCGGAACACATGTAAAGAACTCGAAGTTTCCTCATGTTTCCTAGACCTCTCATAACAGTTGCAAGATTAAGTGTCATTGGTGACAATTTTATACATCTTGTTGTTTCATTAACCTTTGCCTGTCACCAAAAAGAAGTAATAAAAACATGTGTCATAACAGATAAAAATGAGTTATTTTTATTCACTTTAGAAATAAAGGTGATCCTTACCCAATCACACGCCAATATATTTTCAATTTCCCCATCAATCCACAATCTGCTTTGTCTGTTAGGGTCATCGGGGTGCAAACAGAAAACAATATTTTTGGCCATTTCTTCTATATGGTCATGCATGCCCAAGCTCCCATATTCAGTAATACTTATGAGAGATTTCTGCTCAAGAACTCTTATACCAATGATACCATTAAATCCACAGCTTTCAAACACCTGGATTGCTCTGTCTTTCTGCTCACCTTTTAATATGCATGCAACATCTAGGAAGATTTCTTTGTAATCATTCTCTAGATCATCAAAGCTTATTTCCAATACTTTTTGGGTTTCCTTCTGCGGAACTGTTTTTAGTCTTTCTAAAACATCTTTCCACTCAAGCTCATTTTTACCACACAGAAACGAACCCAAAACTTTTATCGTTAAGGGTAGACCGGCTGCATAACGTACAACATCTCCTGATAGTTGTTCGTACCCTTGAAGTGGAATCTCTCTCCCAAATGCGTACCTACTAAGTAGGCAAAGAGCTTCCTTATTTGACAACAGATTGACATCACAAATCAAGCTCACTCCATGTGATACTAGCACTTGTTCATCTCTGGTTGTAATAATAATCGTACTTCCTGACTTAAACCAGTTAGGCTTACCAGCTAAAGCCTCAAGTTGGTCTATCTGATCCACATCATCTAGAACAACTAGAACCTTTCTACTACGCATCATCTTTCCCATCATGTCTTTCCCGTCAGCAACACTACTTACGGTAATGCCTTGATCATTCAAAACATCTGAAAGTACTTGTTTCTGCAACGACTTCAAACCCGACAAAGAGGTTTTCGAAACTTCCCTCACGTTTTCAACAAAGCTTTTACCTTCGAACTCAGTTGATATATGAACATAAACAGCCCTGGCTAAAGTTGTCTTTCCCCCACCTCCCATCCCCTTGATTCCAATAACACGAACATCTTCGGTACAGGTTTTCAAAGATGTAAGTACCTCGTTGATTCGCATCTCCATGCCTACTAGCTTGCCATCAATATTCGAACTAATGGAAGCTAACTTCTTTAATATATTATCAACAATTATTTGAATCAATTTAGATTCATCCCTGTAACATTAAATGATATTTAGCTAGATTGCTCAAATTCCATATTAACGGTTAACTTCAGACTTATAACATAAAGTATTAGAAACATACAAAATGAAAGAATATTACACACATATGAGGAAGTAATTAAATTACCCATTAGCAGTCGCCTTCAACTCCCACCCTGCCAGATTTGATGCTTCTTTCATAGCATCTCTCCATTTCTGAGCAGCCTCTTTCTTTGTATTTTTGGCAAAGGCCTTTCTAACTGACCCACTTTGTTTTCGTACTTCGGTGGGCTCCACATCGTGGAACACGGGGTATGCAGTATGCTCGCTCGTCTTCTGGCACTCCATAATCTTGACAAGCTCATCTAAGCACCAAGATGAAGAAGCATATTTTTTAGAGAAAACAATTATGTAGAATCTCGAGTCCTCGATGGACTTGATTAGTTGTTCGTTGATCATTTTCCCTTTTTCTATCTTCTCATCATCTTTGTATGTTTCAATGCCTTTTTGCTTCAGAGCTTGATAAAGATGGCCAACGAAGCTGTTACGGGTGTCCTCACCCCTAAAACTCAGAAACACGTCATACTTAAAGCTCTTTTGAATGGATGAATTTGAAGTAGAAGCCATTGGAAGTAGGGATCAAACTATTCAAAGAGTTTAGGTGAAACTGTTCCGGCAGCAGTGATTTGTTTGTTTGGAAAAAAAATAGTCAAATGGACTAGAGAAACAAAAGCCAATGAAAAAGATAGATAAACATTATAAAGTCTTTTGGTAATTATATTTTCACAATTTACAGCAATATATATTTTAATATTTCACGAGATGAGATCAACATATATCACAAATTTTTAAGTATACAATAAATAAATAGTAGTCATTCATTTATGCATCAAAACAAAACAAAAAAATTGTTTTCAGCCTTTTGTTAAAACCAAAATATCTTGTTAATGGTACATCGTTAGCGATAAAAATACGCATTCGCGATAGAAAATTTTTATCTTTCGGTGAGCGGACACTTCAATCTACTTTTGACAAACTTTTCTTCGAGTTTTTTTTGAAATTTATGTTTTGAAAAATCACATGTAAATTGTATTTTAAAAATCTCGTATGATTTCACAAATCACATGTGATTTTTAAAATAGTAAATCAACTCTAATTTTACAAATCACATATAATTTTTCACTTCGTAAATTTTAACACTAAAAGATAAAATAAAAAAAATAGTTCGTCGAAAGTACTTAGAAGTGTCCCTCTATAGAAAATGATTTAATTCTTATAATGATGGTATGATCAAATCCACAAACTAGCAACGGATGAACCCTAATTTGATTTAGTTAGGATTATGTGAATTACCCCTTACCGTTTTGTAATTCAATCCAAGATAATAACAATAGTGTGTTATTACTATGTTCTTGTACACACGTACTAAACCGAATTAAAGTAATGCTAGTTTATATCAAACCAAATAACTTGATGTTTGGAAAAGACTTGGATCGACACCTATGAAGGGTGTTCGACCGGTTTTAGCAAAGCACACACACAAAACAATTTTTAGGTTTAGCTAATGAGCACAAAGGATGGAAAAATAAAACCCCTAGCCTTGTTTATATACCCAACTAAACTTGGTGAACAAGTTGGTTTTCTTTCCTTGTTTTGTCCCTATGGCCGATCGGTTTGGAGTCCCCCTAAGGGATTCCGGAACCTTCCCAACTTTTGCAATTTAATCCTTTTCCATAAACATTTAACGACCGTTAGTCCATTACATTAATTACATAACGTCTGTTAGTTATTTCGTTTAATAAATAAATAAATATAACATTTATATTTAATTATTAACTTTAAATTCTCATACGTAAAGTGTGCAATCCCATAGTCTCGAGTTCGATCCTAACTCACGTCTACTAATTTATATCCATAAAACTAACAGCTCCCACTTGGATATATCTTAATAGAGTGATCACATCGGCTAGCGTCTAGCAACACTTCGATGCCTCTAGTACGAATCGAGTACGGCTCCTGGAAAACCTTTTAATGATTTCTCATTATTATTATCCTTTTGTTTCTAATACCACGTCAAATAAAGATATGGAATTAAGTCATTCTTTATATAACTATTATGTTTCTCGTTTGTAAGTGATTGTCCAAGATTACCGAATCATCTAAACATATTTAGGGAGATTTGGGTGCGGCCGCTGAAACATCTTGTCAACCCTACGAGGGTCCCATGATGATTAAACTCCAAATAAATTTGAAGGAACAAATTCTATCTTGACTACAAGAATAACCCACAAACTTTGTAACATTTGAAAAACAACCCTTATAACTACCGATTCATTATAGCGTTAAGTTGCTTCTGAAATGCACTACATTCATGACACTTATCGGTATCTCAAGTATGAGGATAACTATTTATAATTTACTCATAACAATATCCATAAAGTAAATTATGTAGTTGGATAAGTCCTATATTCAATTCATTGAATATCATCCGAAGTGGTATGCATTCTCATCAATATACTTTCAAGTATATTCTACCACATCTCGGATTTGTCTTAGTTTAATGATACTCCCATATAATTAATCGACAACGGACATTTAGAATAACATAGTTATTCACGGATTAAACATGCAAATATAGGACAACAATATTATAAATGAAAATAAACATAATCCAAACTTTATTTCATTGAAAATAATAAATGTTTTACAATATCCTTTATCCAAATACTAATCACGGTTATGCATGAAACTTTTAGCTAAGCGAAGTCCAATTCCATTGGCAAGTCCTACAAGCTTATCTTTAGCTAAAGCCTTAGTGAGCGTATCAACTAAGTTATCATCGATGTGAACTTTCGTGATTTATTTCACCTTCCGGACTTGTTCTGAACATAGTGATACTTAGTAGAAAATGTCGGTGCCCTTCATGACTCGGGTTCATTGGCAAATATGATTGCGGCCGAATTGTCACAATACATATCAATAAGCGATTCAATTGAAGGCATAACACCAAGCCACGAAATGAATTTCCTAATCAAACGACCTCCATTCGACTTACGAGCGACTATGTATTAACCACATCGCGGACATCGCAATCGTACTACACTTCTTGCTCTTCGATCATCTCCTCCATTGATGACAAAGACATAACCCGTTTGAGACTTCGTATCATCTTTATCACCTGCCGGGGCGCATCACGATGAACTTTTGTAACACCAAGTTACGTATGCGGATTTCCTCCATACACTAAAAACATATCTTCGTATTCTAAGATACTTGAATATGTTTATGACAATCGATGAAGTTCACCCGGATTACGTTGATATCGACTAGTCATGTTTTGGTGACGCCACATCGGCCTTGGCATCTCACGGCATACATAATAGATCCTCGGTAGAAGCATAAGGAACTTTACGCATCGTGCCACCTCAGCGGTGTTGAAGCACACATATTGCTACATAAGCCATGCTTTACTTCCATCGGCAAATATCCTTTGCAAATATCCTTTCTTGGAATTTTGCATATTGAATCTCTTCAATATTTTATCAATGTAAGCGCTTTGACTTAAACCAATTAACGCTTTGACCTATCTCGGTAGATCTTGATCCCCGAATATATCGACTTCTCTAAATCCTTCATTGAAAAACACTTCCCAAGATATGCCTTAACATTTTGCAAACTCGGAATGTCTTTTCCCATAATTAATATGTCATCGACATAAAGAATTAGGAAAATTACATTACTCCCACTAACTTTGTGATATACATGGCTCATCAAGATTTTGAATAAATCCATACCTTTTGATTTCTTCATCAAATCTTTTATTCCATTGCCTTGATGCTTGCTTCAATCCATAAATGGACCTTTGAAGTTTGCATACACGGTTTGGAAATTGTGGATTCACGAACCCTCGAGTTGCTTCATATAGATGTCTTCATCTGGCGACCATTTAAGAAGCGATTTTGACATCCATTTGCCATATCTCATAGTCAAAGTATCTTGCTATAGCTATGAAATTCTAATAGCTCTAATGTCCGTACGAGGAGAAAAGGTCTCCTCGTAATCAATGCCATAAGTTTGAGTAAAACCTTGCGCAACTAGGCGAGCTTTATAGGCGTGTACATTTCCATCCATGTCGGTCTTAATCTTATAGAGCCACTTACTTCCAACCACCGTGGCGTTTGGAGGTAAGTCAACCTCTACCAGACTTCATTATCTCTCATGGATTGCATTTCCTATTCATTGCAATCGCCATTTCGCATTGTCGGGACTTGCCATGGCGACTTTATAACTAGTAGGCTCTCCAAGATCTCTAACATAGTTTCCACAACCTCTATGTTAAGACATAGGCGTTCGGTGCACGCATATTCCTTACGGATCTCTGACGGGAATCACTTCAACCACGGTAGAGGACCCAAACTTTCGGGTTCTACGGAATGCGTTAGTGTTTTCGGAAGGTGATGCATCTTGATCATCTTGGATCATAAACTCTCCCATGAATTCTTGAGATCGAGATCTCTTTCAAGAAAATCTCCATACCTAGCAACAATTACTTTATTTTCGGTTGGATAGTAAAAGTAGTAACCCATAGTTTCCTTAGGGTATCCTACGAAGATACACTTCTGGATCTTTGTTGGAGTTTATCTGCGAGTCACGTCCAACATCGCCTCGCAACCCAGACCTTTAAATAAGGCGGTTAGGAGCTTTACCATGCCATATTTCATATGGTGTCTTATCAACCTTCTTTATGGGAACCATATTTAGAATGCGACGGTGATTCCAAAGCATAATCCCAAAAGGATAAAGGTAGAGTAGTAAGATTAAACATAGATCGTATCATGTCCAACAATGTACGATTTCTTCTTTCAGATACACCATTTTGTTGTGGATTATATGGAGAAGTGAGATTCGGACAATTCCATTCTCGGCTAAGTAATCTTTAAACTCTTGGCTTAGATACTCGCCTCCTCTATCGGATCGAAGAGCTTTAATCTTCTTTCCCAATTGCGGTTCTACTTGACTTTGAAAACCTTAAATGTTTCAAACACCTCATGTTTATGCTTAAGTAAATAAACATAACCATAACTTGAATTTGAAATCGTCGATAAAGGTTAAGAAGTAGCTAGCACCTCTCTTTGACACATGTCTAAGTGGTCCACACACATCGGTATGAATAAGACCAAGTAGATCGAAGCCCTCTCCATATTGCTATGAAAAGGTTTCTTAGTCATCTTCCCGGATATACATGACTCACATTTATCAAATGATTCATCATTGATATTTTGTAAAAGCCCTTCTTGTTGCGACTTATGCATCGAGCCTTGCCTATATGAGCAAGTCTACAATGCCAAAGATAAGAAGAATTCAAGTCTAACTTTATCTTCTTGTTAATGCTAAACATCGAATTATTATTATTGTTAGATTCATTTCCAATCACATCAATTTCAAACACACCATTCACGATGGTTGCTTTAAAATAAAATACACCATTTAAAGAAACATCAATTCCATTCGTGAAATAGTATGAGTAAAACCATCATCCAACAAAACTCAAAGGAAACAACACCTCTAATTATAGAAGGTGCGTAATGACAATTGTTTAATAACCGTACTAAGCTCGAAGGCAATACTAAACTAAGCGTTCCTATGGCTTCAGCAGGCATGTGTGCCATTTTCCACGTGCGGATATTGCTCCCCATAGAGCAAGCTTCCTCTTCCTCCAAACCCCTGCGTGTATTACAAGCGTGAATACCACAGCCCAGTATCATATACCTATGAATTATTATGATTTAGGTAAATAATTCAATGACAAATAAATTACACAAATCTGCGTAATGGACCCTTCATACTTCATTTTATTTTCCGCAATTCATCAAGATAGAAACCTGCAGTTTCTCTTCCAATGCCCAACGCTCTTACGGTGGTGGCATGCTTGATCCTTTTAGGATTATCCTTCCTAGGAGTAGGGTTCTTCTTGGGTTGAGGTTGATAGGCCATCACTTGTTTACCTTTGTCAACCTTACCCTTACCTTTCCACTTCTTGTTGTTCGCCTGCTGCGGTTTGGCTTATTAATCCTTCCACCACGAATAGCAAGTACAGGCGGTAGGAACCTTTTGAGGCAACCCTTTCTAATAATCAATAAGCAATGCGTGTAGCTCGATGCTTGTCTTCCCAGCGATTACATATTGAAATTTCGACAAAACCATTAAAATCCTTGTTAAGGGATCGATTAATCGATTCACACCATGTCATCATCATAAGTTTTGCCAAGTGCTTTGAGTGGTCCATGTAACCTTTCATTTCCGGCACATGAGCACTCACGGTTTTACCCTCACGCACCTATAGGCGTATGTATGCGTCGGTCAAGTCATAAATCTCGGCACTAGTTTCTCAAATATAGTCCAAAGTTCATTGAGCATATTATATGGGAAATAATGTTCAAACTTCTTTTGAAGAGCGATTCCATTGTTCCCAATATAAGTCAAGCCACATCATTATGGCGCTTATACTCGAGTTGCCAAGCATCAATTTGAGCTTGAGTAGCATCGGACCAGTTGGTTGTTCGGGCAAGGTTCATAAAGATATTTCAACTGGTCGACAACTCTACGGACAATTCTCAAAGAAGCGGTGCCAATCATTGAAATTCTTAGAGCCGATCAACTTTTCTCGATCAAAATAGTTTTGAGCGAATTTAGTCACGAGTTAGTGTTATCGTTATTTTGAGCCATTTCTCTGGAAAAAAAGTTCAAGTATTAGTATTTTCGATAATACAACTTTTCAAGAAAATAAAATATACCCAACGGTAATATAAACATATAACCATGTAATTTTCTCGAAAAACTAGGATCCAATTATCATAGGTTCATTACATCGGTTGATGCGCTAGCAGCGACATATAATAAGGTGTCTGTCGAACATTAATTGGCAAACAATTTCCAACTCCTAGATCATTATGGGTTTATATTTTCCAACGCTATTGCAAATATAAACATGTTTCATCCCATCTTATGCCATTGAGTCGAGTCTCACTTCTACTCAATTTAAGTGTCTAACTTAAAGCGCAAATATGTCCATGTAAGGTGCGACTTTACATAGAGATTCACCTCTCCATCACAATCTAGCCAAATCTTGTCATGGCGTAAATTGCAACTTCAAGTGTACCTTTTAATTAGATGGCATATAACTTAATTTAAAGGGTACTAGTTTTGATTTTATGTGGTCAAATCAAATATGTACAATGATGTCATGCATTCATCTTGTAGCATAATTTTAATAAAAACTTTTATTACCAATTCATAAAGATCAAATTATCAAAGTTTTGATTGAGGTATTGGGTTCACCAATCAAGGAATTTAGTGATAATTATCATCCATTATACGTACTTTTGCATAAGTGTAAACACTTAATGTTTGGATAATTACCACAAAGTGGCACATGGAATTAGCACTAATTAGCCCTTAAGATGAGCTTGCACATTTTATGGCTTACTAAGTAGCTCCACTCGAACTTCAGGGGCATAGGACCGGTGTCATGACGTAACCTTGACATCCTTCGATGTATTTGCGCGCCTTCTTTATTAACCCTTTATAGTTCATTCTCATGGGTGAGCCTTTCGGTCATTTGTACCAAAGTCACCAATCAATTAAACTATTGAAAACTTAAATCTTTCAAAACAAATCAAATTTCGTCATTATTTAGTCCGTATTATTTTCTATTCAAAATTACCCTTTGCTTAAAAGCATCTAACATAATAAACAAACAAGTAACAAATAAAAATAAACTACTAAAAAAACAATGCACATAATAAACAATTTATACGTGTAAACAAGTAGCCACATGCAACTTATTCGATAAAACCCTATTAATAATCAATATCTAGGTTAAATTAATGTACATACTAATTAGGGTTTTCACTCTCACAATTAAGAGTGAGCCACATACATCGAAAAATCGATTGCGTAAACCCTAAATTAATAATATACCAAATTGCACATAATTGATTCATTAATATATGTATAATTGGAGTCTTCCCCAATTCAAGATTTATCGAAATTAACATGTCTCAACAATTAAACAATTATCAAAGCAACTTATCCATGACTAACATGCATGCATAATCATGGATATCATAACAATTATACAAATAAGTCACAAGATCGCATATCAAAATTCCATGACACATAACAAATTATTCATGAATTAATCACGTAATCAATATTAATTCTAGGTTTTAATAAGGTTAACAAACAATTTTCAAAACCCTAAAAAATTTTAATGTGCCGACATAAAAAAAATTGGGGAACACCCCAATATTGACAAAAAGTTCGACCAAAAAAAAAAGAACATAAACCCTAGATAAATAATATCAAACAACATACAAGTATTTGTTTTATTACGCGTTTATGTAATTAATTACTCATTAAAACCAATGACTCGTGATGCCACTGTTGGAATTATATATCAAGAAATTCAAATAAATAATCAAAAATCTTCAAACTAATCATGCGGAAGCGAATAGGATTTATTAATGAACAATTAGTTAACATAAAAGAATATGCGTACCTTTTCTTGATTCTAGCCGAACAAGAATCAAATCCACAAACTAGCAACGGATGAACCCTAATTTGATTTAGTTAGGATTATGTGAATTACCCCTTACCGTTTTGTAATTCAATCCAAGATAATAACAATAGTGTGTTATTACTATGTTCTTGTACACATGTACTAAACCGAATTAAAGTAATGCTAGTTTTTATCAAACCAAATAACTTGATGTTTGGAAAGACTTGGATCGACACCTATGAAGGGTGTTCGACCGGTTTAACAAAGCACACACAAAACAATTTTAGGTTTAGCTAATGAGCACGAGGATGGAAAAATAAAACCCTAGCCTTGTTTATATACCCAACTAAACTTGGTGAACAAGTTGGTTTCTTTCCTTGTTTTGTCCCTATGGCCGATCGATTTGGAGTCCCCCAAGGATTCGGAACCTTCCCAACTTTTGCAATTTAGTCCTTTTCCATAAATATTTAACGACCGTTAGTCCATTACATTAATTACATAACGTCCGTTAGTTATTTCGTTTAATAAATAAATAAATATAACATTTTTTTTTTTTTTTTTTGAGCGGCATCACTGTCTCGGTTAGCGCGGGTCCCGGACCGACCATTCTAGGCGCCCTTCATCTCTGACCCTAGACCTCACTCTCTAGGAGCCCCTTCGTCTACAACTTCCTAGGCCGATGCATCGCACTAGGAATACGTAAAGTGTGCAATCCCATAGTCTCGAGCTCGATCCTAACTCCGTCTACTAATTTATATCCATAAAACTAACATCATTTCACATAATGATTAACGGTTTGTGATATATTTAAATAATAAAAGAATAATGAAAGTTTGTATTTTTAGTTTGATGAAAAATGAATGTCCATTATTCGCTCACTGAATTAAAAAAATGTGGACTATATAAAGACTTTTAAAGGAATTTGTGATCTATATCGAACTTTTCCTTCGTTCACAAGAAAAGCGATTAGTTATGATAATTTATTTTACTCAAAATATTGTTTCAAAAACGTTCATTATTTGAGCCTATATTGTTTTTTGAAAATTACGTAAGGACGATGTTTATATACTTTAAAGAGCAAATCGAATATAATGCATAGTGGAAAACTTAATCACTCGTTTTTCGAAACCTTTTACAAAAATGCACAATTTTTTAGCGCATAAAAAAATCTGATCTCGTTTATTTTGCATTTTTATTTCAGTGCTTCGGTCTATAATCACTTGTGGCCACTTCAAATGGCATTAGCAACAGCAATGTGAACAAACCGACATTAGCAATGTGAACAAGATATATTCGTTTGAAAACATTAGAATGTGGTGGGACTACAAATGACTCCTTTTGTTAAAAGAAATTACAACGAAAAAGACCATAAATCATGATTTAAGATTCCTTTTGTCATCACTATAGGAGAGATAAGGAATATAATCATCACACTCACTTCTCGTTTTTTAATTCACCATTGTATTTTCAAAACTTATTTAACAAAATGAGTACTCTCAAAAATATTTAAAATAATATGTTATATTTGAATATTCTCACTTAGAACCATAAATTTGCACCCGTTTCTTAAACTACTAACATAAATAGAAACATGAACCTTAAAAGCCAAAGATAATACAATTCTATGAAACTCGAGTTTACAATTCTCATTTGTTACCACCCAAAGATTATACAAACAAAAACAAAAACTATAGAACAAGACCCACCAGGTTTGCTTCTTTGTTGTATGAGACAGTTTAAATATAAAATATACAATGCATCTATCCACAATTTGTTTAAGATAATTGCATATTCTTATATTTCTAAATTTTAACCTGATAATAACAAAGGTGGTACCAGAATGGCTTTCGATCCTATGAAATCACCTCACTAAAGTGATACATGATGGACATCTACATTTAACTAGTTTATTTACATTTGACTAGTAATAGCCATTAACTGTGAGTTTGGTTTCTTCTTTATTCAAGTGGATACATTTGACTAGTAAATGTTGATTTATAATCCAGTCATATGTTTGTTATATAATCGTTGCTTTATTTCCATAATGGGTTGTTTTGGCTTTTAAGGTTCATGGGTCTAGTTGGTATTGTGATAGTGATGGCTGCTAGGAATGAGAATTGTAAACTGGAGGTTCATGTTCATATTTATCTTTGGCTTTAAAGGTTCATGTTTATATTTATGTTAGTAGTTTAAGAAACGTGGGTGGAACTTTATGGTTCTAAGAGAGAAGATTCAAATATAACATATTATTTTAAATATTTTTAAGAGTACTCATTTTGTTAAATAAGTTTTAAAAATACAATGGTCAACTAAAAAACTCCACTTCTCGATATATATATATATATTGTATATATTTGAGTAGATTACATAGATCGTTCTTTGCTTTGTTTTATCTTTTGACTTTTCTCATAGTCGGATGACCCTTATTTGTGAAACTCTTTACACTCAGGTCCTTTAACCAAGCAGACGTTAAATTTGACCGTTAAAGTTTTACACATGAGGATATAGTTGTCTTTTCATTACTTTTTTCTTGTTTGGTCTTGCCCAACAATCATTTTGCTAGATGTTTTTTTTCTCCTCTCAATCTTCTCCCCATGTATCATCCTTTTCAACACATCATCACCATCAACCACCATGTTTAACACTAAACCACATTCTTCAAACGCTTTCAAATTACGTGAAATTTTAAATTCCATGAAAATTTAAAATTTGGTATTTTATTTCATCGTTGTGTTTGGTGGCGGACTTGCAAACTGAATTTAAATTAAGCCTTTGTATATATGACAAAATCACCTTTATTAGTAGTACTGTAACATCTGAGCTTTCACCATTCATATTATATAATCTTTAATATATACCCAAATGGAGTTCTTGCTAGATTGAAGGAAAAAAGATTAAATAATAACTAAGAATGAACAATGATAAGACCAAATGGTTCGGTCCCTTTTACCATTAGGCCGTCCTTCTTCTACAAAGACTAAACCAAATGTGTCCCTTGGACCATATCATTTATGTGGTCTATGAGTGGACGAAATAATGGAAAGGTTTGTGTGTATGCTTTTTGTTTTAATATATTTTTGTGAGATATGTTTTTTGTTGTGACTCGGTCCTCTTTTCTGAGTGTTTTATGCGTATTCGGTCTAAGAGAAAAAGTTGAGTTGACACGATGTGGCAAAGTCGTTTTGATTTGGTGTGATCTTAATACTACCGTCTAATAAGTTGCATGATAAAGAGAAAAGTGGAGAGAGATTGTGCGGTTAGGAAATGAGTTGTGCTTTTAGTCTTTTACTATATATTTTTGTGAGCGTGTTTATGTTAAAATTTGGGGTAATAATCATGGCAAACATGTCACTTTATCAATTGCTAATGGCTTTCAAGCTATGTTCTTTGAGCATATTACGGGGTTTAACATGGACAAAGCATAAGTGGTTTATAGTTCCAAGATTATCATTCTGCGAAGACTCTCTTGTTCTGCTTGAAGTTCATTTTATTGTTTATCTTTGAAGTTCATTATTATAGCCGTTAGAGGGTCTTAGTGTAACTTAATCCCCTATTTAATCCGTCCTTTATTCTAGGGTTAGAGACACTTGAGTGTGCGATCTTTTGTATCACTCTCTTCTTTTCTCTTAGATCATTTCACCGATCTTGTCTTGTCTTTACATTCATATGATTATTGTCTCATTGACATTAATCTAATTTTGTAACATTTGGTTCTATTAATCTAAAGTGACTATTGCGACTTAGATCCGAATAAAGGTTACATTGTTTTCTATTCTTGCTATATCTTCGCACATGGTATCGAGCTTGGGCTCATTGATTCTCTTGACAACATATTGGTGGTTTGGGGTTATTACTCTTGGCGTAATCCTTGGTTATCTTCTACTTACAATTAATCCTAGACTAAGTGAATCTAGGGTAATTGTGATCTGTTCTTCATTGCATATCTCTCTGTAAGTCTAAGTCTTATCTCTTCTGAACATCTGTACTTAAAGCTCTTTTGAATGGATGAATTTGAAGTAGAAGCCATTGGAAGTAGGGATCAAACTATTCAAAGAGTTTAGGTGAAACTGTTCCGGCAGCAGTGATTTGTTTGTTTGGAAAAAAAATAGTCAAATGGACTAGAGAAACAAAAGCCAATGAAAAAGATAGATAAACATTATAAAGTCTTTTGGTAATTATATTTTCACAATTTACAGCAATATATATTTTAATATTTCACGAGATGAGATCAACATATATCACAAATTTTTTAAGTATACAATAAATAAATAGTAGTCATTCATTTATGCATCAAAACAAAACAAAAAAAAATTGTTTTCAGCCTTTTTGTTAAAACCAAAATATCTTGTTAATGGTACATCGTTAAGCGATAAAAAATACGCATTCGCGATAGAAAATTTTTTTATCTTTCGGTAGACGGACACTTCAATCTACTTTTGACAAACTTTTCTTTCGAGTTTTTTTGCTGAAATTTATGTTTTGAAAAATCACATGTAAATTGTATTTTAAAAATCTCGTATGATTTCACAAATCACATGTGATTTTTAAAATAGTAAATCAACTCTAATTTTACAAATCACATATAATTTTTCACTTCGTAAATTTTAACACTAAAAGATAAAATAAAAAAAATAGTTAGTGAAAGTACTTGAAGTGTCCTCTATAGAAAATGATTTAATTCTTATAATGATGGTATGATCAAATCCACAAACTAGCAACGGATGAACCCTAATTTGATTTAGTTAGGATTATGTGAATTACCCCTTACCGTTTGTAATTCAATCCAAGATAATAACAATAGTGTGTTATTACTATGTTCTTGTACACACGCACTAAACCGAATTAAAGTAATGCTAGTTTATATCAAACCAAATAACTTGATGTTTGGAAAAGACTTGGATCGACACCTATGAAGATGTTCGACCGGTTTAACAAAACACACACAAAACAATTTTTAGGTTTAGCTAATGAGCACAAAGGATGGAAAAATAAAACCCCAGCCTTGTTTATATACCCAACTAAACTTGGTGAACAAGTTGGTTTTCTTTCCTTGTTTTGTCCCTGGCCGATCGGTTTGGAGTCCCCAAGGATTCGGAACCTTCCAACTTTTGCAATTTAATCCTTTTCCATAAACATTTAACGACCGTTAGTCCATTACATTAATTACATAACGTCATTAGTTATTTCGTTTAATAAATAAATAAATATAACATTTATATTTAATTATTAACTTTAAATTCTCATACGTAAAGTGTGCAATCCCATAGTCTCGAGTTCGATCCTAACTCACGTCTACTAATTTATATCCATAAAACTAATACTCCCACTTGGATATATCTTAATAGAGTGATCACATCGGCTAGCGTCTAGCAACACTTCGATGCCTCTAGTACGAATCGAGTACGGCTCCTGGAAAACCTTTTAATGATTTCTCATTATTATTATCCTTTTGTTTCTAATACCACGTCAAATAAAGATATGGAATTAAGTCATTCTTTATATAACTATTATGTTTCTCGTTTGTAAGTGATTGTCCAAGATTACCGAATCATCTAAACATATTTAGGGGAGATTTGGGTGCGGCCGCACAAACATCTTGTCAACCCTACGAGGGTCCCAGCAGTATTAAACTCCAAATAAATTTGAAGGAACAAATTCTATCTTGACTACAAGAATAACCCACAAACTTTGTAACATTTGAAAACAACCCTTATAACTACCGATTCACATTATAGCGTTAAGTTGCTTCTGAAATGCACTACATTCATGACACTTATCCGGTATCTCAAGTATGAGGATAACTATTTATAATTTACTCATAACAATATCCATAAAGTAAATTATGTAGTTGGATAAGTCCTATATTCAATTCATTGAATATCATCCGAAATGGTATGCATTCTCATCAATATACTTTCAAGTATATTCTACCACATCTCTCGATTTGTCTTAGTTTAATGATACTCCCATATAATTAATCGACAACGGACATTTAGAATAACATAGTTATTCACGGATTAAACATGCAAATATAGGACAACAATATTATAAATGAAAATAAACATAATCCAAACTTTATTTCATTGAAAATAATAAATGTTTTACAATATCCTTTATCCAAATACTAATCACGGTTATGCATGAAACTTTTAGCTAAGCGAAGTCCAATTCCATTGGCAAGTCCTACAAGCTTATCTTTAGCTAAAGCCTTAGTGAGCGTATCAACTAAGTTATCATCGGTGTGAACTTTCGGTAGATTTATTTCACCTTCCGGACTTGTTCTGAACATAGTGATACTTAGTAGAAAATGTCCGGTGCCCTTCATGACTCGGGTTCATTGGCAAATATGATTGCGGACGAATTGTCACAATACATATCAATAAGCGATTCAATTGAAGGCATAACACCAAGCCACGAAATGAATTTCCTAATCAAACGACCTCCATTACGACACGAGCGGCTATGTATTCGACACATCGCAGGACATCGCATCGTACTACGCTTCTTGCTCTTCCATCAATTGCTCCTCCATTGATGACAAAGACATAACCCGTTTGAGACTTCATTATCATCTTTATCACACTGCCGGGGCGCATCACAAGAATCTGTAACACCAAGTTACGTATGCGGATTTCCTCCATACACTAAAAACATATCTTCGTATTCCTAAGATACTTGAGAATATGTTTACGACAATCGATGAAGTTCACCCGGATTACTTGATATCGACTAGTCATGTTTTGACGAGCATACATCGGCCTTGTGCATCTCACGACATACATAATAGATCCTGGTAGAAGCATAAGGAACTTTACGCATCGTGCCACCTCGGCGGTGTTGAAGCACACATATTGCTACATAAGCCATGCTTTACTTCCATCGGCAAATATCCTTTGCAAATATCCTTTCTTGGAATTTTGCATATTGAATCTCTTCAATATTTTATCAATGTAAGCGCTTTGACTTAAACCAATTAACCGCTTTGACCTATCTCGGTAGATCTTGATCCCCAGAATATATGCAGCTTCTCCTAAATCCTTCATTGAAAAACACTTCCCAAGATATGCCTTAACATTTTGCAAACTCGGAATGTCTTTTCCATAATTAATATGTCATCGACATAAAAATTAGGAAAATTACATTACTCCCACTAACTTTGTGATATACACATGGCTCATCAAGATTTTGAATAAATCCATACCTTTTGATTTCTTCATCAAATCTTTTATTCCATTGCCTTGATGCTTGCTTCAATCCATAAATGGACCTTTGAAGTTTGCATACACGGTTTGGAAATTGTGGATTCACGAACCCTCGAGTTGCTTCATATAGATGTCTTCATCTAGCGACCATTTAAGAAGCGATTTTGACATCCATTTGCCATATCTCATAGTCAAAGTATCTTGCTATAGCTATGAGAATTCTAATAGCTCTAATGTCCGTGACGGGAGAAAAGGTCTCCTCGTAATCAATGCCATAAGTTTGAGTAAAACCTTGCGCAACTAGGCGAGCTTTATAGGCGTGTACATTTCCATCCATGTCGGTCTTAATCTTATAGAGCCACTTACTTCCAACCACCGTGGCGTTTGGAGGTAAGTCAACCTCTACCCGACTTCATTATCTCTCATGGATTGCATTTCCTATTCATTGCAATCGCCATTCGCCTTGTCGGGACTTGCCATGGCGACTTTATAACTAGTAGGCTCTCAAGATCTCTAACATAGTTTCCACAACCTCTATGTTAAGACATAGGCGTTCAGTGCACGCATATTCCTTACGGATCTCTGACGGAATCACTTCAACTTCGGTAGAGGACCCAAACTTTCGGGTTCTCTGAATACGTTAGTGTTTCGGAAGGTGATGCATCTTGATCATCTTCGATCATAAACTCTCCCATGAATTCTTGAGATACGAGATCTCTTTCAAGAAAATCTCCATACCTAGCAACAATTACTTTATTTTAGGTTGGATAGTAAAAGTAGTAACCCATAGTTTCCTTGGGTATCCTACGAAGATACACTTCTGGATCTTTGTTGGAGTTTATCTGCGAGTCGCGTCAACATACGCCTCGCAACCCTGACCTTTAAATAAGGCAGGTTAGGAGCTTTACCATGCCATATTTCATATGGTGTCTTATCAACCTTCTTTATGGGAACCATATTTAGAATGCGACGGTGATTCCAAAGCATAATCCCAAAAGGATAAAGGTAGAGTAGTAAGATTAAACATAGATCGTATCATGTCCAACAATGTACGATTTCTTCTTTCAGATACACCATTTTGTTGTGGATTATATGGAGAAGTGAGATTGGACAATTCCATTCTCACTAAGTAATCTTTAAACTCTTGGCTTAGATACTCGCCTCTATCGGATCGAAGAGCTTTAATCTTCTTTCCCAATTGCAGTTCTACTTGACTTTGAAAACCTTAAATGTTTCAAACACCTCATGTTTATGCTTAAGTAAATAAACATAACCATAACTTGATTTGAAATCGTCGTAAAGGTTAAGAAGTAGCTAGCACCTCTCTTTGACACATGTCTAAGTGGTCCACACACATCGGTATGAATAAGACCAAGTAGATCGAAGCCCTCTCCATATTGCTATGAAAAGGTTTCTTAGTCATCTTCCCGGATATACATGACTCACATTTATCAAATGATTCATCATTGATATTTTGTAAAGCCCTTCTTGTTGCGACTTATGCATGCGAGCCTTGCCTATATGAGCAAGTCTACAATGCCAAAGATAAGAAGAATTCAAGTCTAACTTTATCTTCTTGTTAATGCTAAACATCGAATTATTATTATTGTTAGATTCATTTCCAATCACATCAATTTCAAACACACCATTCAAGATGGTGCTTTAAAATAAAATACACCATTTAAAGAAACATCAATTCCATTCGTGAAATAGTATGAGTAAAACCATCATCCAACAAAACTCAAAGGAAACAACACCTCTAATTATAGAAGGTGCGTAATGACAATTGTTTAATAACCGTACTAAGCTCGAAGGCAATACTAAACTAAGCGTTCCTATGGCTGGCAATGCATGTGTGCCATTTTCCACGCATGTGATATTGCTCCCCATAGGCAAGCTTCCTCTTCCTCCAAACCCCTGGGTGTATTACAAGCGTGAATACCACAGCCCGTATCATATACCTATGAATTATTATGATTTAGGTAAATAATTCAATGACAAATAAATTACTCAATCTGCGCGTAATGGACCCTTCATACTTCATTTTATTTTCCGCAATTCATCAAGATAGAAACCGCTTTCTCTTCCAATGCCCAACGCTCTTACGGTGGTGGCATGCTTGATCCTTTTAGGATTATCCTTCCTAGAGTAGGGTTCTTCTTGGGTTGAGGTTGATAGGCCATCACTTGTTTACCTTTGTCAACCTTACCCTTACCTTTCCCCTTCTTGTTGTTCGTTACGCTGCGGTTTTGGCTTATTAATCCTTCCACCACGAATAGCAAGTACAGGCGGTAGGAACCTTTTGAGGCAACCCTTTCTAATAATCAATAAGCAATGCGTGTAGCTCAAGAATCGCCTTCCCACACGCATTACATATTGAAATTTCGACAAAACCATTAAAATCCTTGTTAAGGGATCGATTAATCGATTCACCCCATGTCATCATCATAAGTTTTGCCAAGTGCTTTGAGTGGTCCATGTAACCTTTCATTTCCAGACATGAGCACTCACGGTTTTACCTCACCTTGCCTATATATGTAGCGTCGGTCAAGTCATAAATCTCGACGGCAGCTAGTTTCTCAAATATAGTCCAAAGTTCATTGAGCATATTATATGGGAAATAATGTTCAAACTTCTTTTGAAGAGCAGATTCCATTGTTCCCAATATAAGTCAAGCCACATCATTATGACGCTTATACTCAAGTTGCCAAGCATCAATTTGAGCTTGAGTAGCATCAGGACCAGTTGGTTGTTCGGGGCAAGGTTCATAAAGATATTTCAACTGGTCAGCAACTCTACAGACAATTCTCAAAGAGCGGTGCCAATCATTGAAATTCTTAGAGCCGATCAACTTTTCTCGATCAAAATAGTTTTGAACGCAGATTTAGTCAGAGTTAGTGTTATCGTTATTTTGAGCCATTTCTCTGGAAAAAAAGTTCAAGTATTAGTATTTTCGATAATACAACTTTTCAAGAAAATAAAATATACCCAACGTAATATAAACATATAACCATGTAATTTTCTCGAAAACTAGGATCCAATTATCATAGGTTCATTACATCGGTTGATCCGCTAGCAACGAACATATAATAAGTGTAATGTCGAACATTAATTGGCAAACAATTTCCAACTCCTAGATCATTATGGGATTTATATTTTCCAACGCTATTGCAAATATAAACATGTTTCATCCCATCTTATGCCATTGAGTCCAGTCTCACTTCCTACTCAATTTAAGTGTCTAACTTAAAGAACCGCAAATATGTCCATGTAAGGTCCGACTTTACATAGAGATTCACCTCTCCATCACAATCTAGCCAAATCTTGTCATGACGTAAATTGCAACTTCAAGTGTACCTTTTAATTAGATGGCATATAACTTAATTTAAAGGGTACTAGTTTTGATTTTATGTGGTCAAATCAAATATGTACAATGATGTCATGCATTCATCTTGTAGCATAATTTTAATAAAAACCTTTTTATTACCAATTCATAAAGATCAAATTATCAAAGTTTTGATTGAGGTATTGGGTTCACCAATCAAGGAATTTAGTGATAATTATCATCCATTATACCGTACTTTTGCATAAGTGTAAACACTTAATGTTTGGATAATTACCACCAGTGGCACATGGAATTAGCACTAATTCGCCCTTAAGATGAGCTTGCACATTTTATGGCTTACTAAGTAGCTCCACTCGAACTTACGGGGGCATAGGACCGGTGTCATGAGCGTAACCTTAGACATCCTTTCGAAGCGATTGCAGCACTTCTTTATTAACCCTTTATAGTTCATTCTCATGGGTGAGCCTTTATCATTTGTACCAAAGTCACCAATCAATTAAACTATTGAAAACTTAAATCTTTCAAAACAAATCAAATTTCGTCATTATTTAGTCCGTATTATTTTTCTATTCAAAATTACCCTTTGCTTAAAACTGCTAACATAATAAACAAACAAGTAACAAATAAAAATAAACTACTAAAAAAACAATGCACATAATAAACAATTTATACGTGTAAACAAGTAGCCACATGCAACTTATTCGATAAAACCCTATTAATAATCAATATCTAGGTTAAATTAATGTACATACTAATTAGGGTTTTCACTCTCACAATTAAGAGTGAGCCATACATCGAAAAATCGATTACAAACCCTAAATTAATAATATACCAAATTGCACATAATTGATTCATTAATATATGTATAATTGAGTCTTCCCAATTCAAGATTTATCGAAATTAACATGTCTCAACAATTAAACAATTATCAAAGCAACTTATCCATGACTAACATGCATGCATAATCATGGATATCATAACAATTTATACAAATAAGTCACAAGATCGCATATCAAAATTCCATGACACATAACAAATTATTCATGAATTAATCACGTAATCAATATTAATTCTAGGTTTTAATAAGGTTAACAAACAATTTTCAAAACCCTAAAAAATTTTAATGTGCCGACATAAAAAAAATTGGGGAACACCCCAATATTGACAAAAAGTTCGACCAAAAAAAGAACATAAACCCTAGATAAATAATATCAAACAACATACAAGTATTTGTTTTATTACGCTTATGTAATTAATTACTCATTAAAACCAATGACTCGTGATGCCACCGTTGGAATTATATATCAAGAAATTCAAATAAATAATCAAAATCTTCAAACTAATCATGCGGGCGAATAGGATTTATTAATGAACAATTAGTTAACATAAAAGAATATGCGTACCTTTTCTTGATTCTAGCGAACAAGAATCAAATCCACAAACTAGCAACGGATGAACCCTAATTTGATTTAGTTAGGATTATGTGAATTACCCCTTACCGTTTTGTAATTCAATCCAAGATAATAACAATAGTGTGTTATTACTATGTTCTTGTACACATGTACTAAACCGAATTAAAGTAATGCTAGTTTTTATCAAACCAAATAACTTGATGTTTGGAAAAGACTTGGATCGACACCTATGAAGGGTGTTCGACCGGTTTTAGCAAAGCACACACACAAAACAATTTTTAGGTTTAGCTAATGAGCACAAGGGATGGAAAAATAAAACCCCTAGCCTTGTTTATATACCCAACTAAACTTGGTGAACAAGTTGGTTTTCTTTCCTTGTTTTGTCCCTATGGCCGATCGATTTGGAGTCCCCCTAAAGGATTCCGGAACCTTCCCAACTTTTGCAATTTAGTCCTTTTCCATAAATATTTAACGACCGTTAGTCCATTACATTAATTACATAACGTCCGTTAGTTATTTCGTTTAATAAATAAATAAATATAACATTTTTTTTTTTTTTTTTAGAACGGCATCACTGTCTCGAATTGGCACGGGTCCCGGACCGACCATTCTAGGCGCCCCTTCATCTACAGCAGCCTAGACCTCACTCTCTAGGAGCCCCTTCGTCTACAACTTCCTAGAGCCGATGCATCGCACTAGGAATACGTAAAGTGTGCAATCCCATAGTCTCGAGCTCGATCCTAACTCACGTCTACTAATTTATATCCATAAAACTAACATCATTTCACATAATGATTAACGGTTTGTGATATATTTAAATAATAAAAAGAATAATGAAAGTTTGTATTTTTAGTTTGATGAAAAAATGAATGTCCATTATTCGCTCACTGAATTTAAAAAAAATGTGGACTATATAAAGACTTTTAAAGGAATTTGTGATCTATATCGAACTTTTCCCTTCGTTCACAAGAAAAACGATTAGTTATGATAATTTATTTTACTCAAAATATTGTTTCAAAACGTTCATTATTTGAGCCTATATTGTTTTTGAAAATTACGTAAGGACGATGTTTATATACTTTAAAGAGCAAATCGAATATAATGCATAGTGGAAAACTTAATCACTCGTTTTCAAACCTTTACAAAAATGCACAATTTTTAGCGCATAAAAAATCTGATCTCGTTTATTTTGCATTTTATTTCAGTGCTTCGGTCTATAATCACTTGTGGCCACTTCAAATGGCATTAGCAACAGCAATGTGAACAAACCGACATTAGCAATGTGAACAAGATATATTCGTTTGAAAACATTAGAATGTGGTGGGACTACAAATGACTCCTTTTGTTAAAAGAAATTACAACGAAAAAGACCATAAATCATGATTTAAGATTCCTTTTGTCATCACTATAGGAGAGATAAGGAATATAATCATCACACTCACTTCTCGTTTTTTAATTCACCATTGTATTTTCAAAACTTATTTAACAAAATGAGTACTCTCAAAAATATTTAAAATAATATGTTATATTTGAATATTCTCACTTAGAACCATAAATTTGCACCCACGTTTCTTAAACTACTAACATAAATAGAAACATGAACCTTAAAAGCCAAAGATAATACAATTCTATGAAACTCGAGTTTACAATTCTCATTTGTTACCACCCAAAGATTATACAAACAAAAAACAAAAACTATAGAACAAGACCCACCAGGTTTGCTTCTTTGTTGTATGAGACAGTTTAAATATAAAATATACAATGCATCTATCCACAATTTGTTTAAGATAATTGCATATTCTTATATTTCTAAATTTTAACCCTGATAATAACAAAGGTGGTACCAGAATGGCTTTCGATCCTATGAAATCACCTCACTAAAGTGATACATGATGGACATCTACATTTAACTAGTTTATTTACATTTGACTAGTAATAGCCATTAACTGTGAGTTTGGTTTCTTCTTTATTCAAGTGGATACATTTGACTAGTAAATGTTGATTTATAATCCAGTCATATGTTTGTTATATAATCGTTGCTTTATTTCCATAATGGGTTGTTTTGGCTTTTAAGGTTCATGGGTCTAGTTGGTATTGTGATAGTGATGGCTGCTAGGAATGAGAATTGTAAACTGGAGGTTCATGTTCATATTTATCTTTGGCTTTAAAGGTTCATGTTTATATTTATGTTAGTAGTTTAAGAAACGTGGGTGGAACTTTATGGTTCTAAGAGAGAAGATTCAAATATAACATATTATTTTAAATATTTTAAGAGTACTCATTTTGTTAAATAAGTTTTAAAATACAATGGTCAACTAAAAAACTCCACTTCTCGATATATATATATATATTTGTATATATTTGAGTAGATTACGCAGATCGTTCTTTGCTTTGTTTTATCTTTTGACTTTTTCTCATAGTCAGATGACCCGCAACTGTGAAACTCTTTACACTCACAGTCCTTTAACCAAACAGACGTTAAATTTGACCGTTAAAGTTTTACACATGAGGATATAGTTGTCTTTTCATTACTTTTTTCTTGTTTGGTCTTGCCCAACAATCATTTTGCTAGATGTTTTTTTTTTCTCCTCTCAATCTTCTCCCCCATGTATCATCCTTTTCAACACATCATCACCATCAACCACCATGTTTAACACTAAACCACATTCTTCAAACGCTTTCAAATTACGTGGAATTTTAAATTCCATGAAAATTTAAAATTTGGTATTTTATTTCATCGTTGTGTTTGGTCATGACTTGCAAACTGAATTTAAATTAAGCCTTTGTATATATATGACAAAATCACCTTTATTAGTAGTACTCAGAATATCTGAGCTTTCACCATTCATATTATATAATCTTTAATATATACCCAAATGGGTTCTTGCTAGATTGAAGGAAAAAAGATTAAATAATAACTAAGAATGAACGCATAAGACCAAATGGTTCGGTCCCTTTTACCATTAGACGCGTCCTTCTTCTACAAAGACTAAACCAAATGTGTCCCTTGGACCATATCATTTGTGTGGTCTATGAGTGGACGAAATAATGGAAAGGTTTGTGTATGCTTTTGTTTTAATATATTTTGTGAGATATGTTTTTTGTTGTGACTCTGGTCCTCTTACTACGAGTGTTTTGTCTGTGTTCAGTCTAAGAGAGAAAAAGTTGAGTTGACACTGATGTGGCAAAGTCGTTTGTGATTTTGGTGTGATCTTAATACTACCAGTCTAATAAGTTGCATGATAAAGAGAAAAGTGGAGAGAGATTGTGCGGTTAGGAAATGAGTTGTGCTTTTAGTCTTTTACTATATATTTTTGTGAAGCGTGTTTATGTTAAAATTTGGGGTAATAATCTGTGGCAAACATGTCACTTTATCAATTGCTAATGGCTTTCAAGCTATGTTCTTTGCGAGCATATTACGGGGTTTAACATGGACAAAGCATAAGTGGTTTATAGTTCCAAGATTATCATTCTGCCAAGACTCTCTTGTTCCTTTGAAGTTCATTTTATTGTTTATGTCAAGTTCATTATTATAGTCGTTAGAGGGTCTTAGTGTAACTTAATCCCTATTTAATCCGTCCTTTATTCTAGGGTTAGAGACACTTGAGTGTGCGTCTTTTGTATCACTCTCTTCTTTTCTCTTAGATCATTTCACCGATCTTGTCTTGTCTTTACATTCATATGATTATTGTCTCATTGACATTAATCTAATTTTGTAACATTTGATTCTATTAATCTAAGTCGACTATTGCGACTTAGATCCGAATAAAGGTTCTTGTTTTCTATTGTCGCTATATCTTCGCACATGGTATCGAGCTTGTGCTCATTGATTCTCTTCGACAACATATTGGTGGTTTGGGGTTATTACATCTGGCGTAATCATCGGTTATCTTCTACTTACAATTAATCCTAGACTAAGTGAATCTAGGGTAATTGTGATCTGTTCTTCACTGCATATCTCTCTAAGTCTAAGTCTTATCTCTTCTTCAAACATACAAGACTTAAGTCTTTGTGGGTGCAAACGGGTAGACTAACATCTTGATCCGCCACCTTTGAGTGGTACGAATACCGCTCCGGTTTACCCTAGTCCATGTGCTTGGTGCTTGTTGTTTTTATATTCATAGTCTTATTATTATCTTTGTCTTCTTCTGTCTTTATTATGGTTCTTGGTGATAATGCCGGTGGTGGTGGTTCCACCGAGAAAAGCTTATCCTTTGGGGATGCTTTGTACTTACACCTAATAACACTAATGGGACTCCCATTATTTCTATCAAACTCACAGAACTGAAAATTATAAAATATGGAATATGGCCATGACCTTTGCCTTAAGGAACCATAATAAGTTAGGGTTTATTGATGGTACTTGTATAAGAGATGATTCAACCCTAGTCTTGCTAATCAATGGGATACTTGTAACTCTGTTGTGGTTACTTGGATTCTTAATTCTCGATCTGAATCTTTCTACGGTGCTATATATGCTAAAACCGCTTATGAAATGTGGAATGATCTTAAAGATACCTATGACAAGGTTGATGGTTCACCATTTTAATCTGCATAAGAATATAAACTCTCTTAGTCAAAGTGGGTCCTCTCTAGTCGATTACTATAACAATCTTAATTCTTTATGGAAACAATTTGATTGTATGATTAGCTTGCCTCCTCGCACTTGTGAGGTCGCAAAACATTTTGAAAAACACAATCAACTAATCAAATTAATGCAATTTCTTATGGGTCTTGATGACTCCTATGTTCCCATCGAAGCACTTTTTTAACCGAGATCCTTTGCCTAATGTCAAAATCGCTTTCTCTGTTGTCTCCGGAGAAGAATCTCACAGAATGTTTCATCCGGGAATAGCTCGCTAAACCCAATGCTACTGACATTTAATGCAAAAACCTCGATGGAGGAAAATTTTTGATAACAAAAGAGTTTTTAACAATGAGTTTCCGGTTTTAACACTAGTAACACTCTAATAGCAGAGGACCAAATATGAACCTAAATGTACCAATTGCAAAAGCACGGTCATACCGTTGATAGGTGTTATGAAATAGTTGGATATCCTGCTGGATATGTTAAGAGAAACTTTAATGGAAAACCTTTCAAGAAGAACAATGTTTCTGCTGAAACTAATCATGTCACCGATAATAGCACTAGCAATTCTCCTGCCTCCTTATCTAATGAATGACTCTCAAGACTCATGAGTCTTCTCAATGACAACAATGTGTCATCCGCTAATGCCAACTTAGCGGTAAAAATTTTCAGGAACCTTCTTTAATGGCGTGTCAAGTTTAATGTGAACTTCAACAAGTTTTTAACAACAACACTAAATCCTTAACTGGAAACATCGGTCTTGGTTGGATTGTTGATTCGGTGCAAATCAAGACATGATCGTATTCGAAAATTTTCTAATAAATGTTGTTAACATTTCAAATCTTGGCCTCGACTGTTGGACATCCCAATGGTACTCAGGCCCTAATTACTAAAATTGGTGACTTAAAGGTCAATAATGACCTAACTCTTTTGATGTTCTTGTTGTTCCCGAATACAATGTCGGTTTACTATCTGTTCATAAGATTGCTAGAGACAACAAAATGTTTGTTGGATTTAATGAATCTAACTGTTATATCTGATTTACATCAAAAAGGATTGTGGGATTGGTAAACAACACAATGGATTATATATTTTGATATAGAATCTACATGTAAGATTACCTCTAATAATTGCATATCTACCGCATGTCTCTAGAAATCTCAGCATCAAAGACTTGGTCATCCTCCACCAAGTCCTACATATACTTAGACCCACTCTTAACTTTGATAGTTCATCCAAACTGATCATCTCTGTGATACTTGTAATAAAGCCAAACAAACCGTGAGAACCATTTCCTCTAAGTGAACACAACCACTAAAATTGGTCAACTTGTTCACCTTGATGTTTGGGGACCATATAAAATCACTAGCGAGATGGTTATAAATATTTTTAACTATTGTTGATGACTATTCCGTAGGTGTGGGTTTATATGCTCAAGGGAAGGATGATGTTTATGTTTCCATTGTTAACTTCACTCATATGCTATCAAATCAATTTGAACACAATGTCAAAATTTTTAGAAGTGATAATGGGACGAATTTGTCAATAATAAACTTCAACAATTCATCATGAAAAGGAATTCTACATCAAACTTCTTGTGTCTATACACCTCAACAAAATGGCATTGCAGTAAAGGAAACATAGGCATCTCCTTAATGTTGCTAGATCCCTTATGTTTGTGGGAATTACCTCTAAATCTTTGGCCCGAATGTGTTCTAATCACGATATGTCATAAACAGTTGCCTCTTCATTCTGTCTGCAAGTCCCCTTCTTCCATGTGTATGGGCATGACCCTTCACTCTCTCTCCTTAGAGTCTTTGGTGCTTATGCTATGCCACCATTCTCAACATCTCGACAAATTTGGTAGTAGGTCCGAAAAAGTGTTTTCATTGGTTACTCAAATGAGAAGAAAGGCTATAAACTCTTGAGCCTAGAAACAAAAAATATCTTTTACTCCGAGATGTCAAATTTTATGAAACTGTTTTCCCTTCAAAATGAAAATAATTTGTCAAAACCTTTTGTTGAAACCTTTGTACCAAAAGATTTAAATCACAAAAATTTCTTTGACTCACAAACAAGTCCCAATGATGAAGGAGAGTGGCATCCTATGATGATAGCACGGTGGTAAGTCATCCTACTAGGATTGACGAACCGGTTGCAACATCTATAGATGATAATACACACCCCGAGGGCAACATATCACATGATTCACATCTCGCCGATGTAGCCTCGATCCCGTCAAGCGCTTTCGATCCCGCCGATACTACGCCGATTCTCATTGAACAAGAAAGAGGCTTGCCACCACTCATCGCTAGAAGGTCAACCGAGTTTCTAAATTGCCCAGAATCTTAATGACTTTATTATAGAAGGAAAAGTCAAATATGGTGTTGAAAAGTTGTTAATTACTCAAATCTTAACAAAGACAATTATCGCTTTGTTTCTAGTCTTAATAAAAGTATTGAACCTACTTGTTATGAAGCTATCCTTGATAGTAATTGGGTAGATGCTATGAACTCGAAATAGAAGCCTTAAATGAAAACCACGCTTGGGATATAACCGATCTACCTCCTAATAGAACTCCTATTGGCTACAAATGGATCTTCAAAATCAAATATAAAGCTAATGGTGAGTTGATAGATACAAGGCTAGACTAGTTGTTAAAGGTTACAACCAAAGGGAAGGAATAGACTATGATGAAACCTTTTCCCTATTGTAAAAATGTTCATCGTTAGATGTCTTATTGCCTTAGTCAGAAAAAACAAATGGCCTCTATTTCAACTTGATGTTAACAATGCTTTCTTATATGGAGATCTTGATGAGGATATCTATATGACCATTCCCAAAGGGTTCTCAGAATGAGAACAATAAAAATAAAGTTTGCAAACTTGTTAAGTCTCTATATGGTCTAAAACAAGCTCCCAGAAAATGGAATGAAAAACTTGTCAGTGTTTTAAAGGAAAACAACTTTGTTCAATCTGTTAATGATCATTCTCTGTTCACCAAAACAGAGAATGACAAGTTCATTGCTCTTCTAGTTTATGTGGATGATATTGTTCTTACTGGAAACTGTGTTGATGAGATAAACCTATTCAAGGAGTTTCTAAAATCAAAATTTCATATCAAAGACTTGGGAAATCTAAAATACTTTCTTGGCATTGAGGTTTTAAAAACTGGAAATGACATCTGTCTCTCCCAAAGAAAATACTGTCTTGAACTCCTCAAAGAATTTGGGCTTCTTGGTGCAAACCTGTCCACCCCTATGGAACCCAACTCAGGCTTCCATACATTCCCACCGATGATGACCCTTGCTTGTCAACATCATCGGTTATCGAAGCTTCTTGGGAAACTTATCTACCTCACCCATACAAGACTCGACATTTCATACTCGGCTCATTGTCCGGCACAATATATGCATTCTCCTTGAAATCTCATCCGAATGTGCCTCAACGCTCGAGGTATCTAAAAGGAGCTCCGTGAAAAGGTCTAAGGTACAATTTCAAAGAACTCGAAAATCATCTTGAAGGATATAGTGATGCCGATTGGGCCAAATGTAAGAAAACCAGAAATCATTACGAGTGTTATTGTGTTTTCTTCAATGACTGCTTAATCTCATGGAAAAGTAAAAACAAAACACTCTTTCAAAATCTTCCATGTAAGCGAGTATAGATCTATGTTCATCTGCGCTTGGAAATCATTGGATTCGTAAAATCCTAAAAGATCTAAAAGTTGATATCAACCTTCCAGCTAATCTTTTTGTGATAACAAATCGCTTTACAACTTGTCACAACCCTGTTTTTCATGAAAGATCAAAACACTTTGAAATTGATGTTCACTTCATCGGGAAAAAATTGCTAGAGGTGTTATAAATGCTAAAAGATTGGATCTTCAAATCAAACCGCCGACATTCTTACAAAGAACCTCCTGTCTATCAAGATAAATTTTGTGTGAAAATTGATAATGTTTGATATGTTTGCCAATCGATTAAGGGGAATGTTAAAATTTGGGGTAATAATCATGGCAAACATGTCACTTTATCAATTGCTAATGGCTTTCAAGCTATGTTCTTTGCAAGCATATTACGTGGGTTTAACATGGACAAAGCATAAGTGGTTTATAGTTCCAAGATTATCATTCCCGCCAAGACTCTCTTGTTCCTCACCAAGTTCATTTTATTGTTTCATCAAGTTCATTATTATAGCCGTTAGAGGGTCTTAGTGTAACTTAATCCCTATTTAATCCGTCCTTTATTCTAGGGTTAGAGACACTGAGTGTGCGATCTTTTGTATCACTCTCTTCTTTCTCTTAGATCATTTCATCGATCTTGTCTTGTCTTTACATTCATATGATTATTGTCTCATTGACATTAATCTAATTTTGTAACATTTGATTCTATTAATCTAAGTCGACTATTGCAGCTTAGATCTGAATAAAGGTTCTGTTGTTTTCTATTGCTGCTTATATCTTCGCACAGTTTATTTATGTGCAAGACAGGGGCTTTAAGAGTCAAACTTAACGTTCGTTTAGTTAAAAGACTGTAAATGTTAATGATTTTAAAGTAGAGAATTGTTTTGGTCAGTAAAAAGAGTCGAAGGACCATACTTGTAAGTCAATACCAACCACAAGGACTATCTATATAATTTACTCTATATATTTCACATGAACTTTCACACATCACATGCATGCCTTTGGTTTACAAAATTAAATCAAATAACTTTATGTACTAGTGTACTACAACTCATGAAAATAATACTGTAATTTTTAGATATATAGATAAATTAACCTCAAGCACCTTCGTGATTTAGACTTCAACTTGTGCCTATACTTCCCATTCTCCCCACATATATATCGGTAAAAATATTCTTGTTAATGATGATTAAGAAATATACCGGTAAGAGCATCCACAACCAGTATACATGGCAGGGTATAATGAACCCAATTATGCGTGTATTCCATTGCACTCGTTGGTATAAATTGAGTTATTCTCTGAACAATCACCAAATATGCGTATTATAGTGGGCCATTATGTCCACTTACTCCTTTTATTGATATTGCGTATTAATTTAATATCGTTGAATGATCATTTTATTTGTTGCTTCTTTGTGTAACATATTTGTGTAACAGATTTTAAGATGATGATATTTTGTTGTTTGATTAATTTTATTTTGCTTAAAATAGTAGCTTAAAGTCTTAGATAGGTTATAACTAAGTTCGGTTAAGGTTCTGTTACAATTATTTATGTTTCATATTTCGCAATTTATTATATTCCTAAGTACTTTTGAGTTATAGCTTGTGGATAGTTTTTGGTTATAAAAATGCTGGACAAATGCATATTTTAGTATCTTATAATTAAAAGCAATGGGCACGGTGATAAAATTTGGATATATTTCATGACTTAAAGTCTTAAACAATACGCATACCACATTAAATTCTACTAAATTTAAACATGACAAAATACATTTTGCAACGAATAAGCTTGTTAATTTTTATTGCCTTCTTCCAAAAAAAGGTTCCCATATATGTTCGGACAAATCATTTCGAAGCTTGTGAGTGCGATCACAAAGTTGAAAGAAAAAAAGGCAATCAACCGACACCGCATGTTGAAAGAAAAAAAATATTAAAGTTGAAGTTGAGAAGCTAAAAGTCCAAGCCATCAAAGCAAAAAACAAAGAGATTGCAATCTTGTTTAAAGATTCTAACAAAATGGAGGATTTTGCACGAGAGATTTGGAGAAACCGTGCTATAAAGATTAAAGAAAGGTATAATTTGTAGTTTAGTTTATTGTCGTATGATAATTTTAGAGTATGGTAATTTCTAGTTATGCAATTAAGTTTAATTTCTGTTTAACTTTTTCTTATTTTTTTGGGTAAATTGCAAATTTCATCCCTAATGTTTTTCAAAATTGCATATAATACACCGAGAGAAAAAATTACAAATTAGCCATCGAGAGTTAAAGTTCAGTGCAAAATCACCACCGAGAGTTAACGGGCGTTAGTTCTCCCGTTAATTGGACTAAGACGATGGATATTATCGCCATTTCATTGTTCCACCTAAAAAGATACATGTGTTCGATACCCCAACACCTCAACTTGCATACCACATCCCAATAAACTCGTTATTTCAATGGCTAAATTTGCAACTAAACTTTCTTCTATATATTTGCCTTTCTCATATCACACTTTCGAGTCAAAACTTTTTCAACACACTTTCTATTCAAAACATGGTGGTCATTTGTGAATGTGGCAAAACCGCAACAATCAAAACATCCTAGACAAACAAGAACCTAGGCCGACGATTCTACTATTGTCCGGCATGTGGTTTTATTAGATGGACAGACCCCCCCCCCCATGTGTTACCGAGCAGTCGATGTGATTCCTGGGCTCTTGAGGGCGAGGAATGAGCTGGAAGAAGAGCTAGAGAATCTGTTGATGTTGATGATGAAAGACTGGAACAACACATGTTACCTGACAAAAATGAAATATAAAATGTTGCATAAAATAATTTTTTTTTTAAATGCAACTAACTATCTCACAAATACACATGAAAGAGTATGTCACATGTCTTAAGCATTACTTGAACCTGTAACCATTTTGATTGAGAAACTTCTCACACAACAAGTGACACAAGCTCTTTGATAATATTCCATAAAATAATACTTTCAGCTATTTTTTTCATTATTTTTCCACTTTGTGAAGTTCATTTGGTTAGGTTGGACCTAACGTAACCAAAAAAAATTCACGATTTGAAAAAAAACAAAGAAGGAAAAAAGAAAGAAAAAGGTCAAGAGAAACAAACGATAGTGCATCATTCTGTCTGCGTGAAAAAATTAAGCATTGACTAATAAATTTTTAAAAATTGAAACTCAATTTACTCAAACTCTTTAATTTTCGTCTAATTTATAAAACATGCTAAAAAAACATATGTGTCAATTTTGTAAAAATTAGAGAGTAAAGAATTAAACTTTATTTGTTAAATTTTAAACAAAGTATATGAAATTAAGTATATTTACTAGTTTTTATTTTTTTTAATGACTACTTAATAACTTTAATAAATACATCTATACTTTCTATTTTAACTAAAAAAAAATAAAACAATTTGTTGTTGTTATTTATAAATAGTATTATATCAGTATATACTAAACTAATGTATTTGTAAGAAATTATAAATATAAAAAAAAGCAAGAGTTACTGTGATATGTAAATAATTCACGAGATTAGAAATGTATGAATGACTCATGTTATTCTTTTTTATAATTTTCAATCGTGCGTACACGGGTTTACAAACTTATCAAACTACTAGCTAAATGAACATATCTTTTGTAGCCCTAAGGTACTTGAGAATATGCTTAACAGATCCGAAGAATTTCACTGGATTCTCGTTGATACCGATCGTCAAGTTTTGAGCAAACGCCACATCGGGCCTTGTGCATCGCACCGCTGCATATGATAGATCCTACAACCAAGCATAAGGAACTTTCTTCATACGCGCCACCTCCGCAGTTTTGAAGCACACCTTGGTCGCTCAAACCATGATTTACTTGCATTGGCAAAATCCCTTCTTGGGATTTTGCATATTGAATCTCTTCAATATTTTGTCAATGTAAGCACTTTGGCTTAAACCAATTAGCCGCCTTGATCTATCCGGTAGATCTTGATTCCGAGTATATATGCCGCTTCCCTAAGTCCTTCATCGAAAAACATTTACCAAGATAGGCTTTCACCTCATTCGGACTTGGTATATGATTTCCCATGATTAATATGTCATCGACATATAGAACAAGGAAAGTAACATGACTCCCACTAGCTTTGTGATATACACATGGCTCATCAAGATTCGAGTAAATCCAAAACTTTTGATTTCTCCATCGAATCTTTTATTCCATTGCCTTGATGCTTGCTTCACCATAAATGGACCTCTTAAGCTTGCATACACGGTTAGGAAATAATGGATTCACAAACCCTTCCTGCGCCATATAGATGTCTTCATCTAGACGGCCATTCGTAAAAGCGGTTTTGACATCCATTTGCCAAATCTCATAGTCATAGTGTGCAGCTATAGCTATGAGAATCCTAATAGCTCTTATGTCCGCTACAGGAGAGGATGTCTCCTCGTAGTCAATGCCATATGTTTGAGTAAAACCTTTAGCCACTAGACGAGCTTTGTAGGTGTGTACATTGCCATCCATGTCAGTTTTCTTTTTGAAGATCCACTTACTCCCAACGACTTTAGCCTTGGGAGGAAGGTCAACGTCAATCCAGACATCATTATCTTTCATGGATTGCATTTCCCATTAATAGCAATCGCCATTTATCCTTTTCGTGATCAGCCATGGCGACCTTTATAGTTAAGCGTGTTCATTAAGATCCCCAACCATATTTTCCTCCACTTCTACGTTAAGACATGACGGTCAGTGCACGATAGTCCTTTCGGACCTACGAATGGGAACAACTCGGAGGAGCACCTAAGCTTTCGTGTTCTTCTTGAAGTTGGCTAGTGGTTTCGAAGGTGTTGTATCTTCTTGATCATATTCCGATCATATACTCTCCCACCGAGTTCTTGAGATATAAGATTCATTTCAAGAAATCTCCATACCCAGCCACGATGACTTTGTTCTCGACTTGGTAGTAAAAGTAGTAACCCATAGTTTCCTTAGGGTATCCTACAAAGATACACTTAATGATCCGGCTTGAGCTTATCGGTGTGTCACGCTTAACAAACGCTTCACATCCCTGCACCTTTAAGTAAGAAAAGTTGGGAGCTTTTCCCGTCCATATTTCATATGGAGTTTTAACAACCTTCTTAGTTGGAATCATATTCAAAATGCGAATAGCGGTTCAAGGCATAATCCCAAAAGTAAAAGGTAGAGTCGTAAGTTCAAACATTGATCGTACCATGTCAAGTAAGGTATGATTTCTCCTTTCGGATACACCATTTTGTTGTGGAGTATAAGGAGATGTGAGTTCTTGGATAATTCCACACTCGCCTAAGTAATCTTTGAACTCTTGACTTATATACTCACCACCTCTATCGGATCGAAGAGCTTTAATCTTCTTTCCCAAGTTGTAATTCTACTTCACTTTTGAAACCTTAAATGTTTCAAAGACTTCATGTTTATGTTTAAGTAAATAAACATAACCATAACGATCGAAATCATCCGTAAGGTTAAGTAGAAGCACCGCTTTGACACATGTCTAAGTGGACCACACACATCGGTGTGTATCAATCCAAGTAGATCGAAGCCCTTTCCACTTGTGGTGAAAAGGTTTCCTTGTCATCTTCCAGCTATGCAAGACTCGCATTTGTCAAATGGTTCATCATTGACCGCTTGTAAAAGCCCATCGTGTTGCAACCTTTTCCTTGCGTTTCTTGCCAATATGGGCAAGGCGACAATGCTAAAGATAAGAAGAGTCACACCAACTTGCTCTTCTTATTGCTAATGCTATACAACGAATTATTTTCATTGGATATACAACCATCCATATCAATTTCAAACACACCAAGCATAGGAATTGCATTAAAGTAAAAAATTATTTAAAGAAACCGAAATTCCATAACCGGTAAAAGTGTGCACAAAACCAATATCTTTTAACAAAGAAATCAAATAAAACCCTAACAATGGAGGGTGCATAATGACAATTATTTAGTTCCAAAGTTAATCCCAAGGAAACACTTAATCAAAAGTCCCTATGGCTTCGACAAATGACGCTTTCCATTTCCAACGACAAGTATCTCTCTCCACAGTCGCCTTCTTTGCCCTCTAAGTCCCTCGCGATGTATTACGGATGTGAGTACCACATCCCGTATCATATATCAGAATTTTGCTTATGAGGAAAAGAAAATAATTCAAACATAAAAATACCGATGAGCTAGGCACCATCTTATTTTTATTCTCAAGGCACTCATCCGATAAACCGGATGCCCGCTTCCAGTGACCCGGTGAGTTGCGATGGTGGCAAGATAAATCCTTCTTAGGATTCTCCTTTTCTTTCGTGGTTCTTCTTAGGAGCCGGTGGGACGACAACTTGTTTCCCTTTCCTTTTCCTTTCCTTTCTTATCGCTTGCGGCTTAGGCTTATTCACCCTACCACCTGTATCATGCGAGCACAAGCAGTGTAGGAGCCTTCTTGGCAATCTCTTCGTAGTCTACAAGCATTGCATGTAACTCATTCACTGCCTTCCCGTGCAATGCATGTTATAATTTCGGACAAAGTCACCAAACCGATCCCGATTAAGGAGTGATTGATGAGTCCGACACATACATAATTCGAGTAACCACAAATGAAGCTTCACCAATTGGTCCAAGTGATGTTTCATCTCGAGGACGTGGTCGGAGACAGCTTTTGCCAACCTCCTTCTTGCAACTGTGAACCTTTTCAATTAGTTCATACAGCTCACCTGGTGGCTTCTCAAACATACGTTTGAGTTCATCTAGCATGCTCATAGGCGGATAGTGCTCAAATTGTTTTTGCAATTGAGCGGACATCCCCAAAGCATTAGACACGCCACATCATTGTGCTTCTCACATTCAACACGATATGCCTCTTGTTCAAGAGCAGTTGTCGTGATGGGAGGAGCATCGAGCGAAGGTGTAGTCAAAATTTCAACCCTTTGGCAACACGAAGGATGATCCTAAGTGAACGATGCTAATCATTGAAATTAGGGCTACCGACTTGTCCTTCCAATCATATCTTTGAAGCGGCACTCAAGAAGCTCATAGTGTTTTCGTGATGAGCCATCCACGTAAAAGTTCAAAAACCATAATTAGTATTTTGATAATTTTCCTTTTCAATAAACAATTAAATACCCAAGGTTCATATTCATATAACCAATTAATTATTATTGAAAACTAGGATCCAAATTGTCATAATTTCATTACGTCAGTTGATCTGCTAGTAATGAACCTTATACAAGATGGTAGAGCTATTGCTCAATTGCCAATTTCAATTGCAATTCCTAGATTTATGGGATTTACATATAGCCAATATCAATCGCCATGTAAACATGTTTTATCCCATCTTATGCCTCGAGTTTCGGTTTTCACCACCTAACTCAATTAAGTTGTCCAACTTAAGAAACTGCAAAATCGTCCATGCCCGTTCTCACGACACGTGGACATTTTACCCTTTGATTAAGATCTAAGTCACGTTCTCACGCAAATAGAAAGTAATCTTAGGTGTTTCCGTTTCGTTGGATGGCATATAACTTAAATTAAAGGGTAATAGTTTTGATGTTAAATCAAATATGCTTTTCATCATCAAACTTTAATTGAGGTATTGATTCACCAATCAAGGAAATTAGTGTTAATTATCATCCATTATACCGCACTTTTGCATAAGTGTAAACACTTAGTGTTTGGGATAATTACCACCGGCTGGCGCATGGAATTAAAACTAATTCGCCTTAAGATGAGCTTGCACATTTTAATGGCTTACTAAGTAGCTCCACCGAACTTCAGAGGCGAGAGGACTGTGCACGCTAAAGCACAACCTTAGACATCCTTTCAGGCGACTGTATGCGCCTTCTTAATTAACCCTTTATAGTTCATTCTCATGGGTGAGCCGTTCGCACCATTTGTACCAAAGTCATCAATCAATTAAACGATTATGAATACTACGCTTAAAATACATGTTTCACCATTGTTTAGGTCAGGTTTATTTTTCTTGTAAAATACCCTTGTTACACATATCAAACAAGCAAGTATTTGAAAAATAAACAAATAAACAATGAATGCATAACAAAAAAAACAAAAAGTCATGCAAATAGCCACATGCAAACATTTTGATAAATCCTATTAATAACCAATTTAGATCTCAATATGCATATATTTAATTAAGACTTCCACCCGTTTTCATCTATGTACAAGGTGAACCACATGCATCGATTCATCGATTGCGTAAGTCAAAACTAAATATATACCACATAGCACATAATTGATTAAATTAATAATTATTGAGGTCTTCCCCAATTTTAGATCTATCATAATTTAGTGTATATCACTTAAAACATGAAAGACATACAATAAAAGCAGATCCATGATAAAACATGCAGATAATTATCATGGACATAAAATTACACTTAACAATTAATGCAATTAAACAGAGTTACGCAATACACATAAAGTTGCATACATCTTAGGGTTTCTAATCCAATTAAAACTTTAGTTTACAAAACCCTAATTAGGGCACCAAATAAGACGCCCCCCCTCAAAATTAGGGTTTAGGTTTTGCAAACCCTAGATCTAAGCATACAAATAATAACACATTCATGTTTATTTTAATTATGTGTTTCAGTAATTAATTACTTGTTATATAAGGCTCGTGATGCCACTATTTAGTTTATGATATATAAAATACAATAAAACATAAAGACATCAAGAGTACACATGGAAGACTAAAGATCATAACAAATAAATTAATTAACTGAAAGTATGCGTGAACGTACTTCTCGCGAATGTCGATCCCTCGAGCAAAACAAAGAAGTACTAATTGGTGTAAGAATAATGTCTTACAACCACGCTCTTGTACACGAATTAACCAACGAATCAAGCGATTGCTAGATCTAACACAAGTCCTCGCTTAAGAAAAACGAAACCAAACTCCCTTACTTGGGGTGTTCGGCGAATATGGGATAAGAGAGAGAGAGAGATCTAGGTTAATTCAACGCATGTGTATGAAACCCTGTAACCTAACCTCTTTATATAGTAGATGGATACCTTTGAAACAAGTTATGGATTGGGTTGGGATAACCCCTTGTGGCCGGCCATGGGACAAGCCCACAAGAAAACCCATAACTTTTCTTTCAAGATATTCCATTACTAGTCCTTCTCTTTTCATTTAATGGTCGTTAGTCATTTTTCCGTTAAATACTTAACGATCGTTAACCGGACTTAATGTGCAATAATTAATCGTAAACATAAACATTAATTATTAACTTTAATTCTCATTCGCTAATGTGTACAATCCCGTGGTCACGAGTTCGAATCCGAACATTCACATATTTGTAAATATATACATTTCCAACAGGAACTACACGATACACTTAACAGGGTTGCTCATATCCATTTCGAAAAACTCAAGGTTACTTCATTAGTTCACTCTTTTTAGTCTGTTGTCAACTTGTCATGTGAAAAAGCATCACTATGGGTTATATTTTATCTGTCTAAACTTGGATTTTTTTTAAAAGCCATCATCTTACAAATTCTGAACGTGTTCAATAGCACCCTAACATCTGTGAACATTCTCATATAAGTTTTTTAATAAAAGTTTATGAAAAACTTGTTCAGTTAGATGAAAGTCAATAGTTTGACTCAAAAGCCATGTTTTATTATGTTCAATAATTTTATCAGAATGAGAGCATATGAATGTAAAGTAAAACTAGTCTATGATCTTGCATAACTAATAAAGCTTTCCTAAGTTTATTTTTAATGGAATCATTTTCCAGCATTGTATCCAAATCTAATCATTTTCATCAAGAAGACAGTTTGACTTTATCGAGAAGTCAACTATTTTTTGGTAAATTGCTGTAAAATAACTTACACTACTTTTTATAAACCTTATGGCCAGATTGCAAAATAAATAAACTTTCTATTTTACCGGGTCATGATTTTCACCCGCTTTCTACCCAAATCAATCCATATTTTGGGGTTGTTTTGCAATTGACCCATAACTTGATTAGGATATAGTAGTAATTAAACTAGGTTTAAGTGTCAATTTTATCTCATGAATAATTATTTGACCTTTAATTTTGCTCAATAAAAATCCAAACTTGTTTTAGGGCTCTAAAGTTTGAATCCATCTGTTAATGAATTGGACGTTGACAAAATAGGTCCTTCAACTTTTTCTTTTTATTATTTTCACCTCTTTATAAAATTTTCCTCACTTGTTTAAACTTTTAGATGTTAACAGCTTTCATGAACCAAATATGTTAATAATTAGTTCAGTGCCATTACTTTTACCCACATTCTTATAAACAATCTAGTCGATTTCATTACTGTGATTTATACAAAGTATCCTACTGATGACTTTTAATCCATTGAAAAAGAACCTGTCGGAACTTTCGAGTCGCCTTTCTGATACCTTAATGATCTCATTTTCATTCTGCTCAATAATATGTTACGGGGCATTTTCATTTTCCGACAGAACTGTTAGAAAAATAACACGAGGCCCAACTCGTGTCTAAATAAGCATAGCTGAGAATGTGCACTCGGCAAGAGCTTCACCCTTTTTATGCCTAACCACGACTAATTATACTTTCCAAATTCTACATTTTTTATGATATGGAGCTCAACTGTATCATACAAACCTATGATACATGTAATGTAGCTTCCATTAATACCATTAAACACTATAATATATGTTCTTCTTCACATATATATATGAAATAACTCACTGAATTTGACCAAAGTCAATAATTTGAGTCAAACGCCATACATCATACTTAACAAAACTATATCCCAATTTTGAAGATATTCGTGTCAATCGTAACTATTCTATGATATTACGCAGCTTATGAAGATCTTACGGAATATTATTAAAACATGATAATCTCCAAACTCATCAAAGGCTAAACGATTTTCATTAGGAATACAGTTTGACTTTATGATGAAATCAACTGTATAAACAGAATACTATGAACTAACTTATCTAACTTCAAAAATTAAACTGATTAAAAGTATATATATAGTACACCTTTGTGAGAAGCACATGTACTAGATTATTTCATCTAGTACAGTATCATTTTACGGTAACACAGTTTGTTACGTAAATTAACACAACTTTTAACCTCTAAAAGTCAACTCTGCATACTTTAGCTAAACATTATTGCATTTCATTTCATCGTATGTAAATTAATTGCATTATGCTTCGACCAAAAACAGAATGTCAGATTTTTTTTAGTAACTAATGTGAAAGCTGAACACACGTTTTTTAAAGAAAGAAAAGAACAATCCAAATATCATATGTTGATGTTGATACAGTACAACTATCTTACGGAAGACTAATGATCCGTCCAATGTACTGAAAAAGAAAATGCTGGACCATGAAACCGGCTTCGATATTATGTGCCACTGAGACCTGGTATCGGCAAGAGTATTTGGACACCATACAGATCGAATTGTGCGATGATACAAATACACAGATACTTGAGAGAAGGTTTTGTGGATGAGCATTATGCCATGTGAAGGCACTATGATTCGTTCCCAATGAAGTGCAGAAATTCTGAGCCTAAGCAGATGAAGACAATCAACAACGTCAAAAAAGCATGTCGCAACAATAAGCACTTTGTAAGAAAAATAAGTGAAAGACTATAATGTTTGGGTATTTAGAATGGAACATGTTACAAGAAAATGGCAAAATACCATTGTCAACTACCAAACATTATTGTAATTCTATTAGCAGCAACAATGTAAGAATTATATTCATGACCAATTTTGAATTCCATTCGATAACAAAGATTTTCAGTTTAATAGTTTTTCATGTGTAACAGTGTTGTTGGGTTGTGACTTAGGGTGTTCTTAACCTTGTATGCATTTTTAAAGTAATGATAGGACTAACATAAAAGATAGAGTAAAAACTTCTTACAATAATTCATTGGGAATTGGCTACTTGGTGGTCACTGTATCAATGTATCATTCACGCCTATATGTACCAGACGTCATATTCTGAGGTTTCTGAAGATGTAACAATACACAGACCTTTCAACTGGAATATGCTCCATGGAAGATGACTTATGCCTGTGCGGGATATATGCAACTCCCTTAAGCATTCTAAACATCCAATAACCTCAGGTAAAGTCTCAATCCCAATACAAAGACACAATACCACTACTCAATGCCTTTCAAAACTACAGACAGTACATGCTCTGATAATTTCTTATCACAAAAATATGTGCATCCTTACAAATATGTTGAAACCTCAGTGAAATTTGATGAAAGCCAGTAGTTTGACTCAAAAGTCAAATTTTAGCATGATTAACGATTTCATCCAAATGTAGAGCTTATTTATGTATATAAAACTCTTTTATGATCTTACATCCCTTATAACACTTTCTTTAGTTTATTTGTAACATTATCATCTCCAACCTTTTATCATAGTACCACCATTTTCATCAGTTTGACTTTCTGAACAAGTCAACTGTGTTTATTTAGCTCCATGAATTAAAATGATGTTCAAATTCTTTACTGATTTTTAGTAATGAGTACTAGTACAGCATCCAAGTTGGGATTATAGCTTCATCTAACAGTGTATACATTAAAAAGTAATAATACTGAAAGGTAAAATGACAATCATACTTTGAAACACTTCATTACAAACAATCGTACTTTTGGGAGTATGCCGGAGAAAACTATCAGTGACCGAAATGGATTGAGCCAAAATCACTTGACAATGACCAACGATCAACAATGCATGGGGAAAAATCATAAATAAATCATTTCAATGCACATGAGAATAGATAAGGTGAGATATGAGCTTTAAATCACCTTAGAGTAGCAATTGCTTCCTGCTCGACCTTCAAAGATCAAGTTGAAATAAAATATAAATAAAATGTAGAATCTGTATAATAAACCATACCATAATGGAAACTATTAGAGTTGAGAAATATCTTAATGACTTACCTTATCTAAGTTCACTCGGCCCACTGTTGTGCGCTGATTGACGATTGCTTCCAGTGCATCTGACCACCTAATTGCTGGAAATGGTTAAATTGTTAGAATCACACTAAATAACATAGATTGCAGAAACAATGAATAGTATAAAAAATAGAGGAAGTACCTGTTCAATAATTATATGTAGCATACTATTTCACTACCAAAATAGGTTCTTCGTCTCTTGTATAATAAGCCATATGTATCAAGAAGCTGTACTGACCAAACAATACGTAGACCTCTCAACTTAAAAATGCTCTGTGGAAGATGGGTTATGCCTGTAACTTCTATATCTAACTCTTTCAAACCTTCTAACCATCCAATATCCTTGGGTAGTTCAACAACTCGAATACAACCGCAGAGATCAAAACGGTTTATACATCTCATATTACAAATGCTGTTCGGAATTTCTCAAGGTTCGTACAAGCACACAGACCTAGAGAAATTAGCCTTTCAAGATTTCCAAACGACGAAGCTTTATCTTCTTTATAATAACATTCAAACAGAAACTTTGGAGAATCATTGTCGGAGTGCAATGGGCAAACATCTGTGGGTTCTGCAATTAGATGTAACTCAGATACAGAACCAGCCTCAGCTGGTTGAGACCATTTGTTAAACAAAAAAGACTTAAACCTCCCACAACCACTTAAGTCAAAGAAGACAAGCTTTTTCAGACATCCAATGGGAGCATTAATTTCTAACAATTCATAACAATTTTCAAGATTTAAACTTTTGAGATTTGGAGTCAGCCCAAGGTCAAGGGTCCTCAATTTTGAATGACTGAGGTTGATATCTTCGAGCTTTGGACTTTCAGCAGGCATTTGAAGTTCCACCAAATGATTACACCTATAGAGTCTAAGCTTCTCAAGATTCGGAATACTCCCGAGGTGAATGGTCTTCAACTTTGAACCAGTGAGGTCAAGATGTTCGAGCTTTGAATGATTATCAGCAGGTATATGAAGCTCTACGAAATCCCAACAATGGGAAATAGTCAACTGCTCAAGATTTGGAGCCAACCTAAGGTCAAAGGTCCTCAACTTTGAAAAGGTGATATGGAGGAACCTGAGCTTATGAAGAACCTAACATAAGTACAAAAAACAATTAATATTGTTGCAATGACAAACCAATAGATATATGTTGGATATTTTAGTGTAATTGGATTAACTTGTTTTTGACCAATTTCATCATAATAATACATTATTTAGGTTTGGAGGCGCGGAGTGCACACCTACTTGAATTTATTATGATCTTAGGGCGGCCCCTGAGGACGGGTCCGGGCGGCCCCTGTAGCAGAAACAGGGCGAGCCCCATGGCCTGGGTCTCATTGGGTTATGTTTCACTGAAATAGTTGTGTTTTTTTCAAGTTATGTTTCTCAATGAAATGGTTGTGTTTCACTGAAGTTATGTACATCGAAACTAATTTTCGGAAATCGAGGACATAATTTGACAACTTGAAACCCTAAACTGCCTTTGGCGATTATCCCGTATCATAGTTATATACGGTTTATTTGGTCATATATTTTCATCGTTCAATATATCTCATACACACACATACGTAAAATTCTCATTCTCCAATTGTATCCGATTGAATAATTTGGTAGAACCGCCGAATTGATTCGATCTGAAAGTGTTCACACGCCTTTCAGAGATTAAGCATATCCGTTGGTGTTCGTTATTACTCTATATCCCCTACAATATATAGGATCAAAATGAATCAGGAAAAACAACAAATTAACCATTATTCTACCTTTCCTTCTCCATCTTCCCAAAGTTGAACAATATTGCTGTGCCATATTTCAAGATCAACAAGATATTTTCCTTGAAATGTATTCGGTAAACTCGAAAAAGGAAACCCAATCCATCTCATAAATCGTAAGGAACTTGGAAGGTATTCGCTAACTTTATCAAATTCAACAATATTCCTCTTAAAATAATCCTTTATGTGAATAAATCTAAGATCCTTCATTTTTGCTAGACCTTTTACAGCAATTCCAGCACTCAAACTCGGTGAATAAAAGCTTAGACATTTAGTTGCTTGGGTACCCTGAAATCGAAAAAATAAAAACCCTTAATTTTTGTCGGAACCCTAAATTTCAAAATGCCCAAAATCACTGAAAACATTATCAAATTGAGATTGAATGAAGATGATATAAAATGAATTGAATGATAATTTAATTTGAATTAATGAATTTTTGAGTAATTACTAGAGAGAGAAAGTGAATTTGGGAAAAACTTTTAAAGAGACAATGAAAGAGCAAGATGATAATTGTTATGTGTTTTTTATATGAAAATTGACACCAACTTTTATTTTGTCTAATATTAAACGCTTAACATAGTTAAAAACTAATGGAGTTGGCTTTTTTTTTTTTTTTTTTTTTTTTTTTTTTTGAATTAAGTCCCTTATAAGATATGGTTGGTCCAATCTCTTATTTCGCCTAGTTGAGGAGCACTTTACTTTTAATTCTCTGGTGATACAAACTCACTAAGGGAAAAGAAACACAATTAAATATTATTGGGCCCACCCATATTGCATTCAGACACTACAAAAACAAAAATAAGCGCCCCTCTAAACCCGCCAATGAATGTTTCATTTTAGTCTAAACTCGAAACTTTTCAAACTATTAGAGAGAGAAAGAAATTTTGAGAGACAAATAAAGAGGAAGATGAGACACCCGACAAATCACAGGACCAAACCCGAAACTTTTCAAACTATTATAACAAAAATGAAATACCGGACAAATCGTAGGGACCAAAAATATAGTTAACCTCAATTTCCTCATTATCAGGTCATTAGTCAATATATACTCAATTTCCTCATTATCCCACAATCGACTATGTCTTTGAGGTTCATCGGGGTGTGATCGATGAACAATATTCCTACCCATTTCTTCTAAATGATCATGCATCCTCAAGGGCCCACTTTCAGAAATAGTTATAAGAGATTTCTGCTCAAGAACTCTTAAACCAACTTCACCATGAAATCCACGGATTTCAAGCACTCTAATTGCTTCTTTTTTCCACCAACCTTTTAGTATGCATGCAACATCTAAAAATATTTCTTTGTAATCATCCTCTAGACCATCAAAGCTTATTTCCAATCTTTCCATAGTTGCCTTTAATGGAATTTTTTTTAGTCGTTCTATAGCATCTACCCAGTAAGGTTCACTTTGACCACAAAGAAATGAACCCAAAACTTTGATCGTTAAGGGAAGACCATGAGCATATTGTACAACTTGTCCTGATAGCTCTTCGTACTTCGAGTTGGAATCTCTCTTCCAAACGCATACCTACTGAAGAGGCAACCCGCTTCCGCTTGAGATAACAAAGTCACATTATGAATCAAGCTCACTCGGTGGGCTACCAGCACCTGCTTCTCTCTTGTTGTAATTATAACTCTACATCCCGGCTTAAACCAATTAAGGTCACCGGCTAACGCCTCAAGCTGGTCTTTATGATCGACGTCATCAAGAACAACAAGTACCTTTCTATCACGCATCCTCCTTTGCATCATACTTTTACCACCAGAAACACTACTTACTTCAATGTTTTGATCCTTTAAAACATCTGAAAGTACTTGTTTCTGCAACTTCTTTAGACCCTCCGAGGAGGCTTTTGAAACTTCCCTTACGTTTTCAATAAAGCTTTCACCTTCGAACTGAATGGATATTTGATCAAATATAGCTCTTGCCAAAGTTGTCTTCCCCGCACCTCCCATCCCCCATATCCCTAGCATGCGAACATCACCAACACCAGGTTCTAAGGATGAAATTACGTCTTTTACACGGGTCTCCATGCCTATTAAATCTCCATCACTGCTCAAATTGATGAAACTTAACTCTACTGAAATCTTTTTAACGATTTCCTGTATGAACTTAGCTTCATGCCTATATGTTAAATAAAGATTCAATTAGCTTGTGAAGATTCCCGAACAATTTTTAGATCTTTAATACTGACATACAATAATACATGAAGTAAATGGTGATATAAGTATTATATATGATTAATATAGTTATATAGGTGAAAACTTATCTGTGGTTTCATACCACGGGATTGTAAGTTTGACAGCAGTGTGTTAAAGAATGACAGACTATATGCTGTAAGAGGTTGTTTGCTAAATATAATGAAGAAATTTACTTACCCATTAGCAATGCTTTTCAACTCAAACCCAGCCAAATCAGATGCTTCGTTTAAAGCCTCTCTCCATTTTCTTGCAGCTTTTTCGTCTTTATGTTTTGCAAATGCATCTCCAACAGCCCCAGTTTGTTTGCGTACTTCAGTGGGCTCCACATCATAGAACACGGGGTAAGCAGTGTGCTCGTCCATCGTCTGGCATTTCATAATCTTAACAAGCTCTTCCAAGCACCAAGATGAAGAAGCATAGTTCTTTGAAAAGACAATGATATAAAATTTTGAGTCTTCAATGGCTTGGATAAGCTCATCACTGATCATATTCCCTTGCTTGATTTTCGCATCATCTTTGTATGTGTAAATGCCTTTATTCTCTAGAGCATGATACAGATGATCAACAAAGTTCTTTCGAGTGTCTTCGCCTCTAAAGCTTAAGAAGACATCATACTTGAAGCTATTTTGATTGATTGAGCTGGAAGTAGACGCCATAACTTCAAATTGTTGAAAGAAAGCTAGAGGGTTGAACTATGGTGAAAAACGTGTTTGTGAGGAAAATATGTGCACATATGAGTCGTACTAGTGATGATGGGGGAACATGATGTGACAATACAGTAATATCTTCTTTTGAGGATATGAAAGGAAAAGCTATTGCAATTGTCCTGTGGTTTCTTGGTGGGTTCCTGTGAAATTTGTATTGGTTTTTTAAAGATATTTTGTTTAGTTTCTAAAATTTGGTTAATCATAGTAATATTTATGATCAGGAGCATGTACATAGTCCGGATTGTTATTCAGGTTACTAGAATAACGATTATTTATGTTGGGTTATTCGGGTTTCTAATAATAAACAATTTACCTAAATTCAAGCTTACTAAGAGCTTCGGTTATTCGTGCTAGCATTTATGAAAGTCTTTCACTACATTTTTTGGTAAGTACATATGCTTTTAAATGAAACCTTCAAATATCCTCTACAATTTACAATTCTAGTACCAGAAAACTATTAAGCAAATATATGATGTCAAATGAACTATGTTACTTGAGAGTGGATCTAATCAAACTTCTTTAAAAAAAATCTGACTATTTGGGAACTAAAGAACAACTAAAACAAGCAAAGAATTAGAGAACATTGAGATCATTTTGCCAATTGGGTTGATCGAGTTATAAAATGATGTTATTATTTAAATCATGGACTTAGATAATGATAATGAATACGATATCCTATGAGATCATTTAGTGTTAAAAAGGCTGACCCGAGCCAACCCCAATTAAAACTATTCTAGTCGAATTATAAAGTGATTCGGGTCTAGCTAATCATGTTATAAAATTTATTCGGTTGACCCAATTAACCCGCGCGAATAGCAAAGAGGGTTGAGTGTCGGGCTAAATATTTTTGGTTTATTCGGGTTCGGGTCAACCCGATTAATCCGGGTAGGTTTTTAAATTTTTCAATATACTCCTTGTAACTTATTCTTATAGCCTTACATTTAGTCAAAAACCTGAGATGACCCGAACCCTAATGAGCCCGAACTGAATAGATCCAAACCAACAATCCGAACTTCTAATAGGGTCCAGTTCGATTGTTTATCCTCAAGCCGACTAGACCCGACCTGAACGAGCCTGAACCTGCCACAACTCTAACACCCCTAACTGGACTAGTGAGATATTTCTTAAGTAATTTATGAACGATGTCTTATGGTCAAACCGTGAAAATCCTTCTTCAAGTTGCTCATGCATCATTATTTTGACCCAGTCCGACTCCGTAATATCAAACTCCAATTTTATTATTTTTTACAAAATCACATCAAGTGTAACCTTGTATAGATACGTACGACAATGATTTTACCAAATGTACAACAATGATTTTAACTTCAATTGGGTCTTCATGCTCCTTTTGGTTAATTTGAAGTTCCATAACTCCATGTCGTTTGACAAAATCTTTCTTGATCGATCTTTTGTCTCCCTATAGTTTTCGAGAATAAAAATCAATGTTCACAAATTAAGGGTAATGGCATGACAAGCCCTTCAACTCTTTCCTCTCTTTTACTTTAATTTCTTAAAGGTTTTTACATAAAGGCAACTATACAAAAGAAATGGTATACATAATAGTTTCAATGGTATTCTTACGATGGTGCAAAATGATAAAAGAAGTAATGTAGTTAGCACACAAAAGAGATTTTTTCTTTTAAACGCACCGTGTGTAAATAATAAGACATTTTTTTCTTTTGAAATGTACTTCGGTTGTCAACAATGATAAAAAGATAAGTTGGCAACTCCTAGTCAATTATTCCAAGGGTCTTCGCTTAATCAGCATCATATACATACACACATATTTCCATTGCAAACACTAATCAGCATCATATTTTACTTTAATTAGCATCATATGTTCACATAACGTCCGTAAACATATTAATTTTCTTCTAATCATGTCTTATACGAGTATATCATTTTGATCTACATTTTGAACAAATTAGTCAAATTAGTGCTAACTTGATTTGAATGAGGTATATTCATGATTTGTCACATATTTGGCCATAAAACTAACACATATATTTGAGAGTGCAGAGTGGCTAAATAGGTATTTAAAATGCTGTTGGGTGGCTTCAAGTGTAGTCGGCAAAACTAACTTTGAAATAAACTTATAATCTATATGGTCAAAATGTGAAAAAAGCAAAACTTCAGTTTTTTCATAGGTCATCTTCTTGACCCGGTTTTGACCAAAGTAAATACCAAAGGTGATTATTACAAATATAAGAGGCCCTAAATATAGTGCTTTTGTCATAAGAGGCCCTTCAATATTTTTTTATTTTTTTTTTATTTTTTAGTTATTTAACACTACCAGTAAACAATATATGTTCATTACAATGAAAAATAAATAAAAATAAATAAATATGATGTAAGTCAATACTTTGACTAAAAAGTCAAATGTTTTTGTTTTTGATGATTTTAACCCAAAGAGTATATAATAATACTTTTGTGTATGATCATACATCACTTGCAAAATCCTATAGATGCATGTGTACATGATCTCCAACTTCATATCCAAGTCCTAGCATTTTCATCAAAAACACAGTTGACTTTCTAAAAAAGTCAATTACTTTGATTGTTTATTAATTAACTCATCTAACTTCTAATTATACATAATATTTCAAAAAGTAAAGCTTGTATTTGTAACCTAAAGCAATCTTACTTTACGCTCAAACTCACTTCTACCAATATGATATCCGATTATGACTGTAAGAGCTCTTAAAAAGCTTCAAATTTTCATTTAGAAACACTAAATTTAGGTCTAAAATATGTTTATGAGTAAAAACGATCTGGACTACAAGCTAAATTTTATAAAAAAGCTTTTGCATTATATCCTGTGTTAGCGACCGAGCGACCTCGGAAAAATTCACCAAGACTTCAAGCACTTCACAATCAGATTTGAACAATCCCATTCAGACTCTTAGTGTCTCAAGAGGAGTATACACCAATCCCACATGTAAGGCACAGTCAACACTCATTTCTTCTTGGTGGACGTTTTCTTCGCCTTTTTATTTTTAAATCCTCCACTCTCCTGTCAAAACAACATATATTCTTCAATATTAATAGAAATCAGACTTGCTGAACAACAAAAGCATAATTATTTAGCTCATAGCATATTTACAGGCAAAAAATAAAAATTTTGAAACGATGTTTAACAGTTGTAATTTGTAAAGCAAATTCGGTGAGAAAGTTGGGAGATAAAATTGAGTGAAGTACCTTTTATAGTGAATGTAGCGACTTTGCTACTCATTTCTTGCCCTATTTTACTTACATAAACACGAAAGTACAAGAAATATCTATTTACATCTTACAACAAATAAAGATATGCAATCGAAAGTTGGGTTTAGCAATTCCAAACACGAAACACGACCCAAAACCGATACGAAAAAATAAGCAGGTGGTCCGGTCTAAATAGTTTGATGGTCGTGGGTGTTAAGCAGGTTGATCCACCAACCCGTTTGAGTTTTTTTTTTTTTTTTTTTTTTTTTTTTAATTATAGATAAATTATTTTTAGACTAAAATACACGGTTGGTCCATAAACTTGTCAATCTGGCTTGCGTTAGGACAAACCTGGGCTCGCCAGAGGTCCTTTTTTCAACTTTTATAGGCTAAACTGGTCCCTTTTGGCCTCTTGACCCGTTTTCCGTTAGTCAACCCTGTTATTTGCTTTGCTTTTTTGTTTTTAGCTAAAGGCATAAAGGACATTTCATATATTTGGATTATTAAATCTTCTTCTACTACTTTTCTTCCTCTCCTCTGGTCACATATCATTGCATTCACACAGTTGGTTTACAAGTATAACATCTTTATTTCTTCAATTAATCATGCCTAAGACATTAAATCACGCCAGTATAACAATGCAAATGTTGCAAACTTGCAATCAAATTCTATACTACAGAAGATCATCAAGCATGATACCAGTGAGTAATGAGTATACATACACTACCGCTTATGAATGCATACTTCATTATATTACTTGGTCTTACAGTTGGTTTACAATAAAATCCAAAGTATATATGTAAGGATATTGAGAGCACATTTCACGATCACAATCACGAGGGTACAAAGGACTTCCTTACTGGCTTTATGCCTTTGTTTTTGAGTGGACTCCAAACCAACTGTTTACGTTGTAAGGAAACAACAGTTGGATGCTTTGGCTTCCAAGAACCAACAACATGAGAAGGCGGGCTCCCCATAAACTTACTGCTCCTTGGTGCAGCAACAGGTGTTGCCTCTACTGTACGAGGACGAAGCCACTTCGTTTGACTGCCCTAGAGGAGACTGCACCCTTGATGTGCGCCACATCCTTTGTGGGTCCCACACGAACGATTGCCTACCCATCACTCTGTCATTCCTTATCCGCGGTGCAGCACTGGATCGGTTGATTGGTGTAGTCATTGCACTTGAGCTGGATTCAGATTGAAAGGAGGCAATAGAAGAAAGTGAGGTGAGGAAGCCACAGCAAGAGCTCTGTTCTCTTGCTTCTGTCTTGTTTTACGCTCTTCTGCTAGCTGACTTTCCAGATCACGAACCTATACATAGCCAAGATTAACAGAAGATCACTGATTAGTTATTAAACTTGAGCCTATTTGATTAATCTGCAAGCTGAAGGGGTGTTTCAATTCATTATCTCCTTATGAATGGATCAATTGGGGTTAAGTTTTATGCCAAAATCTTACTAAAAATAAGTCATTTTTTACCTACGGATGGGTCAATTGGGGTTATGTTTTTTTTTTATCTCTAACAGGCAGCATAAAAACATCAGCTAACAAGAAAAATGGTTAAATGTCACCAAAAGGAAATTTTGGATTCAATTTATTAAAGAGAGTATATTCTCAAAGATATAATTTGGACTATATGTCAACAGGATCATCTACCCGACTCAACCTCATTTCACTACCTTAATTTTGATTAACTTAAAAGGTGAGTTATGTACCTTCTCTTGCAGAGTTCTACATATGTGTTCTCTAGCAGATAGACGTAGTTGCACAGACTGTAGACTGTCCTGCAACTTTTTTGTTTCTTTCTCATCATGTTTCGTTTTCTCCGCCTGCATACCATAGTAAAACAAATAAATGAACATGAAATAGCATTAAATAAAGGCAGGGTAGAAATTGTTGTCCCAGTTCGATGAGTGCATTTTAAAGCAAATTACCAGCTGCTTGTACTTGAAAAGTTCAGTGACGTCAGTTTGTTTGCGAGCAGGGCCATGCTCAACACCTCTCACTCGACTTGCAAAGTTCAGAGAGCAAACGGTTTCTCCCAGGTCTGCTGAACTTAGGCTGATTTGGACAAACATAAGTGTTTTACAATCACCGCCTGCTCAAGTTTCGAGATAGTCAAGAGAAGATTAGTACCTTACAAGTGAAACCATTTAGATTACAAACTAGCAAGTTAAGAAATCAAGAAGCATACCTAGAGAGCTCTAAGTAAGCTTTGAATTCCTGATTTGATAAAAACATAGATGATATTTAGATAAAAGTGATGTTTGTACTAGTACGAGGTTGTAGTGTAGAGAAATGAGCATACCTGTAAGGAATGTGACTTGTTTTAGATGCAAGAGCAGAAATTACATCACCTAATGATGAAAGTGATTTATTTATGAACTGGGATTCCTTCAATCTTTCACCTTCAACCTCAATCTTTCCTACTCGTTCACTTCCCGCCAAGTCCACTAGCGAAAGGTGGCTTCTAGTCCTTTGTCCATTCCCCAAGTTCTCTCCAAGAACAGTCACTCGCAATAAGCTATACAACAAGAAATTAGCACTAAAAAACCATCTATTAGCTTACAGATTAGCTAAAATGTAATAAAGACTCACCAGTGAGAGCGGCTACTAAGCTCATTGGCATTGGTTGATCCAACAGATAGAGCACGACTCCCGCTCTTAAGCAATTCCCAAACTTCATCTGTCTTGTGCACAGGCACCTCAGAGAGTCCTGGAACTTCTTGGGTTCCTTCAGCTGATTGTTTGACCTCTAACCTGCAATTAAATATGAACCATTTAGTCAACCTCTTCTATACAGCACAAACCACTTCTCCACTTCTCGTTCACATACTGATTGTCCTCTATATCACACTAAACACTTGATTTATCCTTCTAAACTACACCAAACACTTGTCATCTGAATAAGCAGATGTAAGGAATTGCTTGCACTGAAATGGTACACAAGACAACTCGATATTGCATGTGTCATTCTTTTTGTCCTAGAAGGTAGAAACTAGAAACCAGTAAAGACATGTACCAGGAGGGACTAGAACTTATGCAACTTATCGGTGAAACAAAATGTAAACAGAGCAAAATATATAAATTTCAATCACCAACTAATGAATATATTCATCTTATTCAGAACCACAAGCACAAATAAGTAACAGATATTATCATCAAGCTTACTTTTTAGCAGGTTGGTCAGCATCTTCAACCAAGAGGTCCCTTATCTTCTAATTGTAAACCTCCAACATGCTTACAAACAACTGATATCTCATTATATCACTCCTTTCTTCAGATACCCTGAACAGCTCCTCCAAGGTATGGTAGTTAAGTCCCCTATTTTCAGCGGTTCCTTCCATTGTAAAGATGATTTAATGTCTTTTATAACCTCCTCTTCTGCTGACGAACCCATGGCAGAAAAAAAAAACCCTTGCATATCAAATTAAAATTCCGTATGAACACTAACCAAATTGATAAGAAAAAGATGGAGCATTATCTACTTTCTGTATATCGGTTAAATAAACCTTTGCTGATCTAGGAATTCTTTCGAGACATGTATATCGGTTAAATCTACCGTAGCCGAACCCGAAAACCCCCATCCTCCACCCTTCTCTTCCCATTTTGACCCGCTTTCTACCGGGTCATCATTTTGAATTTAACAAAGTATACACTGTTTTACCGGGTCATTATTTTGAATTGAACAAAGTATCCACTTTTTTACCGGGTCATCATTTTGACCCGCTTTCTACCAAAAACAAGCTACATTTTGGGGGATTTTTGAATTCCTTGAGGTAGTGTAGCAATTAATCAATCAATCTATTAGGATTCAGTATGAATAAGCAAAAAGGTCCTTCAACTGTTTCCTTTTGTCCATTGGTGGTTTATTATTTGGAGGTATGACATAAGAGGTCCTTTAACTCTTTCAAATGTGGGTAACTTTATAACAACAAACAAGTTATCCGCCTTTAACTATTATATTCCTTTGAATTTCAAAGTTAAACCTCAACATTAGTATTTTAAAAGTTTTCAAAGAAAGGAAAAAAAAATTTCAAAGAAAAAAGAAAGTTTTCAAAGAAAAGACATTTTCTAAGGGGTATTTTTTCGAGAACGACAACTATCTATCTCAAAATATATACAGTAATTATATCTCATATTTCTTACGACTTGAACCCATGATCATTTGGTTGAAGAGTTTCTCACACAATAAGAGGTACAATTGAGACACACACCCTTTGATTTTACTTGAGCATATATTCCTAAGTTAGTCTTAAAGAATTTTATGTCGATAAAAACATTATGATTAATTTCATATATCACTCTACTTTCATAATTAATATCATATATACCCAAAGTGCAAGTATTGAATGCATAATTACCTTTTATATTGTCGACGCTACATATATAAAAAAAATGATCACATGACATTAGTTTTTAACCATTAGATCAAAGTAATATTCAAACTTGACCCTTTAAACTAAGATTTAACCTTATTTTTATCTTTGTGCTTGACTTTCTGGAATGCCATGATGCAATTGATACACGTTTCTGAAAACTTTTAAGACTTAAACAAGATTTATAACCAAAACTGAATTTATTATGATCAAACCCAACCAGCCACCCCTATGGTTTGATCATTCAATGTTTTACAATACAAAGAAAAAATAACTGATACAAGTTATAAACCTAACAAATATTTTATATAATAAAAGAATTACATTATTTCAGAGTGTTTTTAGAAAACCCTTCTCATTGAAAAAAAAATTGGGCCAATAGAAGAGCTCGATTTCGCCACGTAAGCAAAATCATGTGATGTGATTGGTTAATAAAAGTCAAAATTAAATTGATTTTGGTCAAACTTTAATAAATTTGGTGGAGAAACTTCGTTGATAAAAAAAATACATAAAAATATAGGTGTCAAATTTGTGAAAACAAAACTTAAAAAAAGAGGAGGTAATTAATAAAACTTTAGTGGTTGATTTTTTAAAAATTATATAGAGTTAAGTGTATTATTATAAACCTCCATGTTTTTTAATAACTTTGGATTATAAACAAATATCCACTTATACTTTATACCCTTTAAACTTTATACCTTAAAAAATACAATGATATGTTGTTTAAAATAACAACATATAAATTTACATAAGATTATAAGTATCATTTTTTTTACTATATACGTTCAATAAGGACTCATTTATTTTATTTTAAAATAACCTACGTGGACACGAGTTTACATTTTAATACGGCTAAATTCTCGAAAACGGAATATAACTATCAAATTGTAAGACGGTTTACTTTAATATAAAAATAAATATACGTGATTTTACTTATAACAATGATTCATGTAATTTTATTTATTTATATAAGACTATCTAGAAAAACATTTTTATAAAACATCAACATAATATCAACGCTCATTATAACATAAGTATACTTTAACTTTATCAACACTCAATATGTGCTATTAAACTTGCATCATGTGTACAACATAATATCAGTAGTTAAATTTAAATAACAATATCAACATATTTGTCAGCTAAATAAAATTAAATCTTGAGTTATCTTACAGAAATTTTTACAAATATTTTACCAAATTCTAATGGATATTAATGCATAATGAAAAACCCATGCATAAGTATTAGTTGTACTTATATCACAATTTTCATGGGCAAATTCCTATATGTGATATACTTGAACTAAAATGTTAAAATAAATTTGATTTATAGTAAATTTCGTGCATCTTGAAACTTATAACTATATAATTATATGCAATTACCTTTAAAGACACAATATACATTATTAATACAGAATAATTTTTTTTTTCAAAACCATGTGCGTGCACATGTATTATAACTAGTCTATACAGAGAGATCTTGAATTTCTAGAGAGAGAGATTCAATGGATCGATAATAATAAATGAGCATATATCAAGCTTAGATAGCTCCTTCAAAGTCCTTAAGACCTCTTGCATCTTGTGCCCTTCAAGTACTAGAACAACTACAACTTTAGCCCTCACACTTTAAGCATTCTTTCCCACAGGTCCTTCAAACTCTTATAACCCGTACACAACAAAGAAACACTAGAAAACAACTATACAATAATGTCAGTTACACCCCCTGGACTTACATAATCCAAGTTTAGCTTAGATATTCTCAATACAACCCCTTAAGATAAACCTGAATACATCCACCGGTTTCAACAATCCACACAACCTTTTGTGATCTGCACAACACATACCTTTTTTAAAAATATTAGCTATGTTATTCTTAGACTGAATTTTACAAGTTTTCATAATCCTTGTGGCAAAAGTGCAAATAAATAAACCTTTTATTTGAAACCTTGTGGGCAAAGTGTGAAGAAATCTTTTATATAATAAAACAAAACCCTTATTGGGAATTTTTCATTTCAAAAAAATCAAACCATACCTTATTTGGTAATAATTAAACAATTATTATTATTTTTCTTAAAAATATTCAATTAAAAAAACTAAAATATTTCTTAATTTGTCTAATGTTTATGAAAATTCGTTTTTTTATAACTGATATAATAAAAAATGATAAATACACATGTACTTAGCTGCTATTGTTTAATAGATTTGGGTTATTTTGTAAATTTTGTAAAAAAAACGCACCTTAGATCCATCCATACAATAAGGCAAAAAACACAAACACACACATGTTATCCAACCTACCTAAACTTATTTGAAGAAAAACCCAGACAAACCCTTGACCATGCGTTCCAAAAACATGATAGAATCCATGTATTCCTAAAAAATAGGCAAACAATCGATTCAAGGTATTGTTTTTGTTTTAAACTATTTCAATTATTCATATTTGTTTTTACTCTCAAGTAAGGATCTTTAGTGAAAACTGAAAAGTTTTCAAAAGTATGAACATGGGTAGCTGCACAAATAAAAACATCTCAACTTCAATTTAAAATTAAAAAATAGAAGTTTCATACTTTCATGTACTTATAAAAGATTAGTTATTATAAGTTTCTATTAATGGATATTGCTTTACTTATTAGTTTAATTTGTTAGTTAGATTGATGTTAGTGGTATTGAAGTAGATTTTAGTTGTTCTTGTGCTGCATTTAAGTTATTAAGTTTGAAAGTTATTGCTGTCAAATTGTTTCTCACTATTATGTAGAACGATGTTGCTTAATCAACGGTGAAGGAGATGATGCATGTTATGGAGTGTAATAATGTGATTAGAGTTGGATTGAAGGATATTAGTGCGAATGATGTGGAGTAAGTTTGTGAATTTTTGTATATCTTTTAATTAATCAAAAACTATATAATTGGAATTCTTGAAGCTAAATATTGTTCACGGTTTGGTTGCTGATTTTGAAGACTTCCATTCGAGACTCGAGGACTTGCTGGACACATTGTCTACTTTGCTTTCGAATAACTCCCACTTGAGTAAAGATGATTCAACTCACTTGGCATTGTCTATGCAAATTGTTAGTTCAGTAAGGTATCGTTAAATATAAATTTTTAGTATCTAAAATTTATTGATTTATTTCTATTGATTTAGGGCTTTTAGTTATAATAAAAAAGGGTTTGTGATTTTTCTTTTAATTTTATTTTAATTTGTCCAAAAATTTAGGGTTTGATTAAAGCTCTAATTTAATTAAAAAAAGATCAGAGAGTAAAAGAATTGGTGGTTTATGATTATATACGGTTGATAATGTTGATGTGCTGCTAAATTAACCCTGAAGCCCCTCTTGACAAAGTTTGTGTCCTAAGTTGTGGGATCTCCTCGGGTACAAGTATAGGTAATAAGCAGTTAAGCACCATCGATTTTGTGTTAATATTTTTCTTGTGATCTTGATGAAAATAATTCGGGTCTATTTAGGCCTTGCTGCTACTTTAAGTCGCTTATCTGTAGCAGGGTTTGGACTAGGAACTGTGGGAGTTGCTGTGAGTTATCTAAAATTTAAACTCTTTAAACACGTGACATATTTATCGCTTTTATTGTTTTTGGCAAGACAAAATGCAACATATTGTCAATTTAAGATGAATTAAATTCGACTATATGTCTATATTGAGGGTGTTTCACATTGGTTATTAAAAGTGATTTATCTACTTACTCTGTTTTTAAACACAAATAAGCAAATATTTGGTGTTTGGGACTGCTTAGTATAGTGCAGATATTGAGTTGTTTTATGACATATTTAGTCAAAATATGTGTTTTTATGTCTTGGACAACTTTTAAACTTGAGGTGGTTACATAGTAGAATAGTTGTACTTATTATTGTGTGCTTATCTCAGACTACATGGGAGAGTCTTGCGGAAATTGTGGGGAAGTTTGATAAGAACATCACTAGGCGTGGATCAGTGCGCGAAACATCAACCAAGAAGAGCAATAACTATCATCTTGGCTCGGTTATGATTGGATTCTTTGTGTTCATCTTCATTGGATCATGTAAGATTATCCCCCTTCTTACTCGTCACACCAGCAGTTTTTCAACATTTGACTTTTGCATTTATATCATACTTGGCTTCTCTTTACTCATTATAATTAGTACATGTCGATTAAGAAATGTTAGCTCTCATTTGTGTTCTTTTTATCTACCGTTCATGCTCTTCAAAAGTTGATTTCTCTTATTGCATTTTAGAAGTTAGTGGTTAGTTTATGACAATAAGTAAAGGGTTTTTAGAGACCTAGATTGATTATATGCGCCAAAAAAACAAATTGGATTATGCTCTTCTCTTTAATAATATTGTGGTGGTGATGCATACATTTGAAGATGTGAATTTTAGTCATAGTTTAGGCAAAGCAATGTTAAAGATGTAGACAAAGAGAGTCGGGAAAAAAAAACAAAAGGAGACTCAAGTGCAGCATCCGATATGGATAGTGATAATAATAATCACTGCTCCTTTTTCAAGCTTATAACTACTAAAGCTATATTTTACATTGTCATCTCTCATGTAGCCTCTAGATACAACATCATCTCGAATGTAGACAAATGCATTCGGGATATTAAAAGGGCTTTGGTCAATGCTTACAGAAGGCAGTTGGAGTGAAGTATTGGATGGGCTTGGCATCTCCTTACTTCTAACTTTTAACCCTGCAATTCAAGTAATCAGGTATGTTACCTATCCTTATAAATGAAATAATTAGCGAAGTAATTTTTCTTTTAATGTAGTTTAGGATATACCAATTTTCTGCTTTTCAGGTCAGCATAATGTAATTTTAGTATTTCACCCACAAAAGTTACAAATTTCACTACATAACTATATCATTGTCTCTCAGAATGTTTCAACCTTTGCTGGATTTGGAAGTGTTCATGCAACATTCAGTATGGTTCAGGGGTTGTTAGGTTAGTCAAACTGTTTATAGAGGCTGTTTGGTATCACTTATTAGAATAACCGCTTATACAAGATGATTGGGATAACTTATTGAAACTACTTAAAGGGGTCCTTTAGGATTGGTTATTAGATCAACTACAGTTAAGGGCTATTTGGGTTGCTTATGAAACGATATATAGTGATTGTATGAAATTGTTCATTGTAATAACTACTTAAGGGTTGTTTGGGGTTGCTTATTGAAATTGCTGAAAGGGTTATTTCATATTTAGAATTGACTATTGCAACTTATGTTTGCAATTGCTTATTAGAGTAACTAATTTCAGGTAGGTCAAGCCACCCCTTCAAAATCATACTTGATAAAATTGTGTAAAGAAGTTGGGGAACTATTATAGTACTAGAATGCTACATTATTTATGATGCCATTTTACATTATCAGGAAACAGAGCATGTCACATACCAATATGGTTGATATTGGCAGCAAATAAGTTTAGTAAGTTTCAGATCACTTTTGTTTGATCAATTAGGTGGATACCATTAAAAGTTATGCGCCACTTTCTTAAAGAGTTTATAATGTTTCAAGGCATCTTATACGTGTTAGGATAACAAGTCAACAAGTTTTGCTTCGTTCGAGAAACCTTTAGTTGGATGAGTAACATCTAGAGTTTGATATAAAGAAATACTACGTATCTCTTAGACTTCTTATATGAAACTAATACAATATTTGTTTTTGTTGCAATTTTTTTTGGTGTCCTTTTTAATTGCCTTGAATACTTACATATATTAACTTATATCATAAATGGGCATGCCATTTTAATCATCACAGTTGTATGCCAAGTGAAATTTGGTGGTAGTCGCAATTTAGGCATCTTTATGGGTGACTTATATGCATGCGCTAAGTTGTAGACTTAACGGTTACAACTTTACGACTATCAAAAAATACAAACATTAAACCATGAGTAAACTGTCAGATTTATCTTGATATTTGCTATTTTCTCTAGGTAAATTAAATGGTATCCCTCTTTTTATTAGTTTCATTAGCTCAATATGTGGTATTGTTGATAAGCCAAAAAAGTGGAAATTGTTACCACCACAACTCTAGCATTATTCAAAGATTGGATATAGGTTGAAATTTTCTTACCTATCGAAGTTACTCTAACGCTAAGCAATGGAACTTTTTTTATTTAATATGGCACTTGAAAACCGTTAACATCGAATAGTTACCCTAAATGAAAACTTGATTTTTTTTAGAGAGTTTGGTATCTTATATTGGTGCAAACAGCTCATACCCCTAATTGCAATATGGTTTAACTTAGGTATGTTTTCTTATGCAAGCTGCCCTAATGCCTAATCTTTTTTGACCTTACAAGTTGATAAAATTTCTCTTAAAATTATTACACATATGATTTATTGGAGTTAAAGAGTAAATTTTGAATCATTTTTAGTAGGTGTGTGTTATTTCATTGTCTTCAACCTTAAAGTATGTCATCATGGTTTTGAACTATTTTTAAGCAACTAAAAGACACGGGACGTGGAGTTGGGTTTAGGAATGGTGTAAAGAATCGAGTGAAAGGGAAGATGGTGAATAACTGTGATGTGGATCATCTAAATTGTTTAATAAATGTGAATGTGTCTCCAACATGTAGGGGATACATGGAAATGGAACTTGAAGGATGATGGTGATTTTACAGTTAAAGAACTTAATTACTTCCATAATAAAAGATCGAAGCATACATCAAAGGCAAGGGAATCATGAAACGGTATGGAAAAAATTGGTTCCAACAAGGATTAGAGTATTCATTTGGAGAGCTACAAAATGGAGATTACCGTTGAGGGTAAAGTTAGATAGGTGTGTCATTGTCATTGTTGTGATGACCAAGTTGACAGAGTTCCATTTACTCAAACAAAATGATGTTAGACATTATATTAACTATGGTTTGTTAGACATTCTAAAAGAAAGAGATAAGTGAATATGAATGAGATTGAGTGATTAGAGATAAGAAACTAATAACAGTAACATCGTCACCCAACCATAAATATTTCAATATAAGATTAAACTATGACTTGACCAAAATTATCGATGCAAGATCATAACAAAAAGTAAGCAAGCTTTTTACGTACAAAAAGTGAATTAATGCACAAACTTTTTTTTTAATATTTTTGGTAAAAGTATTCACTTTTAGAAAAACTATTTCACAATATTTTATCCATCAACATATCCGATCTTATGGAGATAAAAACAATAATTTAAGTATTTGTTTTTAATAGAAAAATAACACTATTCGAAAATTTAGAAAAAAACGTGCGTGCTGCAAGCATTATAACTAGTAAAACTTTAATAAAATAACCACTTTTTAACTGGGTTACCATTTGACCCGCTTTCTACCCAAAACAAACCACATTTTCGAATTCCTTGGGTTAGGTTTGTTCAACTATTCGGTTATCAGGTTGTTCGGTTCAGTTAGTTCGGTTAAATTTTTTTGCTTGGGTTAAAACGAAAATTGAACATAACCGAATTCAAATTTGATTAAACCGAACCAAATAACCCGAATTACTTTATTTTAATTAATTCTTTATTTAATTATATAATTTTTTTTAGCAAAACGAAGAATTTCAAGCTTAAAAGATGTTATAGTTATACTATGAATAGTGGGGATCCCTTACAAAGGGGATGCAAATTAAAAGTCTAAAAAGTATTTTCAAACATCTGATTAGTCAAATAGTCAAAATATTCAGATCTAATGGTTGGTATTTAAATGGGAAAAAAGAAGGACGCTTCCTTACATTGAAGGATACAACAATAATTTTACAAAAAAAAAAAAAAAAAAAAAAAAAATCGTATCTCACTTCCCTCCATCACTCACACACACACACACACACACATTTCTCTCTCTAAATCGATCAAAATTTGGGAAATTTTATGGTTTCTGTTTCCGATCATCTCACATCGATTAAAACACATTATACGCTCGAAAAAGATGAAACAAACTGGTAATTTTAGTTTCATTTAATTTTTAGGTGTTTGAATTTATGTTTTAATTTTTTTTTAATTTTAGTTTGTGCATGCGTATTTTTTAGAAACTAGAAAAAGTAAGAGACTTAGAGAGTAACAAACAAATAAAAATGATGAAGAAATGGAAGATTTGACAGTACAAAAAGAAAATAAAATGAGTAAGAATTAGGATTTTTTTATCATTTTTATTTTTTAGTTTATTTTTTTATTTATTTTTTATTTTTTTATCAGCTTATTTTTTATTTTTTTTATTATAATTTTAGTGCGTTTGTGTTTTTTGAAAGTAGGTTCATCAGCTGCTAGTGCGTTTGATCATTAGTTTTTTGAAAGTAGGTTCAACAGTTATTGCTAGTACGTTTGATCACCAGTTATTTGAAAGTAGGTTCATCAGTTATTGCTAGTGCGGGTTTGATCATTAGTTATTTGAAAGTAGGTTCATCAGTTATTGCTAGTACATTTGATCATCAGTTATTTGAAACTAGGTTCATCAGTTATTGCTAGTGCGTTTGATTATCAGTTATTTGAAAGTAGGTTCATCAGTTATTGCTAGTGCGGGTTTGATCATTAGTTATTTGAAAGTAGGTTCATCAGTTATTGCTAGTACGTTTGATCATCAGTTATTTGAAAGTAGGTTCATCGATTATTGCTAGTCGTTTGATCATCGCTATTTGAAAGTAGGTTCATCATTTATTGCTAGTGCATTTGATCATCGCTTATTTGCTAGTGTTTTTGAAAGTAGGCTCATCAGTTATTTTGAAAGTAGGTTCATCAGTTATTGCTAGTGCGTTTGTGTTTATTTTGGATTCAGTTTGGTTTTGGTTTGGTTTCATCTTTTATTTCCGTTTTGTGTTTATTTTGGTTCATCAGTTATTTTGAAAGTAGGTTCATCATTAGTTGTTTGAAAGTAGGTTCATTAGTTATTGCTAGTGCGTTTGTGTTTATTTTGGTTTGGTTTCATCAGTTTCATAATTATTTGTTTTATTGGATAGGTAAAGACGCTAAAAAGGCAAAGAAACCTATAGCTTTAAAATCGTATTCATCAAATGATGATGACTTTGTTGAGGATGCGTTTACTAGTAAAATAACGGTGGTTCATCAAAAGTCGACAAACAGTTACTCAAAACAAATAAAAGCTCAACCACTGCTACTTCAAAACCTTCGGTTCATCAAAAGCTTCCAAACCTTCAACCGCTACTACTTCCAAACCTTCTGGTTCATCTAACCTTGTTCTTTGTGAAGACCTGAAGCTTGGACTAAATCTTCTCCAACCTAAGCAAAAAAAATTCAAAGGGTTAAAATAAAAAATTTCCCTGATCCATTATTTGAGACTATTCAGAAAATAACAGGGGACCAAAAACAAGCAGTTTCAAGTTTGGGGTTTGCGTCATTGTTGGATTTTGAAATACATATAATGTTAAGCCGTTTAGGGTGTTGGTTTCTAGAAAGGTTTGATGGTGAATCAGGAATCCTGAATGTCTTTGAGAAATCTATACCCGTAACTGCTGAACTAGTTCACAAGACATTCGGATTCCCAATGGGCAAATTTGCAGTTGATGTGCGTGATGTTTTGAAGGAAAGATCAAATTCATCTTACATAGAATGGAGAAAAAAATTCAAGGGTATTGAGAGATTGTATGCTAGACATTTGATGAAAGTAAGCAGGCAGCAAATTAGGAAAAATGATTGTGAAAGGCTATTTCAGAAAAATTTCCTAGTTTTGTTTGCTACTATCCTGGCCCATATCGTATCAATGGGGACTCTTAATATAGGATTCTTCCCGTCTCTTACTTCTCTTGAGAATGTGAGAGACATGGATTGGTGCCAATACGTGGTGGATTATTTTAAGTTCGAAAGATTAAACTGGAAGCCGTGAAAGCGATTCTATGGTCCAATCTTGTCACAGGTGTAATTACTATAGCTTTATCGTTGATGCAAATTAAAAGTGATGAACTAAATTATATTTTTATCTAACTTTAACTTAAAAATGCAGGTGATATTTGCCAATTCCTTCTCGAAAACCAAAAATCCTAGCGTTTAAATCTGGAAAGCGAATTGATAGTTAAATTGGATGAGTTGATGTTTGGCAAAGAAAGAAAACCCTAAGACAAACCAAGAAAGAAGAATCGGAGGAAGAAGGAGAAGAAAAGTAGGATGATGATGAACAGGAGATTAAGAAACGGGAGAACCCTGAAGGTAAGAAATTCAGAATATTGGAGAACCCTCAAGAAAGCCAAATGTTACAAAAAGCATTATTAAGAAACGGGAGACTCCTGAAGGTAAGAAATCTTAAATACATGGTTTATATGTTCATCAGTCTTATGAACAAAATGATTGGTATCTTTTTTCAGAGACCAAGAAGAATACAATGATGCGACTAGGGTCTACAGTGATTGGAGGTATGATTTTATTGAATGTTCATCGTTTTATAATACGTCTTTTTACAAATGATTGAATGTTTTAAACATTTACTTAAAACAACTTCTGTCTAAACTCGAGCTGATGCACAAAACCAACAAATAGAGCGTTGATGAAGAAAACAATGATGCACCGTGGTTTACAGGTGATTGGAGGTATGATATTATTAAATGTTCATCATGTTTCTTCATATATATTATATATCTTTTAAGGAATATCTAAAAATTAGCTGTATCTACTCCTACTGGTTGATGAACAATAAAAAGTGTGTTTGATGTTGTTGTAATCGGTTTCATGTCAGTAAGCATTTGGGTTATTGTTCTTGTTCAGTTTCTCCTCCATTCGATCCCATCACCACTTGTAAGAAATTGTTAACTTTATGATTTAATTTGTTAATATTAAAAGGTTTATGAATTAATCTTTTGTTGGAATCCCAAACCGATCGTATAAATTGAAAATTAGTGGAATGATTTGATTATTGAAGTTGTTGTTAAGTGTGGTTTAAAAAAATCACAACTTAAAATGGTTGTATTGGCTTATCGGATTTTCAGCTTATTTATTTGCTTATCAGTTTCGGCTCATCTCCCGCTTATTTGTCTTCGGCTTTTGGCTTATTTTTTATTTCTTTGATTCAGTGAGAAAACCCACCGAGAGGTTCGGGTTTGAAACCTCTCGGGTGTGTTGGACCTTCTTTAATCCCTTTTAATTTCTTTTCTAGTTATAGCTTATTGGGGTTTGTAGTAAGCTTGTTTGAGAATTATTTAGCAGTGTTTGGTTTGAGTGCAACAAGCTCATAAGAGCTTATTTGTTTCATGGTACAAATAGTGCCCATGAGGGTATTGAGTCGAGTGACCAAGTCGGTTTGTACCCGACTGTTATAATCGCTAGTCGAAATACTTGTTAATGCTCTTGTTGTTTTATTTCGGTGTGCGAGTAAACCCACGAGTGCTTGTTTCTTTTTGCTTGCTTCGAATCAAGGGAGAACACCCCAAGGGTGTTTCTACCCGACTTAACACTAGACTACAACATGGTCGTAAAGTACTCATAAGCATCCCGTTATGTACGTGTTCAGTTTTCTCAGTTTATGCTTGTGTTTTGATTGTCCTCCTCGCGTCAAAAACATCACAGCACCAACATTTATCAAACTGCTTTGTGTTATTTTGGTAGACATATTGGGCTTTGAGCCCATGACTTAAAGAGTGCATTTGGTTTTGCTAAAGTACCAGGCCAACCCAAACTTTTATAAAGAGTGTGTGTGTAGTAACTGGGCCGAAGCCCAGTCTGTTATGAAGGTCCGTTTGGTTTATCTGGTGTGCCCACCGAGGAGTGCGCTTAGTCATATGTATCGTCTCGAGTTTTTACCGGCTAAATTCCGTTCTATACAACTTGTTGTCTATCTTGTCTCAACCCGCCCATGGCATACCATTGCACACGACTCATCCAATTTCAGTACGACTTATATGTACCTTTGGCATTTGTTTTAAAATGAGACACGAAAAGAAATATTAAACATAAACAAAGTATTGAAGGACAAAATTAATTAAAAAGAGTTACGATTATTACTCACAACTCAACTTGAAAGTGTTCACGATTCTAACTATATGACACACGAACTTGTAAACGTATGTTATCAAACATTAAACCCGATATTAAACTTGATAAAATATAATAAACAACTTTTGACATTAGTCACTTTGGATAAATAAAGTGTACACCCAAGGTATGTCAAATTTGCGATAAACATAGATTATTTTGCAATTTACAAATGAAATGTACTCCGTGAACTTACATTGGTTTTGTAATTACAAATGTATATAAGTAAAGTTACACTTAAACTTTTTCTGAATACATTTATCTTAGACAACAAATGACATGTAAATATACGTATACATATATATACACTTGTATATATATCTTCTTCGTTCAAACCATGTACGTCTTATAATGCGTGTACTTACTTCCCGCAAATCGTCATTCAATTATCATCAAACCAAAGCCTCATTCATCCTCAATATACTTTCTACGTGTATACTTCCAAGAGCCAATACTTACAATTTTAAATTTAAGTGCTGCCACACAAACAACAACATCACAAACATAGAAAAACTTATGAACTACGTTAAACTTTAGCGAGTCTTAAATAATGAATAAAGACTAAACTGCCGTACTAATCTAGGTTGCGTGTCAGAGCCGTGCACTACCACTAATTAAATTGTTCGCTTCAGATTGATTACTGAGGTGAGTTTCATAGCCCCAACTTTTAGACTATTTTATATTTGTTTTGGGGGAAAATACACGCTCGCTTTACTTAAACTCAATGAATTGCTTTATTGAAAATGTACATTTCTATGGAAACTGTGCTTCATAATTGATATGTATGAGTACTTAAATGATGTGTTTACCTACCAAACTACCGAATGTTTTCTTGCAAACTTAATTGTTTAAAGTTACATGTGTGAGAATTACGCAAAGATGTTTCCTGGACACCCACAAAAATGCTTTATTGATTAAAACTGTTACGCAACTTAGCCTAAGCCCTTAAAATCCCAAAATGCCCAAACTCATGAATCGCCAATTCCTGTTGGGAAGCGTGAATGTTATAAATATATCTATTTGGGGTGACTCCCCCGTTCGGTTGGCCATACATGGGTCAAGGTGAAACGTATAGCATGTCGGATCGAGTGTAACGGAATAAACACTCGCAATGGGACCTACATTATTATGACTACATTTGGCATACATAACTGCCGTAGCTTCGGTTGCATGAACTTAGTGCTAGCGTAATAGACACACTATATGGCACTATATTCGTTGTAATGTGCATATACCCTACACACGGTCCACTAATGAGGTTTTATTTTAAGGTAAACACGAACTTTCATGACATTGTACGAGACACATTGGTCACAAAACTGAATGTTTTAAACTCATATAAATGATACTCTGAAATGTTACTTGAAAAAACCTATGAACTCACCAACCTCGTGTTGACATTATTTAGCATGTATTTTCAGGTTATAAGGCGATAGCATAACATTGGAGGCGCAAGGCAAGGGCATGGCATGGTCATAGATTTCTCTGATAAACCTAAATGAGGATCGCTTTATTATGGGCCTGTTTTCCGCACTAAACAATGATGTGAATTTTGTTCTCAACAATGAATGAATATTTTCTTAATAACAACCAGTTATCTTATACTTGTGTTGTGCTATCGATTTAGTAGCACCCAAGACATGTGTATTGTACCGTTTTGGGGGTGTAACACAGTGGTTGGGTAGCTGATAGTGATTCAGGTGTATGTTGATTTGGTGTCGATTGTCAGCAGGATGTAGTTTGTTGGGCCGAACCAAATTGAGTCGGACGAGGTGGGTAGGAGGGTGATATTTGTGCTTTAAACTTTCGATAAACATTTGAAACTCTACCAAATCCTTACACCTATTTAGTTATATTATCTCAAGATTCAGAGTATTCCATTTCCCATGTTGAAAGGTTCTCAATTTTGAACCGGTGAGGGCTAGAAACCTGAGCACCACAACTTATTTTAAATTAACCAAGATTTTTCCTTGAAATGTATTCGGTAAACTCCCAAAAAGGAAAACCAATCCATTTCACAAATTGTAAAGAATTTGGAATGTATTGTCTAACTTTATCTAATTCCTAAGTTAATAGTATTACCATTACATTTATCTGAGGTGACTATGTCAATTCATAACTTATAAAACCTTAGTTATTTGGCCTTTTGCTATGTAAGATTGATGGTTATCGACTAGCAATGTGAACGTGATCATTTAGGTGGTAATCTTTGGAATGAAATGGTGACACAAAAATGAAAACAAAAGACCATAAAATTGTTAATTTACGCGTTAATGGAAGTTATTTTTTTCTTAGACTCGTTAGTTTATTTATTTATTACAATCATATACCATTGTAGTGGTTTAAAAGTATCTTTCTTTTATAATATTTAATTACTTTTATAAACTTTTCACACATTTATTGGTTCATTCTTGGCTTATTCAATAGGTGCATTTGATATGTCTAAACAACTTTTGTTATATAAAAGAAAACCTCGTTTTTAACATAAGAGATTTTTGAAACTTCACTTATCAGATAATAATTGTATCATTATTATCATTCTTCTTTTAAAAGATGTTTTATAAAATAAATCAAAATATTTTCTGATTTGATAAAAGAAATTATAAATTCTTCTTTTATACTCATATGTACGGTAGAAAAAAAAAGCAGAAAATATGTATGTACTTACAAGCTATTTTATACACAATGTAGTTTTTTACCCGGTTAACCCAAATAGGATCCGACTCATACACACAATGTAATATTTAAATAACATGTAACGTAACCTTACAAGTTTAATCATCAATTACACCATCTATTTTCCATAAATGAGCTTTAATTTAGTAAATTGTTTAATCATCAACAATTTGGGGACTTTTTCTAACTAATTCACAACCAACTAATCTTCTGATTAAATTGTGGCTCAATTCATTGAATCGACTTCAATGTACTAAAAGAATTCAAGACATGTGTTTATGCTTCAAAGTACACATCTATTTAGAGGTACGAGTGTAACGGAGGAGTTTTCTTCCGTACCTATTTCCCTCCGCGAGGGGCGAGCTTTTTGACTCAGATGTACGTGGCTTCACCGGGTTAATCCCGTAACCATTTCCGACCCTTCTCTGCCTCCCAAATGTACACCCTTAGCAACGTTTGAACCCTTTACCTGTTGTAAAGAAACCAAAGACCTTACAACTATACCATTTGATTGTGGTTACTTATAAAACCTTAAATTCTTTTTCACATTATTATCTTCAACATCATATTCAAATCAAACCTTTTTATTATCAAGAAAACATTTTGATATTTTTTTTTCTTTAAAAAAAAAAAAAAAAAAAAAAACTCGCTTAGCTAGCTGTACTCCATAAACTTTAAACTGATTTCTAGTAAAAACATAAGTGAAGTTCAGACTGAAGTGTCCCAACATGACGACAAAGATTACACAGGGAAAGAAGCTGAATTTCAGCAACAAAGCTTGGTGATATGTCCTGTATGGTGTCATCTTCCGCAATTTTGAAATAAAAAATACAAACTCTATGAGTTTTTTAGTTGACCATGGTATTTTAGAAAAGTATTTAACAAAGTATGCACTCTCAAAATATTTAACGAAATATATTATTATCTCTTTCTCTTTAACAAATTCATTAAAGTTCATTAGTGATAAGTTTTCCACCAACCATCATCCTCATAGAGTCTCTGTATGGACGACGTGAGATGTCTGACACTACGGCATGATTTCGACATGAACAACTGGAGGAATTTTATGTGTTGTTTTGATTTCATGTGTTGTTTTGATGATTTCGATGTCAGCAAGGTTTTAACGTTCGCTTAGAGGAACAAACCACCTCGTGGTATCATCACAACCAACACGATCAACCAAAGCCAACACTAAACACAATTTAAGGAACAATATGAAAACCATAACTATCGGAAATTTTAACCGAAAATTTATGTTTTCTTTTGCACTTGTCATCCATTTTGCAAGGATCGACATCTGATTCTTTTAACATAACAAACAAAATATCTATAGTTTACATGATTAACTTCAGTAACATCTGTATATTATTTGCGCCATATTTTTGTTAACATTAGAAACTTAAAAATATGTAACATAAATCATCAACAATAAAAGAGATAACCAAATGCTTACTGAGTAGTATACACAGATTGTTCTCTATATTATGGTGTACTATAATATGTGTATAGTATTTGTATAGAATAAGCGATGAAAATTTGTAACTGACGATGAGTTTTAATTTATTGCATCCAGCGTGGCATAAAAAGAGGCATGATTTTCAAAAATAACATTTTATTTTAAATACTTCTAAAAGTGCTCATTTTGTTTATTTTTTTTTAAAATACAATGGTTATATAAAAAACTCCAAACTCTATAGACTTTGGTAACCAAATCACGACATATCACCTACGTGGTCAATAATGACATGGTTTAAACGGTTTTACCATGTCAAACTGTTTTTCAAATTCTGCATTCCACATATTACAGCTCAACCATGACAAACACACAATATGACTACACAGTGACTTTTAGAAATCTCAGTTAAATACGTTTTTCGGTATACTTCCCATAAAAATATAAATTTGATGAAAGCAAATAGTTTGACTCAATACTGTTCATTAGTAAAACTTGTTTAATGATAAAAGTCAAATGGGTTTAATTTTGATGATTTCAATCAAACTCCCACCATTTTCACTAACAACAAAGTTCGACTTTCTCAAAAAGTCAAGAATGTTAACTTTAAAATGTAAATCAATTTACATTATGCACTTAAGAACTTATCATCCTTAAATATACTTAGATGTTTATAAAAATATCACACTTAAGGATCAAAGCTGTTGAAAAAAGATGTCAAATTTTTGAACAAACTTTCTTCAAAATAGCCCATAAGTAACAAAAAACGCGATACAACCGCAATTACCGCGTAACATGAAGGAAAAATTTACTTATCATTAGACCTTTTCCGCATAGTGGCTAAATGGAAAAAAGTAATATCCCTTTCTTTAACAACAACAAAATAATTTTATTGAAACCAGCGTAAACCTGATGAGGTTTTGATACGAAAACGTACAACACGAAAACATAACAGAGTGCCAAGAAAACAAGGAAATGGCTAAACAAGTGGTACCTAAGATGCGGAGCAAAAGCTATCTTTAAAAAAGAGTTAAGTAAAACCCGACAGCCATATCGATGCCTTTTAGACCAAACTGATTTGAACAGTAATGTCATCTTATACGATAAGTTGATGTTCATCTCGTGTTTCCAACTTCAAACTCTCAAACATGGATTTTCCCAAATCATTCTCTGATGATAACGTCTCATTCCTGAAAAATGTTCAGTATCAATATCATCATCATCATCATCACCCACAACAACCGAAACCACCAAAACCCGAATCCGAACCCAATCTCAAATCCGCCTTACCCAAACCAGAACCCGAACACCCCCTATCCTCAGCTAAAAAATATACATTTCAGTTTTAGCTTATAAAAAATGATTTTATCTTCAGTTTTACCCAAAAAATGTGTGTATGATAACTAAATCACTAATGAAACCTTAACTGAATTCATTTTTAACATGACAATATCATATCCAAACTCATATATGAAAACCTCTATGAAAATTTGATGAAAGCCAGAAGTTTGACTCAAAAGTCAAATATTTGCATGATTAATGATTTCATCCAAATTTAGAGCTTATTTATGTATATATAAAACTAGTTTATCATCTTATACATCCCTTATAACACTTTCTTAAGTTTATTTTTAACATGTTCATCTCCCACCATTTTCATCAGTTTGACTTTCTAAGAAGTCAACTGTGTTTAAACTTTAAAGTAATAAGTTCTAGTACAGCATCCAAGTTGGGATTATAGCTTGATCTAACAATGTATACATTTGAAAAAGTACTAAATTTTAGAAAAGATCTAAAATATGTTTATTAGTAAGAGAAAAGGTCTGGACTACAACTTAAATTTTAAAAGCTTCCACTTTACATTCTCTTTTCCGGTACCAAGCAGCCTCGAAACTTCACCAACACTTCTGAAAGTTTCCATTTGTAGATTGATAGCCTTTGAACAATCCAAATCATACTCTTAATGTCTCAACATGATTATATACCAATCTCATTTCAAGACAAGTGGTCAACACTCATTTCTTCTTGGTGGAAGTTTTCTTAGCCTTTTTATTTTAAATCCTCCTCCACTCTCCTGTCAAAGCACAAATGTTTTAATGATAATAGAAATCAGACTTGCTAAAGGACAAAAGCGTCTTTATTTAGCTCATATCATATTTACACACAAAAGATAAGTAAACATAAAGTTTATTATAATGAAGCAAAACAAGGTGAGAAAGTTAGGAGATATATTTTGAGCAGAAGCACCTTTTTATAGTGAATGTAAGCAGCTTTGCCAATCATCTCTTGCCCGTTTATAGCAACATAAACCTGAAAGTACAAGAAAAAAATTATATTTATATAATACAACACATAAAAAGATGCCATCAAACGGTGGAAATTCCTTACACGAAACATGACCCCAACATGGAAATAAGCAGGTTAGGATCTGGTCTAAACACTTTTTGGGTGTGTGTGTTAAGCAGGTTGACCCGCCAACTGTTTAAGCTTTTAAAGTTTTAGATAAATTATGTTTATAACGGGTTAAATGGGTTAAATAAGTTAAGCAGGTTAAACAAGTTGACTCACCCACCAGTTAAGAAAAATGGGTTGAATAGGTGATGTTGATTATGTGTAAGCGGGTTAGGATTGACATAGTTGGCGTAGCGCTTAAACATTCGTTCTCTAGTTAAGGTGTTACGATATGCCAATCAAACCCACACCCAATCCATATTTGGTTCTAACGGTTTCGATTTGAAATGACTACAATAACAAAACACGGATGTCCAACTTACCCTCTTCCCATCGCCATTTGTGAACCAATGCCCGTCCCTTGACCATCCGCTGAGCCCTTCTTTTGCCATCTTTTGCGATTCCTTTCGATATTGACTTTAGGATTCATAGAACCTTGTGACGTTTCATGAGCCTTGGATTTTCTTGAATTATTCCTTAATGAACTTGTCTCGCTTTAATAGTTCTAGTAGCTTGTTTAGTTTTGTCGCTTTGCTAAATTGACCCCTAGAAACACAAGAAATGCAACACAAAAACATGAATCATGATATAGGATTTATGAAAAAAGAGCTAATCTTTTATGCAAATAACACCTTAAAAACTATCAATAATATTGCGAATTAACTTACATGTAATCGATATTCGATGTCTTTGGGAAGCTCGTAACGTCTACTTTCTGCATTTAACGGAAAAAGTTGCACAAACGGGTTCGCACAAACTCTTGGACCTCAAATCATTCACCCAAATCTACTACATCATCCATAACATGACTATTGCGGTTACTTTTCCAATATTACTCACGAACTTTACTTTTTCTTTCATGGAACTAAAATAATCTTCACAAACCTCATCCGGTGCGGTGTCGGGATAATGGAACCTCTTCTCGTGTCTAAAATCTTCCCATAAATCTTTTCTCATTGGGTGAAGTAACGAGTGATTCATTTAATTTTCTCGGTGATGTAAACCTACACTTTTCCCCTATCTAAATTAGATTACGACTTCTGCGGTCTTGTTAGTAGCAACTTTCTTGGATCAAAATCGGACTGGATTCAATCAATGAAATTTTCTAAGAGGATGACAGTTAACTTTGGAAGCGGTTGTTTGGTGCGACTTGTGATTACGGATTCAGCGTTTGAGCCATATGAGATATTTTGCTTTCCTTTTCACGATTCTCTGGTCAAACACCTAGTCCGTGGCGGAAATTTGGGTATTCTTGGTGAATAGTGTTGTGTTGGAAGAATATCATCGCATTTAGCAATAATAACAAGCAGTGAATATGGAATGATAAACAAGCGCGCGTGTATATTAGCACACCGGTTTATAATACGTGTATTTGCCACTGATGGAATCTTATAAATCATAAAACTAGCACAAATACCATCTCTTTTACGCTAAGTTAATCAGCGGGAGCAAACGATTCGGTGGTGCTTTTCGTGGATATCTATGTGATCTTTCTTGGATTACAAAGAATCACAAGTTGTTGCTTATTTAAGCGTTTATGTCTCGCTAAAGCCTAAATACATAAATACATTTCGATATTCGGATATGAAAATCATTGTAACGCCTACAACTTTCTTGTTTATCTTAAGACATAAGTAAGGGTGTATAGTGACGATCGAAAGGGTTGTAAGTTGTGGCCAGAGTGCCCAATGGCCCCAATTGCCTAAATACACCGGACTTGCTACGTTATCATAAGATTAACTAAATATATTACACATTAGACACAATGAAGTTATCAAGGGACAAGGTTACTCGTAAGTCCATCCACCCACAACATCTGAAAACAAGTCCGGTTTTTCGTTGCTACTAGAGTTCAAAATAATCTAATTGGTGCCAAACTCATCCCGATATCTTTAGGAAATCAAATTGACCTCTTGAAAAAAGCATTAGTGGCGTTTAGGATTGCTCTTAGTATCGTTTTGAAATGGCAAACAATTAGTTAAATTTTAGTGTTTGGGCGGATGTTAGCGAGTGTGATCATGATATCAATTATAGACAAACTAATTCAAAGTTGCTTATTCACACTAACTATCGATATCATTATTCATCTTGACTAGATGAAACCGCAATAAGCAGATAACAAATAACTCGATAAAACAATCCCTAATCATCAAATCAAATATCAAAAACGAAAAAACACAACCAAAATTAATAAAGTGGCACAACTAAAGGGTAGCTCCGAGAAACTGTTACTAATTTGCTTATAAAAACTTGTAAGTTCTAATTTGCTACTTAACTCACAAAATCAAATAAGCAAACCCAAACACCCTCAAAACACATTAATCAGTTAGTAACCAAGCTTATTAAAGAGTCCTAATAAAACAATCACTTTTACCTTTAGACACAATGAAGTTATCAAGGGTTACTCGTAAGTCCATCCACCAACAACATAGAGAAAACAAGTCCAGTTTTTGGTTGCTACTAGAGTTCAAAATAATCTAATTGGCTGCCAAACTCATCCCGATATCTTTAGGAAATCAAATTGAATCTACTGAAAAAAGCATTAGTGGTGTTTAGGATTGCTCTTAATATCGTTTTGAAACGGCAAATATTTAATTAATTTTTTAGTGTTTGGACGGATGTTAACTGAGTGTGATCATGATATCAATTATAGAAAAACTAATTCAAAGTTGCTTATTCACACTAACTATCTGATATCATTATTCATGCTGACTATCTGATTCTGATTATTTTACGCACAAAAAGGTATAATACTTATTCATTATTAATACTGACTATCTGATATCATTAATTTACACATTAATCAAATAAGCAGACCCAAACAACCTCAAAACACATTACTCAGATAAGTAACCAAGCAGTTCTAATAAACAATCACTTTTACCTTTAGCATTATTATCCTCGGGCGACGAAAAGTCCTCGATATCATCATCATCATCCACAACAACCGAACCCAAATCCACCGTGGCGAACCCGACAACCCCTATCCTCGACACTACACCGCGTGGTCGCGCTACAATCTTGGCCTTACCTCATTGTCCTCATCTGAATCGCAGCGATGGCGTCTCAATCACAAACTCCTTATCATTATCATTACCATCAACAACACTCTTCACATCAGCAGCTACTGGAACATCTACCGAATCATGATTTGATGTGTTATTCGGTGTGGTTTGGGGTTTGGGTGTATCGTCGAAATCGAAGTCGAAACCTAATGAGAATGAATGTGCTTCAAAATCACCCATTATGATTGATTGATTATTAGAATTGTGAACTGAAAGTGTTTAGTGTTTGATTAATTGATTTTGAGTTTTGTAAGTTCTTTGAATTTTGGGGGTTTTGGAAATGTTTGTTTGGCGGGTTTTTATTCTATGTATATACGATGTGGAGTAACTGAAAGCGAAGAGAGTATGGTTTTCGAAAAATGAACTTGTGGTGCATCCAAAGGCCTATACGCGGTATAGCGGCGCATAGGGTAAATCACTATACATCGTACAAGGCTCTACGACATATAGGCAGTCTCTTATAAAAAAAAAAAGAAAAAAAAAATTGGTGTTTCATAATAACTTTGTTTTGAAGTTAAATATTATGACAATTCATAAATCTATTAATATATAAATATTTAGATTTATAGGCATAGATCAATATGACTCTAAAAAGTAGTTTATGATAGTATTCTTGTAGGACCTACTAGTATTTAAGTTTTTTATAACTTTATTTGGGCCAGTTTGGTTTGTAGGTGGGTTCAGGAGTTGGATTTTGATTAAATATAAAAGAGAGAGAAAAAATATTTAATTGTATTAATTATTTTATATGATGATTTTGTAATACAAATATTATTATTTAAAATAAATGTAGAGATGGATGAGAGTAGAGTGGTAAATGGGGCTCATTAAAAATATTACTGTAATACTTATCAAAGTCTATCTATTTAATAATCTTTTAGGGCGAGTTTGTTTTGGGACTTTTGGAATTAAGTACTATATTGATAGAAAAAGTAATAGTTTGGTGTGAGACTATGGTATTTAACACAATCCTATATTTAATACATTTAGATAAATGATTCATCAAAAGTCACCATATCACATGATTATCCTGATTTTTTGCATAGTTTTTATAGGTAAACGTGTGATTGTACCACATGTAAAATTGTTTTCAAATATTTAATTGTTTTCAGTTTACGTACAATTTATTTTTTAATAGATTTTTCTAACTTGTATCTTAAGGGCACAAGTTAAGCACACTAAAAAGACACTGAGACCCACAGAAAAAGATACAAAGATTCACATAAAAGTACAATTTATGTGGATCCCTATGTCCTTTTCTGTGGGTCCCGATATTTTTTACAGTGTCTTAACTCTACTTTCTTCTAAGTAGACAAACCCTTTTTTATTTATTTAATTTCTTTTTATCAATAAAATAATCTCAAAACATAATCTTAATCCCAATTTAATTATATAAAACAAACACCTTTAATACAATCATTCTCATACTTTTCTTTCAATTTATACCAAATCCAAATCCTATTCTAACACCAATATCATACCAAACGCACCCTTAATCTATCATCGCTCAATCCATTCCCCCTTTCAAAATATACAACCAAACAATTACTGTATCTAAAGTCACTTCAATCCAAACCCATACTACACCCTCCAACCAAACTGCACCTTGGTAGTTAGTGGGGTTTTGAAACCTATACCAAATCATCAAACCAAACAACAACGATAGGATTGATATATTCACTACAATACCACACATTATTCAAACTTATACCTGTTGCGATTTCAAATAACAAAGCAAATTCACCCTAAATTCAAATAATAACCCAAATTCAAATTAAAAAAAAAAAAAAAAAAAAAAAAAAAAAAAAAAGATGTAATGTCTAATACCGTCTTCCACGAGTTATGGGTCCCAATAACATCTTCCACGGTGTATGGGGGAAGTTAAGACGTAGACAACCATACCCCTACCTAAAGTAGAAAGGTTGCTTCCGGTTATGCCAAATGTAGAAAAGAACCTCCGGCCTTGCAAGGGGTGAGGATCCAACCCTTGATCTCTGTCTCTAGAGGCAAGGGTGTTAATCCAAATTCAAATCTTAATCCTAAATCCGTATAAGAACGAAACGGGCCCTTTATTCTTTGAGTTTTAACTTTTATAATCGATGTCGTTATGATTTTCAACTTATAATAATTGTCGACAAAAGTTAAATACATAGGTAATACAAACTAAAAATTTTGAAATGATAACTTGAAGAAAAAGTAATAAATAAATCTAGATATCAAATTTTCATATATGTGTTTTTAATAATAGGAAATTAATTTGGTACAACTTCAAAACAATTAATTGACTGAGTCTAGCTTTAAGTCACTCTCAACTCTCAAGGATGAGAACGTAAATTTTGCAAGCCTCATAATTTGACTAGCATGGTCGGTACGAAATATTAGAAAATGGAGCCAAGCGTTTAAAGTGATTGGTACACCATGCATTTTAATTCGTCGATATTACTAGAAGTTAACTATAGTCGTCAAAAAACATTTGTATGTTACAAAATTTTAAGTATTCGTTTTGATCTACATGTTTATATCTAAACTAAAATAACTTTGAGTTCGTTGAAAATTTAAATATTAAGAACGTTCTAATAATATTTTTGCATGCAATGCAGCGTTTTTGACGGATTAACGGCTAAAAGTCACGAGGTGCATTTTATTAAAATCAATGAAGATTTGTAATACAACAAATTAGGATCAGGTGCACTTCTGAAAAAGATTGTTATAGTTGAGATAATTTTACACTACGTAAAAATTTCACGTGGTTAATTTTAGGAACCCAAGCCATTACTGACTTGTGTTCCCCTTGTGGAGTTACATACTTAAATTCTTTAAGTATGTAATTTCCACTGTCTTTAAGCACATGATCAATTATCTTTGGTTGTTCCAAAACTTGTGTTGGTTTTTCAATAAAAATCTCTTTTTCATCCAAATTCTCTTTATTATTTTCAACAAAAATCTCTGTTTCACTCACACTTCTTGAAAATCTTGTTTGTTCCCATCGGTACTTTCTTTCTTAACCTAACATGTTTTAACTTTTGGTGTAGAGTGCTTTGATCTAGATACTCTTTTTGAGGTGTAACGCCTTCTAGATTGATAGTAATTAGATCTCCTAGGGCTTCCATTCCAAAAAGTGCTAGCAGTACCTTGATTGAGTGAAAATCTAGCGATACCTTGAGAAGGTACCGGTGATTTTGAAAAGATCTTCTCGGTGAGGGTACCTATGGTCTTGTGAGAAGTTGTTGTGGTTAACCCTATGTGAATGATTCCGGTGGTTTATTCTCCTTGGTTTTGGTTGGCGATCTGGTCTTTGGGAATTTGCTTAAGTAATCTGAGTGAAAGTCACAGTCCTTAATCTAATGATCAGGAATATAACAAACAAAACACAATTTTTGACCCATATTCCCAAAAAATCTTCCTTTAGTTCGATGGTTAAAACAATCCTGTCTTTTTGTTGAATGATGAAAACTGTTTTGACCAAAATTATCCCATAAATGTTTAGCATTATGTTGAAAAGGTTTTGTTAAAGGTACTGCTGAACGTCTAGCAGTACTTTGAGAAGAAGGTATTGCTTAAGTCTTAACATTATCATCCTTAGGTTTCTCAACTGTTTCTTTTGGGGTGTCAGAACTAGATGGACCTGTATTAGATTGACCAGTAAGCTTTTTCCTAAACTCTAGATTGTCTACTCCAAAACAAGACACATCTGTCCTAAGTGGTTGAAAACTACCAGTGGGATGAGGGACTGCATGATAACCCTTGTCTTTCTTAAATTCAGGAGGTGCTTGACTAATTGATTCCTCATTACTAGATGTATCTACATAGTTAATGAGTTCATCATCACTAGTTGTTATGTCCTCAAAATCACATTCATCCTGATCACTAGGTGGGTTTTCTTCTGTGCTACTAAAGTCCATGCCAAAACCTAGTCCAGTTTTAATGTATGCTCTTTTCAGTTTTTCAACAAAACTAACATGTGAAAGACCAGATTTTCCCCAATGACAAACTTTTCTAGCAATTCATCCATTTCTTTAGTTATCTTTTCTAGTTCAGCAACCTTACATCCTAACTTCCATTCACTTAATTTTAATGGGTAATCCTGTTGTTCATACTTTTCTGCCCAAGCCATTTCATTATTTTCATGTGTTATTATTTTGGCTTCCATTGACTCTAAAGTAATTTGATAACCACTACCTCGGACCTAACCCTTCTACAATTATCTCTTTCGGTTACATAATCAATAAGCACCTTTGATAAAAATCATGACACTTAGAGCATACCTCGGAGATAGGGTGAACTTGGTGAAGTAGCTACCATAGCAAGCGAGCAGGTTCATCTTCACTCTCCATGCTCAATCAAAGCTTCCTAGACCATCTCGGACTCCAAGCAAGCAAATCCAGGGTTCCTCATCAAAAGTTGTGCTCCAATCAAACTCTTCCACCTTGCCATACAAGAGGTTCTTGGTTCATCATCAAACTCGGCCTCAATCAACCTCGATAGATTTTCTTGAGCAACCAAAGCTTTTGTTTCAGTAATAGGGATTTCCTTTAGTTCAATCTTGGGTTTTTCAGTCATTCTATTTGCCTGATATCTAGCAAATTTGCACTCTCTTGCAAAGTGTCCAGTTCTTTGACAATTAAAGCATTCAATCTTGGTCTTGTCAAACGTTATACCTTGCTTAGGCTTGAAGTCAATGCCTCTTCCTGTTTTCTTCATGAACTTTTTGATCCTAGTAGTGATCATAGCAACTTGCCACCTTATATCAATTTCTTCAAAAGCATCCTCTTCAATTTGTGACAAATCCTCTTCATAGGTAACAGGTAGAGTGGCTTGCTGAGCAAAGAATGAGCATACGACTTCATCGTAATGGATGGTGTTTGATGGTCTTGAATGGGGTAGGATAGGTACGATGATTTAAGCAACAGTGATTTGAGTAGGTGGCGGTACTTTTAGGAAGTAATCGCCTCTCTTTTCGCATTCGACACAAAAGCAATCTGTGAGATTTTGAACTTGTTTGTCCATTCATCTCATGCTCATAAACCTTCAAATGGTTGTAAAGATCATCAAAGTCCATAACATCCAATCAAGGTTGTCCTCTGATCATAGTAGCAATCACATGCCATATAGATGGCAAACTCCTTAAGAACTTCATATTTGCATCTTCAACAGATACCTCTAATTTGTATAGCTCTAGCATACTAAGAAGATTCTGGAATCTGTTATAGGCAGCATCAAGACCTTCTTTTTCACCAACAGTGAATGTTTCAAATTGTTGCTTCAACAGATTTTTGTACATCTTCTTGGAAGCATCATTACCTCAAACCTTGTCTTGAGAGCGACCCATAGTTGTTTAGAATCCTTAGCATCATGAAACTTGAGTAGGTGACCATCGGTATAGCAGACAATAGGATGTTGAGAGCCTTTCTTGATTCCTTATTGTAGTTCTTGGCAAGATGCGATTTAGGTGGTTTAGGTTGTCCGGAACTTCAATAGGATCTGCAACAACTTCATTACCATTGACAACTACATTCCACAATGCATGGTGCGTAATAGCAATGTATCGCCTCATCTTCATGCTCCAAAGATCATACTCTCCTTCTTGATGATAGGAATTCTTAGTGAGGTGATGGATGGGGTGGTGCGACTTTAGTTGACATCTTTAGGGTTTGTTGTTAACTAGGTTTTATGGTTTCTTCTTAATCGAGTTTCCACAAGCTCGATACCACTTGTTGGATCGATGTACTCTAACCAAACTAACTTATGTAGCTTGTAAGGCCTTAGCAACCTCGGATAAATCCTAAGTCACTAACAATGAAACACTGAATTAACTCTATTAAGTATGCGGATTTTACTTGAATAAAGCTAAAAAGAATTAACTTTAACTTCAATGATTTTATTAAAAACTCTGAACCTGCTTGATACACAGATTCACTAACAATCCCTAACAGCTCTAATATCGAACTTGATAAACTCTAATACTCTCTAATATTGCACTTATATTCGTATTCGTATCTCTAAAAGTCGTACCTCTAATGCCAATCTAGGGATCCTTTTATAGGCATAAGGATAACCCTAGTCGGTTTACAACTCTATTCCTTGTACGACAAGTAATACTAAACTAAACAAAGAACATTCTAGAATTACATAATAATCCTTAACGATTTTCCATAGCAGTCCTTTAATCATACAGTACTTTCATGAACGAGCAATACTTTGACTTTCTTCTTTAGCAGTACTTTGACTCTTCAGTACTTTGACTTTCTGTATCCCAACAATAAGTCATAAATGGGTATTATCCATGACCCATGGATTTAACCCATGACCCATGGATTTAACCCATGACCCATGGACTAGATGCATTGCACCTACTAGATACATTGTATCTACTTGGATACCCATGGTCCAAAGTCTAGGAACCATGACCAATGACCCAAAACCCATGGGCAAAGAGGAGCGTCCCACGGTTCCCCTGTTTACACTGGACGGATTCCTCAAGTAAGGGATCCGTGGAACAGTAGCTTATTTTCTTCTATAAATAGTGAGCAATTTCTTCATTTTGGGTGGCCACTCCTACACATACTTTCACCTAGTATTGTAAAATTTCTAACCTCGGATCCAAAAGATCTCTCTATGTAGTTTGTGTTTGTTTTTGTGTGATTCTCTAGGTTCCTCTTAAAGGCGAGATCACCACATCTTGAAGTCGAGCAAGCTCAAGTCCATGAGTTGCCATGCTTCGTCATCATCAATACTACTGAGGTTCTCTTGTTGATAGTTCTTTCTTCCTCCCTAGAAGTGTTGTGTCAAAGGCATTAGTGAAGGATGCTGAAAGAGTCAAGACGAAGGCATTAGTGAAAGGTGCTTAACTTCCGTGTTAAAGGCATTAGTGAAGAATGCCAAAAGATTCAAGACGAAGGCATTAGTGAAAGGTGTCGAACGTCCGTGTCAAAGGAATTAGTGAAGGATGCCAAAAGGGTCAAGTCAAAGGCATTAGCGAAAGATTCCAAGGGTTTAAAATCGATATGGTGTATCGATGTACAAATAGTGATAGGTTGTATCCAAGGATATTGATATCCTTGATGATGTTGTAATAAGGAGTGGGTCTCCTTTGGGATAGGTGTTGGGTAGTGTTGGGTAGTAGTTCCTCCTTTGTAATGGAACTCGGTATCTAGCCTTGTACCGGATAAAGTGTAGGCGACGTAGTGATAGGTTTGGTTCTACCTTGTGGAAGAACCCGGTGTCTAGCCTTGTACCGGAAAAAGAGTAGGCGACGTTGTGAAGGCTTCTCTGCCATAAGGAGTTGTGTTGTGTAGTGCCATTGAACTCTCGAGTAGGTGACTCGAAGAGTGGAGTAGGGCAAGGAAGGTGTCCTTGTAGCCGAACCACCATAAATAATCGTGTCGTGGTTTTGTGCTTCTTACTCTTTACCTTTGCATTACATATTTACATATTTATCTATCAACATCCAACATACACATCTAAATAGATTGACATAAGTCTATCTAAATATTTTAAAACGAAGTTTTAATCGGTAAAACTATTCAACCCCCCCCCCCCCTTTCTAGTTTTCCACAATGAGCTTAAGTACAATTTAGTTAGAATGTGGGGTAAGTTTGGACTAAAAGATATGTGTCTCAAAATGGGTTGTACTTGTTCAAATTTAGAGAAGAAGAAGGAATGAATCATGTGAGAGTGGCCCCTGGTTAGTCAATAATAAGCCACTCATGGTTCAAAAGTGGGACCCTAATATCATTGTTGATATAAGTGATCATGTTGTCTTACCTTGCTGGATTGAACTGTTTGATGTACCAATTGAGGCATGGACTGTGTGAGGTATTAGTGCTATTACTAGTAGTTTGGGAAAACCAATCATTATGGATAGGGCAACTGCTAGAATGTGTCAGGAAGGTACCGGTAATATTAGTTTTGCAAGAGTTTCGGTTGAGATTAAGGCTACTCAGGACTTCAAGGACAAAGTTGAACTGTGTTATAAGAGCAAAGATCTAGTTGTCTCTTGTTCTAAGTTTGTCATTGTGGAGTATAGCTGGAAACCACCAAGGTGCAGTCAGTGCAACGTTATTTGTCACAATGATGATACATGTAGAAAAAATATGACGGAGGCTTCTTGTAAGAATAGTGATCCTTGGAAAGTTGGTATAAGTTAGGGTAATTTGGGTAACAATATAACAAGCATACTAGAGATATGGGTAACAAGGGTGGTCAATTCAACAAGAACTACAAGAATAGAATAGAGTTCAGACCTATTAATAGGAAAGCTACTAATATGAGTCAAAATTCCCCCAATACTAATACTAATTATGCCCCAAGTAACAAAGACATGAGTGCTGCTAAAGCTCCTAATCCTATAAGCCATGAAAGCAATCCTAAGCCTATTAGCCCAAAAAGCCCATGGAAAGTCAGTAAAATGACAGTGGAGGAGATCAGAATGAGTGCTAATAAGTTTGTTTTTTTAAGGAAATTAAGAATAATGAATGCCTTGAAGTCAAACAAAGGAATGGGAAGGATATTGTTGATAAGTTTGTTAATAACCAGAGACAACCAACATTGGAAGAATCTATGAATTGGAATGGTGATATGTTTAAGTATTTCAAAGATCAGTGGGAGGCAAAATGGGAAAAAGAATGCCCTGATATGGAAGATGTCGTTGATGAGGTGAATGGAATTGCAAAGAGTATGGCTCATAATGAATTAGCAGGAAATGCTTTTGGTATGCTGAGAAAGGGCTCTTATAAAGATAGCTTACAATGTCAACAATGAATATTGAGTTAAAAATGGTTGCTTGGAATGCCATGGTTATGTGTAATAAGGATATGCAGAAGGATGTGAAGAAGTTTATAAGTGATGAAAATCTGAATATTTGTGTTGTATTGGAAACTCATATCAAAGAAAAATAAATTAACCCTAACTTTTGAATTTGTGTATGGGGATTGACATTGGTGCTCTAACATGAAGGAGAGTGATAAAGGTTGCAGAATCATTGTTTGGTGGAATGAATGTATTTGAGAAGCAGATCTACTTGCATTCATTGACAGGGAGGATCTACCCAAGCTATGGGAGTTAGTCAAAGACAAGTTCAAGAACAGAGATCCAGATAATGATAAGGATCTAGAGCTACTTTATGAACTCCAGAATATCTTTGAACCAGATCCATCAGGAGAGCAATGGAAGTTTCAACCTGGTGATGAAGCTCTCAGCTGGACCCTATTGATTCTTGTGGATTGCACTTGGTTACTACATGCAATGGAACTGATATCTATATGCTGGTTGAAAGAACTTACCCACTTGCACTTGGAACTCTTCTACAAATGCTGACAGCAGGGCTAAGAATGGGAAATGCAGTTGACATGGCCAAGGAGTTGCTGATAAAGATCTTTGACTAGGCTGGAAGTCCTAGCAGAGGAAAATGAGTTTGGAAGAATCCTCAAAGACTGAAGAAACTTGTGATTCAGAAACCCAATCACAAGTTTAGGGGAGGATTGTTGGGAAATTCACTTCAAGGAGTTAATACTTATTATGTTAAAGTTAGTACTGATAGTATTATTGGAAGAGTATTAACTAATTAGTACTGATAGTGAAAATTTTAGTACTGATAGTGTTAGAGTTTGTACTGATCTATATTAAGTATGTCGTGTAAGGTTTGTAACAACATATCTTCTATACCAATAGAAGATATGATATACTTAATGCATAGTTATCTCTGTAAGGGATCTCCTTAGTGTATAAAGGAGATCCTAGCTAGGTTAAGCAGATATGAATACCATACCAATACTCTAGCCGTCTTAAGAAAAGCTTCAAGGTTGTAAACCCTAGTACTAGGAGAGTACTCGTATTATTAATCAATAATATTGAAGCTGTTGGTGTTATACTTGTTCTTACATTAATCTTTTAAGTGCATTCAAGTAGATTCCACATACTTGTGTGCATCTACAACAAAGTTTCTCATTGTTGTTTTAGAACCATCCAAGGCAACTAACACGTTTACAAGCTAAGTGTTCTAGATCCAAGGTTTGGGACTCCACACTTATGTATAATGTGAGGGCCTAAAAAAACTCTTTTTTATTTAAAAAAAAATATTATACTTAAGTTTTGGGCTTATTTACAACGTGAGGGCCTAAATTTTTTTTATTAATGCTTAAAAAATTTTATTAAACAGTTTTTATACGCTTAAAAAAATTTTGTACGCATTAAAAAATTATTTTTTATACGCTTAAATGTTTTTTTAAGCATTAATAAATGTTTTTAAACCCTCACGTTATACATTAGCCAAAAAAAAATTTATGAGGGCTTATTTATTTATTTATTTTTTTAATTTTTCATTTTTTAAAAAGTTTATTATACTTAAATTTTTAAGCAAAAAATTTAAGTGTAATAAACTTTTTTTAAGTATTAATAAAAAAAAATTAGGCCCTCACATTGTACATAAGCCCAAAACTTAAGTATAATAATTTTTTTTTAAATAAAAAAGAGTGTTTTTAGGCCCTCACATTATACATAAGCCCAAATTTAAGTATTATAATTTTTTTTCAAAGGCTTTTTTTTTTTCGAGTTATTTACATAAATGGTCCCTATGGTTTACTGGGTTTCACATATACCACTTTAGCCCCTCACGTTATGCAAAATATCACGTTAGTCCTTTTTTAACGACCGTTTAAACGTCGTTAGTAAGTTGGACATAACCCGTAATTTTTGCATACCACGAGGACATGACCCGTAAAAAAAAAACATAGGGACAATATATGCAAGATCCGGTAAACCTTAAGGACCAATTATGTAATTAACTCCTTAATGTCAGATTATCAAAGAATTCATTTGTAACATTCAAACTCATGTCAAAATCACATCTTTTTCATCAGTAATGCAGTTGACTTTCTGAACAAGTCAACTCTGTTGCATGAAACCTGTACCATGTAGTGTATCAAAGAAGCTGAGTTTGTAGCATCAAAGCTTGCTGTCATGTGTAGTACATGTATGTGGTCAGTACTGACGCTGTTTTAGTTATAAGCAACGTTTTGTGTTACTTCAGTTTTACCATGTCAAACTATTGTCCGAATTTTACATTCTACAGTTTGAAGCCCAACCATGAAAAAGACAACATATGACTACTCAATGGATTTCAAAGATACAAACAGTTGATGCTCTGATAACTTCTTATCAGTGAAATACATTTGTCAGTTCAATTTCATAAAAATCTCAGTAAAATTCGATGAAAGCCAACAGTTTGACCCAAAAACTGAAATGCTTTTATGTTTAATGATTTCATCCAAATGTAGAGCTTATTTATGTGAATCAAAACTTATATATGACCATGCATAACTTATAACACTTTCTTAAGTTTATTATTTACATGATCATCTCCAGCATCGTAAAAAATTCTGTTCATTTTCATCAAGAAAAGAGTTTGACTTTCTAAATAAGTCAACTGTGTTTATTGAACTCCATGAATTAACTTATCTAACTTCAAATTCTACTATGATTTACAGTAATTAGTACAAAGTCCTAGATGAGGATTATAATGTAATCTAACAGTTTAATTAAAAGTACTAATATAATAATATTGAAAGATAAAAGAAATCATAATTTGAAACACTTATTTACAAACGATAGTACTTTTGTGAGTGTACAGGAGAAAATCATCAATGACCAAAACTGATTGAGCGAGAAACACTTGATATTAATCAACAATCAACTATGATCCTTTGGTTCATTTAAGTGACGTGATGAAGAATCTATGCACGTGAAAACAATCAACAATGCCTAGTGAAAGAAAAAAACATAAACAATTACATCAAGTTAGAAAATTGACGTTAAAATGGAACAAATGTAAGGCGATCAATACAAAACAGAGACAGAGAATGTACACATTATTTACGTATTAGCTCGATGGTCTCATCAACCTGCCTCATTTATGGGCCGATGCTTGTATTTCCCATGAGTATAGCGCTTGTAGACCTTTGGTGATATAACACATTTTATCTTACCCATGTTGTTTGGAATATCTTAAACGATTACACTCCGTTATGGTTAGCGTCTCTAGAGATTCTATTTGGCCAAGATCATCGGTAACTTCTTGAGAAGCAAACACGATTTAGTTCGAGAGATTTGAGATGTTTCATCTTACAAATGCTATCGGAAGATTTATAATATTTTAGATGAAAAATTAGCTCTCTAGACATTCTAAGCGGTCAAGGTCCGGGGTGCTTCATAATCGCCTTCAAGTGTAAGCTTCGTTAAACATTGTAATCCACAAATGCTTCTTGAAAAACTCTCAAGGTTTGTACAAGCACACAGACCTATGGAAATAAGCCTTTCAAGGTTTCCAAACGATGAGACTGGATCTTCTATATAATAACATGAAAACCGAAACTTTGGAGAATCATTGTCGGAGTGCAACGGGCAAACATTTGTGGGTTCTGCAATCAGATGTAACTCAGATAAAGAACCAGGCTTAGTTGGTTGAGACCATTTGTATTTGTCAAACACAAAAGACTTAAACCTCCCACAACCACTTATGTCTAAGAAGGCAAGCTTTTTCAGACATCCAATGGGAGCATTAATTTCTACCAAATCATTACAATTTTCAAGATTTAACATTTTTAGATTCGGAGTCAACCCAAGGTCAAGGGTCCTCAACTTTGAATGACTGAGGTTGAGCTCTTGGAGCTTTAGATTTTCAACGGGCAATTGAAGTTCTACCAAATCTTTACAGCCATCGAGTTTTAGCGTCTCAAGATTCGGAGTATTCTCGAGGTGAAGGTTTTTCAACTTTGAATGACTGAGGGAGAGATGTTCGAGCTTTGAATGATGATCAGCAGGTATATGAAGCTCTCTGAAATCTTTACAAAGGTCAAGAGTCAACTGCTCAAGATTTGGAGCCAAGCTAAGGTCAAGGGTCTGTAATTTTGAAAACAGGAAGGTGAGGACCCTTAGCTTATGAAGAACCTAACATAAGTACAAAAAAGAATTAATATTGGTGCAATGAGAAACCAAAGATATATAGGATCACAATGAATCATGAAAAACAACAATTTAACCATTATTCTACCTTTTCTTCCCCATCTTCCCAAAGTTGAACAATCTTGCTGTCATAGATGTCAAGTCCAATAAGATTTTCTCCTTGAAATGTATTCGGTAAACTCGAAAAAGGAAAATAATCCCATCTCATAAATCGTAAGGAACTTGGAAGGTATTCGCTAACTTTATCAAATTGAACAATATTGCTCTCATTATAATAATCCTTTACGAGATGTATGCGAATAATTCTAAGATCCTTCATTTTTGCTAGACCTTTTACTGCAATTTCAGCACTGAAATCCCATGAGATCCGTAAGTATAGACATTTAGTTGCTTGGGTACCCTGAAATAGAAAAAATAAAACCCCTTAATTTTTGTCGGAACCCTAAATTTCAAAACGCCCAAAATCACTGTAAAAATTATCAAATTGAAAGTGAGTGATCATTAGAGACAGAAAGTGAATTTGGGGAAAACTTTTTAGAGAGTAACTTATTATTTTGTCTAATATAATACTTAAAAAGACAATAATATCCTTTTACTAAACGGTTAAATATAGTCAAAGAAATTAAGACCAAACCCAAAACGTTTTATAATTATTGAACCAAAAATGAAATATCTAGCAAACCACAAGGAAAAAATGTAGTTGACTCTCAGTTTTATTAAATGATAACTTAATTCTTACCAGGTCATTAGTCAATATATACTCGATTTCCTCATCAACCCACAATCGGCTATGTCTTTGAGGTTCATCCGGGTGTGACCGACGAACAACCAGAATATCATACATTGATGTTGATACAATACATCGATAACCAAGAATGCAACTTTTATTTAATTTTTTCTTCTTATGTAAGAGTGTTCTTAACTCTATACTCTTGAAGAATATAACAATAAAAAAGAAGGAGCTTAAAGATTGAGATATCAAGTGTATATATTTGATATTAAATAACTCATATTCTTCTTATAGTCTTGGAATTCAAAATGGACAATTAGTGTGCTCCGTTTTTAATAGGTTTAGGTGACTATTAAATATATCTACTTGTAACTTCAATAATATTTAAGTTATATAATAAGTGTAAGTTTAATAAAAAAAATATGGAATAAATTACATAAATGGTCACTATGGTTTGTCCATCTATTCACATTTAGTCACTGAACTTTTTTTTTGACATACTTGGTCACTGAAGTTTCAAATTGTTACAGATTCAGTGATTAAGGTTTCAATTTCGTTAGATAAATGGTCACTGTGGTTTGATAGTTCAGTGACCATTTATGTAACGAAATAGACTGAATCTTTAACGATTTGAAACTTCAGTGACCATGTATGTCAAAAACAAAATTCAGTGACTAAATGTGAAAAAATGAACAAACCATAATGACCATTTATGTAATTTACGGGTTCACGGGTATTTTAAAAAGTATATCCGAGGGTATTTTAAAACGGGTGTGACGGGTTTACCCACAATGGGTATACATTACCCACCACCCGCTGGTGGGTTCATTTTTGCACCCTACGACCCACCCGTTGGTAAAAATTGACAGGGGTTACCCACCCATCACGGTGCGGGTACCGGTGGGTTATGGCTTTTTTTGGCCCTTGACATCCCTATTTTCTATTTATTTTGGCGGCGGAAAGCTTGAATGCGATTGTAATGAAGCGGTGGAAAACGATAATTTTAGATGGGTTAGAGTTGGCGCGAGTAATGTCACAGTTTCTCACTTACAATATGCGGACGACACTATATTTTTTGGTGAATGGAATAGAGAGATGCTAAGTCTCTTATGTGCATCCTAAAGTGTTTTCAGGAGGTATCTGGATTAAGGGTAAATTACAACAAAAGAAAGTTATATGGTATTGGGTCAATGAGTTGGAATTAATGGATATGGTTGTTTGGATGGGGCGAGGTGTTGGGGGATTTCCTTTCACTTGGGTTTACCGATTAAGGAGAACAAGAGGTAGATAAATGCATGAAATCTTGTAGTAGAAAAGCTCAAGAGTCGGTTGACCGATTGGAAAGTTAAAACGATGTCGTTGGAGGGGCGTCTAACATTGGTTAAATCGGTTCTAGGTAGCTTGCCATTGTATTATTTTTCTAAATTTCGTATGCCTTCGAGTGTGTTAAATCAAGTTGAGAGAATTAGAAGAAAAAAAAATCTTTTGGAGTGGGGTTGGGAAGGGGAAAAAAGTGACTTGGGTCAAATAGATTTGGTTCTAGCATCATATTGGGGATTCAAAACATTGGGTCGTTTCGGGCTAAAAACTTGGCTTTATTTGGAAAATGGTGGTGGAGGTTTAGAAAAAAGGGTGGGTGTTTAGGGTGATTAAAAGTATCTATGGTGTTAGTGGTGGGTTAAATGATAATAGGTAGTGGGTGGGTGGTGGGGGAATGGTTTTGGGCTGTGACGGAATATTGTTAGGGTAGGGGAAGAGATAGACGAGTTGAGTGTAGAGTTTACTTCGCATGTAGAGGGGTGTTGGGGGATGGGGGTGATATTGAGTTTTGGTCGGAAATTTTTTAAGCTGTGATATAATAGAGTTAATTAAATCGATGGACCCGGTGCATTTTAGATGTATTTAGAAAAAACTCGATGTTTTTTTTTCAAAATTAACACTATATCGAAAAAATCCATACGGGTCCCAGACCCTGCGGGAACTCTCCTGGTTTCGTCCCTGGGTGGATGATTGAAGGCTTTGTGATAGACTTTCTAGGTTGTTTCATTTAGATAGGAATAAAGAGGATTGTGTGAGAGATAAGGGGAATTGGGTGAATGGCTCGTGGCATTGGGAATGGGAATGGGGAAGGAGTATTAGGGGTAGAAATTTTGTATAATACTCGTAACGTTTATGAAATAAGATTTTACGTAAATAATTATAACCGTGTATTTTAAAGAAATAACAAATTTATAGAGCCTTAGCTTTACATCATGGCCTCATTTCCGAATCTCACCTAAGGCCTTTAAACACTGTGAACGACCCTAATATCATATCATTGATATCATAATTAACAAAAATCTAATAACGTTATATTTTTGCATGCACATTCATTTTTTTTGGGTGCAAAGGGTGAAAATTGATATTAATATCAACACAAATTACAAGATATATGTCATTCACTAATTTGGACATTCCCAACCAGAGGCAATACATGAAACACTATACTATCTGATATCAGATATAACTAGGCTAGTATCTCAGACAACACATATACAGCTTATACATAGAAACAGAACTTTGACTGTCAATCAGCAGCATTTCCCCTTTTTGCAGCAATAAACAGCAAATGAATTCACCCTTTAATTGCACCAATACCATAACCTGTCTACATTTCCAAAACCACCTCCCATCCTTGATCATTCAACCATCATCCACAATAATCAAGAGGAAAGGTGGAAGGCATCAATTATGTAGGTTATAGCCACCCATTCACCATTCCAGTCAAGGGCTATACCAGGTTCCTACATTTCCAACCTAACCTCTTTAGGAGTGTATAGCTTGGACCAAGTAGGTTCATCTTTCACTTATTCCAAGCTTCATACACTGCCCTCCAAGTTCATTCTACCCTTCACACATAGGCGAACCTACTTTATGAATTCCTATCCATCTAGAATCAATTTCATGACTGTAACAGGCTCAGTTACCTAACAAAGGCCTATTGAGAGTTAAAGACATGGCAACTGATTCAAGATATCAAGAGAATCCAAGGTACAAGGCCATCTGTTGTGAATGAACTTAAACACTCATTCTTTCAAGACTGAAAGAACATATATCTTGATGGAACATGCATGACGCGCACAAGATCCTTTGCCACAAAATCATGAACAAAATGAATGTCAAGATCTATATGTAATTATTGGAGAGAATACATAACTGGCAATGTTATCACAGTAAAGTGATCTATGTTGGATTACATAATTCCCCGTAGGTTATGCTTTTTATTGATACGAAATTTATAGAGCTAGATACAGAAAAACCCTAAACATAAACCCTAACGGACCTTAAGCCCACAAACGGGTCTAATACTCCCCTGCAGTCCGAGCGGCGAATTCGCGAAAGCTCAAGACTGAAAGAGAATACTAGTATTATTGATAAAACTAACTTTGTTGATAAAATGTCTATTAGCAAGCGAAAGCAAAGACATATCTTCAGACTCTTCATAACGCATGACTTGAAATTATTTGCATGTTGAGAAACTTGAATTGTTGTTTCTTTTGATAAAAGTGATCGCAACACATTGCTTTAGGGCTTGAGGTGACGTGGAAATGTAAGAATGCTAATAATATGATAATGTTTATTGATTTGCTTGATTGATTACAGAATGATATGATCCTTATATAGAGTGTACAGCTAATGTGGACATATTTATTACAGAGTGTACAGCAGCTAATGTGGACTTTAGATATTCGGTGCAGCTAATGTGGACTTTAGATATTCGGTTAACACTCCCCCGCAGTCGAAGCGGCAGGACACCGGACGCTTAGGCTGGATCGAAATTATTCAAACAGAAGTTGTAAACAAAACAAAACATAACATAATAAAAGCATAACTTTAGTCGACTCGTAACAAAACCGTACCAACGATCGATTTTAGTCGATGGTACCAACGGTCGGCTAAGTTGTTGTGTCTTTTTGTACCAACGGTCAACATTGGTGACCCAGATCAACGATCAACTTTATTCATTGCTAACAAAGGCCGCATTTAACAATGAATTTACAAACAAACAATTTAGTTTTTTTTTTTTTAAGCGACGATAAAAAGAATATATATCCAACCCCACCACATATTTGCTTTTGCTTTTATAATTACCACAATCTCTGAACACTTTTTTTTTTTCACCAAATATTCCACCATCACAAAAACACTCATCTTTTAAAACACAAACATGTCATCTCTTTTGGTTTAATCAATCATTCACGGTCCCTACCACCATTAACCTATAATTGCTCCAACCAAATTAAAAAGCATTTTCAACTTTTTATTGTCTGCCACCAATACAAAGTACCAAAATATATTACGTACCAGTGTACCACCATTACCCTAAGAACTACAAACTACTCTTCGACCTCTATCACAATCTAACCCAAACACAATCACTGCTGTCACATGCCGTACCACCTAGAACCTCACGTTCAACCCCTCTAACCAGATCCCATGTTGAAAAACGTATGGGATCTTGAAATACTTTCCTGAAAACGCTCATCACCCTGAAACACTTGATGAGATCTTTTAGACTCTTAATTGTTACCCAAGAACGATGAATCAGAAAAGATACGTGGCTGGAGATTTCATGGATTCTGGAGATCGTGGCTTGGGTTCTGGTGGCTTTCGGATCGGAGTAAATGGATCGACTGATGGAGGTGGATTTTCTTTATTACTTGATAATTGAAAATGAAATACGACAGAGGTTAAGACTTAAAGAGAGCCCTCCAAACCTCCGGCGTGTAGCCGGCGGCCGGAGGCGGCAGCGAAATGGTTTTAGGGTTAGAGAATTAAGGATCTTCTCTCTGATACCATGTAAGAATGCTAATAATATGATAATGTTTATTGATTTGCTTGATTGATTACAGAATGATATGATCCTTATATAGAGTGTACAGCTAATGTGGACATATTTATTACAGAGTGTACAGCAGCTAATGTGAACTTTAGATATTCGGTTAACAGGAAATTGTAGGAAGATAACAAAAGATTGTAAATTTGTGAGGATGCGGGTTTATAAAGAATTGAAAAACTCGAAAAATGAAAGAAAGAAAAGATGAAACAAAAATTGTTTTGTTAATTTGATTTAGCAAAAAGAAAAGATTCCCACTTCTTTAATTTAGGAAAAAGAGAAAATTAAAAGCGACAAGAGAATATATAAAAGGAATGAGACATATTGTTTGATGTTTATTTATACCTTTGATACACGTTTTAAGAACAGAATAATAATTGAGACTAAATAAGAGATAACAAAAAGAAAACATTAAAGAGAGAAACGAAAAAAAAAAAAAAACACAAACTTGGTTTTTCTAGCAGCAAAAGCTATATTATCTTTGCAATGGGTATACTGTAACCAGAGATGCCAAGATATAGGATACATAATAGTGAACAGAAAGCTCTTTCTTTTAAGAGAGAGACGAGTGATGGTGGTTAGGATTTGACGGATGATAAGAAAATTTGACGGGTGGCATAGAAGCAACGGCTTATGGAGGCCGACTAGATCTCGAGATCGGACCTGCTCTTGATACCATGTTGGATTACATAATTCCCCGTAGGTTATGCTTTTTATTGATACGAAATTTATAGAGCTAGATACAGAAAAACCCTAAACATAAACCCTAACGGACCTTTAGCCCACAAACGGGCTTGGGCCGAACCTAATCTATCATCTAATAATCTAAGGATATATATGTCATTACACAATACTTTTGAGTGTCCCAATCGATTTATTGAGTGTGCAAATCACCTCCCTTTAAATAAACATGCAATGTAACCTTACAAGTTTAACCATCAATTACACCACCTATTTTCCAGAAAACGAGCTCTAATTTAATAAATTGTTTTCCATTTGGGACCTTTTCTAACTAATTCACGATCAACCAATCTTCTGATTAAATTGTGGCTCAATTCATTGAACAATCGACTTCAATGTACTAACTTTAAACTATTTTTAGTACTTGTGGCCAAACTGAAAATAAATAAACTTACAGTTCAAAACCTTGTGGCCAAAGTGTGAAAACTAACAAAATACCTTCATTTACTCCCGGGTCATCTTTCTGACCCACAATACACTGAAATCATTATTTTCGGGGGTTTTCGGATTCCTTGTGGCAATTGTCCACCTTAGTATTTAACATGGTTATCATTGTTGATAGAGACGATCGGTGTTGACTGCGTTTGGAGAGGGATAAATTGTTAGGTGAGAGGCGGATTGTTAGTATTTTAGGGTTAGATCAAATGTCAATTAATTTCTCTTTTCCAATCACCTTTTCTACTTATCCGTTCTTCAATTTCTTGATTTGCGTTGAATGACATAATCAAAACCAATACTATTTTGTTTTCTTTCATTGTGCTTTGGTTTCTCTATTTTCTTCCATAGGTAAAAGACTAAATCTTACTATAAACATATAGTCTTGTGAATTTTTGTTGTTTAGCACTAACTTGTTGCTAGTTGATCTTAATCATTGTTATTTAATCCTAGTTATTGTTTGGTGTTGATTTGACACTGAATCATCAAGAAACAAACACTAGTTTATTTCCCGACATTTAGACCAAGCAATATCAAATATAATGGAATAGCCATTGCATTCCGTTGCATTATCATTATCATTATCTTTCTCATTCCTTCAATCGAACCAAGTTTATTTCCTCGAACATCTCATTCCTTCAAAACGAGCCCCTCGATTCCTATGGGGTGGTACAGACGAAAAGCGTAAAAGTCATTGGGTCTCGTGGGAGGTGGTTACCTCTCCGGTCAAGGCGGGGGGGCTGGGTTTGCATAAACTTCTTGATGCGAATCTAGCTCTTATGTCCAAATGGCTCTGGAGGTACAGGAACGAGCCAGGGAATCTATGGAGAAAAGTTATTGATGCAATTCACTATACAAAGAAGAATTGGAATCCTCTCCCGGTTAACAGGTACCTTTCTAGTACGTGGGGTAATATCGCAAAGACGATAGAAAAGATCAGCGTGGCGGGCACTAATCTACACCAGCTGGTTCGGGGATTGTGTGGCAGCGGGAAGGAGGTGCGTTTCTGGTTGGACCCTTGGATAACAAGCGATCCTTTGAAAGAGGTTTTTCCGGGTCTTTTTAAACTCGATAAGAACAAAAGGGACATGGTCAGTGACAAGTTCTGGCCGTCTAAAAACAGGCTGGTGGTCTTCGAAGATGGGCCAGAAAGGGTTGGGCAGGCTCTCGTAGCAGCTAACCTAGCAGGCCTAGAGCGATTATTGGAAGGGGTGAAACTCTCGGGTAGCAACGATACTTGGAAGTGGCTTGGAAGAGATGGGAAGTTCTTTAGTGTGAGGGGGGTAAAGGAATTCCTCAATAGCAACCAGGACTATAGCGGAAGGTTCGTGTTCAAGTGGGCGAAATGGGTCCCCAGCAAATGCAACATCTTTATGTGGCGGCTCGGGTTGGACAGGTTACCGACGTGTGTGGCTCTTAGGAAAAGGAATTGTCTATATGGCTCGGTGTTGTGCGACCTTTGCGGGAAAGAGGAAGAGACAGCCGAGCTTCTTTTCTGTGAGTGCGAGATGACAATGGAAGTTTGGCACCTGATTAGTAAGTGGTGCCATTGCCCTCCATTTTTTCTGTTCTCTATAAAAGATATCTTGGAGTTCCACAAGTGGGGAGCAAGCGGAAGAAGAATGAGAAAGGTTTTGAAAGGAATCGCGATTATAACGTGTTGGAGCATTTGGAAGGCTAGGAATAGAAAGAAATTCGAGAACGAGAAGACGGATGCCCGGTCCATCATGCATGACATTAGGTCTTTCGGTTTTCATTGTTACAAGATTAGAGAAGGTAGTCGAACCACAACGTGGGAAAAATGGAGGAATTTTGATCTTATGTAAGTAGCTGTATATATGTTTTGCCGTCTACTAGTTGGTAGTTCTTGCGGCGTTTGTTAATGAAAGTCAATTGTCAAAAAAAAAAAAAGTACGGGTCATCTTGTTGACCTGGTCCACTAAAATAAATGAAAGTCAATACTTTGACTCAAATAGTCAAATGGCTTTGATTTTGATTATATGGAATTAAAAATATCATACTTAAAGATCAAATGCTCAAAAAGAGTAGTCCAACTACCCGCCAGATTACCGCTAAACATGAATGCAAGTTTCATGTGGTACTACAGAAGAAGTAACATCCTTTTCTTTAACAAAGAAAGAAATTGATATATTAAAACTAGCTAGGAGATACCAAAACGTGAAAACAAAAACAAAACAAAACAAAAAGGGCCGAGAAAACAAGGAAATTAGATATGGTGCATAAACGAAAATGAGGGCGCGCACATTTACATATATGGAATATCGCCAACATCATTGTAGTTAGGTAAGCAAAGCCCGACAACCACATCCATGCCTTTGAGACCAAATTGATTTAAACATTGCACAGTAGTGTTGTTTTATTTAATACGTTCACCTCCCATCGTTGATCATTCAACCATCATCCACAATAATCAAGAGGAAAGGTGGAAGGCATCAATTATGTAGATTATAGCCACCCATTCACCATTCTAGTCAAGGGCTATATCACGTTTCTACATTTCCAACCTAACCTCTTTAGCAGTGTATAGCTTCGACCAAGTAGGTTCATCTTTCACTTCTCGCTATTCCAAGCTTCGTACACTGCCCTCCAAGTTCATTATACCCTTCACACACATAGGAACCTACTTTATGAATTCCTATCCATCTAGAATCAATTTCATGAGTGTAACAGGCTCAATTACCTAATAAAGGCCTATTGAGAGTTAAAGACACGACAACTGATTCAAGATATCAAGAGAATCCAAGGTACAAGGCCATCTGTTGTGAATGAACTTAAACATTCATTCTTTCAAGACTGAAAGAACATATTTCTTGATGGAACAAGCATGACGCGCACAAGATCCTTTGCCACAAAATCATGAACAAAATGAATGTCAAGATCTATATGTTTAGTGCCCTGATGTTGAACTGAATTATTGGAGAGAATACATAATCGCAATGTTATCACAAAGAAACCAAAGTAGCATAAAACAGTGCATGTAACTAATGCAAAAGGTTATGTGCCCAAGAAGTTTTGGTAACAACATTAGCAACACCTCAATATTCAACATCATCACTTGATCAAGATAATGTAGCTTGACGCTTAGCAGACTAAGAAAGCAAATTATCCCCAATGAAAACATAATAGCTAGATATGGAACGTCGAGTGAAGCCCAGTCAACATCCGTGTAAGCAGTTCGTTGAGTGATAGTAGAAACATGCAGCTGTAAAACTATAATCAATAATACCTCGAACATACCGAAGAATACGCTTGAGAGCAGAAAAATGTGGCCCCCGATGATCATGCATATAAAGGTACACTTGCGGAACAACATAGGACAAATCAGGTCCAATAAATATAAGTAACTAAAGAACATCGGCTAAGCTGCGATACAAAGTTGGATCGGAAGGAGGGTCACCATCAAGACCAAGCGTAGAATCGGTATCAACAAGGTTTCGACAAGGATTACACTTTGCACATGAGCACGTTCAAGAAGCTCTTTAGCATAGGGTTTCTAAGATAAAATAAACCTGGCTTGAAGAACGTTGAGAAGATATACCAAGAAAATAATTAAGAGAGCCCATGTCAGTCAGCAAATTCTCCATGAAGCGATGAGATAACTTTTTGAAAAAAAGATGCAGAAGAAATGTGAGGATAATATCATTAACATAAAGAAGCAAGTATGCAATATTTGTCTTGCAATGAAAGATAACAATGACGAGTCAATTTTGTTGTGGTGAAAACAACTTGTATGACATAAGAAGCAAAGCACTAAAACCATGCACGAGGGGCTTGCTTAAGCCCATATAAAGATCGTTGCGAATGACAAACATAATTAGGATTATGAGGGTCCATAAAGACAGGTGGTTGAAGCATATAAACAATCTCTAATAAATCAACATTAAGAAAAGCATTCTTCACATCTAGCTTAAGAATAGGCCAATTCCTAGAAACGCAAGACTCAAAACAATGCGTATGGTAGCGGTTTGACAACCGGGCTAAATGTCTTGTCACTATCAATACCCAACTCTCGACTCGTTCATTCACTACAAGGCGAGCTTTATCTTGACTAAGTGATCCATCGCATTAAATTAATGTGTGAAAAGCCACATACATAACACAATATTGACATTTAGCAGGACGAGGCATAACTACCCATAAAACATTTTATTTTTCTAACATAGCTTTTTGCCAATTAGGGTCATGAAGAGCATGAACATGAGACCGATGAAGCTGTGAAGTGGTGATAGTGTTAAGAAACAAACGGTCAATAGGATTTGTGAGGCCATCTTTAACACGTGTGACCATAGGGTGTCCGGTAATGGTTATAGATGAGTATTTGGGTTGGGTGACAGTGGTTAGGTAGTTGATAGTGATTCGGGTGTATTTTCTTGTGGTGTCGATTGCAGGCCGGTGCAGTCTGTTGGGCCGAACCAATTTGGGTCACAAGAGGAGGGTTGGAAGGTGATGTTGGTGGATTCAAATGTTAGGTCGTGGGAGTTATAGGGGGTACGAGTTTGGTGGGGTGAGCTCTTGGGCCATAGGATGCTGGTCCACGTAAGGTTTGACAACTTTGAATAACTATGGTCGAGATATTTGAGCTTTAAACTTTCGGTAGGAATTTGAAGCTCTACTAGATCATCACATCCATCGAGTATTAGCGTCTCAAGATTTGGAGTATTCCTAATGTAACAGTTTGTCGACTCTGAATAACTAAGGTCGAGATTTTTGAGCTTAAACTTTCGGCAAACATTTGAAGCTCTACCAAATCCTTAAACCTATTCAGTTTTAGTATCTTAAGATTCAGAGTATTCCCAAGTTGAAAGGTCCTCAGTTTTGAACCGGTGAGGGTCAGGAATCTGAGCACCGTAACTTATGTCAAGTTCAACAAGATTTGTTCCCTTGAAATGTAGTCGGTAAATCGAAAAAGGAAAATCCATTTCACAAATTGTAAAGAATTTTGAAGGTATTGTCTAACTTTATCCGATTCCGGTTAATAGTATTACCATTACATTTATCTAAGGTGACTACGTCAATTAGCAACTTATAATACCTTAGTTATTTGGCATTTATCTATATAGGACAAATGGTTATCACACTAGCAATGTGAACGTGATCATTTAGGGTGGAAAATATTTGGAATGAGATGGTGACACAGATAGAGAAAAAAAGACCATAAGATTGTCACTTCACACGTCAACGGAAGTTGTAAATTTGTTTTTTTATAAAGGGTTTTTCTAACTTGTGCGTCATGCATAAGAGAAGAAGATAGAGACCCACAATAATGGACTCAGGGACCACACAAAAGTATAAGAAAAACATTTTTTTATTTGAAAACTATACTTTTGTGTGGATCTCTGAGTCATTTTTTGTGTGTCTCTGCCTTCTTATCATGTGTCTCTAAGGCACAAGTTAGAAAAATCATTTTATAATTACATTTCTTTGTTTTGGACTTGCTTATTTATTACTCGTAATCATATAGTACCATTTTGATGGTTTAAAAGTATCTTTCTCTTATAATATTTAATTACTTTTATAAACTTTCCAGACACTTATTGGTTTATTCTTGGCTTATTCTTTAGGTGCATTCGATATGTCTAAACATCTTTTATTATATAAAAGAAAACCTCGTCTTTAACATAAGAGATTTTTAAACCTTTATAATTATTAAGAAATAATTGAATTATTATTATTATTATTATTATTATTATTATTATTATTATTATTATTATTATTATTATTATTTTAAAAGGTGTTTATTAAAATAAATCAAAAAATTTCTGATTTGGTAGAAGAAATTATAAATTCTTCTTTATACTCATATGTACAGCAGAAAAAGAAGTAGAAAATATGTATGTACTTGCTAGCTATTTTATACACACAATGTATCTTTTTACCCGGTTAACCCAAATACGATCCTACTTCGTATACACACAATGTAACATTTAAATAAGGGAGGTGATTTGCACACTTCATGAATTGATTGAAACACTCAAAAGTATTATATCTTAGCATTTATACCTTGCAGGAGTGAATATGGGTAAAGTGATCTAAGGGTATATATGTCAATACTATACACAATACTTTTGAGTGTCCCAATCGATTAATGGAGTGTGGAAATCACCTCCTTTTAAATAAACATGCCATGTAAACTTACAAGTTTAACCATCAATTACACCACCTATTTTCCATAAAACGAGCTTTAATTTAATAAATTGTTTACCATTTGGGACCTTTTCTAAATAATTCACGATCAACCAATCTTCTGATGAATTTGTGGCTCAAGTCATTGAACAATCGACTTCAATGTACTAACTTCAATATCAAAATAAATATCCTTCTGAAAAACAAGTTAAAGGACTGCATATGCAAATTTCAACTATTTTAATAACTCCATGGTTAAAAGTGTGAAAAACCAAACTGTAACAATATAGATATTACGAGTAGCAATTTAGTATGGGTCATCTTGTTGACCCGGTTTTGACCAAGATAAGATCAAAGTCCATAAACAGACAATATGAAACCCAATTTTCTAACGAAATCGAGATGATAGGTAACCAAATTTTAAGCTACATGTTCAATATCATTAATAACTCAGATATGTTCATTAATACAGGTCTACTAAAATAAATGAAAGTCAATACTTTGACTCAAATAGTCAAATGGCTTTGATTTTGATTATATGGAATTAAAAAATATCATACTTAAAGATCAAATCTGTTCAAAAGAGTAGTCCAACTACCCCGCCAAAGTTACCGCTAAACATGAATGCAAGTTTCATGTGGTACTACTAATGAAAGAAGTAACATCCTTTTCTTTAACAAAGAAAGAAATTGATTTATTAAAACTAGCTAGGAGATACCAAAGCGTGAAAAACAAAAACAAAACAAAAACAAAAAAGTACCGAGAAAACAACGAAATGGCTAAGATATGGTGCATAAACGAAAATGAGGGAGCGCACATTTACATATATGGAATATCGCCAACATTATTATAGCTAGGTAAGCAAAGCCCGACAACCACGTCCATGCCTTTGAGACCAAATTGATTTAAACATTCCACAGTAGTGTTGTTTTATTTGATAAGTTCACGTTCATCTCGTGTTCCCAGCTTCAAACTCTGCCCAAACATGGATTTTCCCAAATCATTCTCTCGATGATAACGTCTTATTTACGGAACATTTTAAGTAGCTTCATCATTGAAATTGATGAATGTCAATAGTTTGACTAAAAGTCTAATATTTTAATGGTTCTCCATTTTGTCTCAATGTAGATGATTTTTATGTAAAGCGAAACCCTTTTAATGATATTAAATCACTTAAAAAAGCGATACGACCTACTCAGATCGATAGTAGCACTACTTATAGCGAGTGCGGGGCTCACTGAGAAAAGATAGAAAAGCGATTTGTAGACCGAATACTTAATGATTTCATTCATCACGATGAGATTAAATACTCATAACAAGATAACCCTAAACAAAGATAAATACTTATCCTAATACGACTCGAACACATACTCGACACTTATCCTAATTAACAAATATCCTAAACAAAAGATAGTCTTGATGGTTATCTCCTAACCCATCACGTAGTTGTTATCATGTTGGCTCCTCGTTCCATCCTCTTGACCGATGTAACATTCCCCTTCCTTCAAAAATTACCTTGTCCTCAAGGTTATAATCGACTTGGTAGTTTCTATCGCTTTATCTTCCTCCGCGGTCGTCCACGTATGCGGAATTGTCACCATCATCGCCATTAATAATAAGAACTTACCAGACACTTATGACCTCGCATCCACTTGTTATCACGGTTGAAACACGCCCTTTGTTCGAGCGTTCTTGGCGTTCGTGGTGAAATCCACTTGATAGCAAGCGGTTTAGTGTTAGTGTTGGTGGAAGTGTTGATTGGCGTTGGAAGTAATAGTGGTTTGGTGATTCGATCGAGTAACGGGAGCCGATTAACCACCGTTGGATTGATCTTGGTGGTGGTACTGTCACGATGTTGCAATGGCGGTGAAAACCACGATCATCGAAGCGGGCTTCGTTATGCGGGCCAAAGAAGGCTTCGCTAAAGTAGTGGGTTTGGAGACCAGGAGTTCCCGTTGTAGGTTACGCTTAAGGCCCGATATATAAAAGGATATGAGTAAAGCTTCGAGATATCCGTCACTCGATTCATGAGTTTTTCAAACTCACTTTGATAATGCGCCATCGTCCGTGTTTGCGGTAGCTTAGATAGGTTTCCGAGGATCCTCATACTTAGAAGGACCAAAGCGATTCTGACACTTTCCAAAACCCATCCCGACTAGTGACTAGCTTGTTGCGTGTCATCCAACGAAACCATTCCGCTGCGTCCCCATCTAGATTGAACCCCACAACCTTTAAACGTTGCTCACCGGAGTTGCGAAGTTCAAAGTATTCGTTAATGGCGAATATCCAACTCTCGGGATCAACTCCGTTGAATTTGGGAACATCTAATCGCATTGATCGCGGTAGCAGACCTTGAGCACCACCGATCCTCGATCCTTGACGTGACAAAACCAAAGCTTTGGTCGCTTGCAATTCTTGGTTTAGTCTTTGCAATCTGTCCCATGAAGGCATCGATTGTTCCTTCAAAAGTAACGGATGGCTTGTTCGTTCATGGTAACTCAATGAAAGCACCAATTGATACGACCTACTCGTATCGATAGTAGCACTACTTATAGCGAGTGCGTGCCCTCTGTAGAAAGATAGAAAACAGAGAATTGTAGACCGAATACTTAATGATTTCATTCATCACGATGAGATTAAATACTCATAACAAGATAACCCTAAACAAAGATAAATACTTATCCTAATACGACTCGAACACATACTGACACTTATCCTAATTAACAAATATCCTAAACAAAAGATAGTCTTGATGGTTATCTCCTAACCCATCACGTAGTTGTTATCATGTTGGCTCTCGTTCCATCCTCTTGACCGATGTGTAACAAAACTTTCTTGAATATGATTATCTCCAACATCATATACGGTCAATTATTTTCATCATGAACACGCTTGACTTTCTCAAGAAGTCAATCGTGTAATCTCAACTCCATGAGTTAAGTTATCTAACTTCCAAAATTTAAACTGCTTATACAAGTTAGTTACTTTACTCACTACACTTTTGAAGTTAATAGCTATACCTTGATTTAATCAGATATCAGCTTGTATAGGAGATTTGAATCGATCGTCCCGCCTCCTTGCACTTTTATTTATAGACCTGTGTGATGGCAAACATTGATTAAGTCGAGGGAAACCTATTAAGTTGGATATTAAGAATCGAGTTCAGTATGACATATGAATAGAGCATGATAAAACAAATAGCAAGACCAAAAATGGCAATTTAAATATTTCTTCATGGTCATCATTTCAGATTCTTGAAGTCTTGATGAACGAAGTTTAAATATATGTTCGAAAACATGAAGCCTAACTTGATTCAACTAACAAATGTTATATTCGCTATTTTGCCCAAATATACAAACTTTACCCAACCCATATTTGTAAAATAGCTATAACTATAAAAGAAGAAAGAATTGGAGTACGGTCAACTACAACTAATCTTTCTAGGCTGCATTTTTCTAAAAAAGAAACTCTTGCAAAAATTGTTATATGAGAGGTCATATTTGTCTTCAATATTGGCAGCAGGGTATAACATGAGATTATTTAACTTTCTTTAATGGAACTACTGAACATAAATGTAAGATCAACTAAAAAATACACATTAAAGTAAGACAGGTTAACAATAAACAGAGAAAGCACCTGTTAAAATAGTTATAGTTATTTATGTGTTCTCTGCGCTTTGTGCCTGTGTTTGGGATTGCTGTTGATATCTGATTATTACGGTTTTAAACAACAAATAACCAATAATTCTAGTGTTCGGATAATGCAGGCTAACAGATTGTGATTATTTGAGGGCAAACTATATCAGAATCACTAAACACTAGCACACATAAGTAGTCCTTATAAATTTGCTTATAGAAAATGCAAAATTGCATATATATCCAAAGCATGCATAAAAACCATTGTACTATGTGCATAAAAAACTTGTACAAAGGATATATATGCAATTATTCACTTTGGGAGGGATATATATGCATTTTTGCCTAGAAAATATTAATTTGCTTTACTAAAACCGCTAAGTTACACATTCCCGTTAAAAGAAATTACTCTGAATAAGCAGTTTCAAAATGCTTAACTTAAAAGAACTTTCTTCATTCACAAAACCAAATAAACATGTTTGGATAAACAATCCCAAACACCCTCAAAACTACATCAAATCATCATCATCATTAACAACAACTTCCCATCAGCTACTCAAACCCGATTCGATCCTATCCAGGGAGTTCACAACACACGAGAAGATCCAAGATTGCATCTGGAGTGTCATATATATCTAACTTTGAAATTACTTTAATAAACCTTTTGGCCAAAGTGCAAATAAATAAACCTTTTATTTAACACCTTGCGGTATTTAAAGGAGATTTTCGAATTCCTTGGGGTAGTGTAGCATTTGACCAATGAATTGGTTAAAATACAGTATTTAAAGGAGATTTAAGTACCAATTTTAGCTTTTAAAAATGATTTTATCATACAATGTTCCCACTCTTTTAAGATTTCAAAAATGCAGTTGACTTTCTGAAGAAGTCAACTCTGCTCCATGAAACCAGTTCCATGTACTGTAACAAAAAAAGCTAAGTTATTAGGAACAAAGCTTAGTGCCATGTACTGTACAGCATCATCTTCCTCACTTACATGGTCAATGATAGTATGGTTTTAGTTGTAAGCGACGGTTTATGTTAGCTCAGTTTTACCATGTTAAACTGTTTTCCAAATTTAATATTCTACGGTTTGTAGCTCAACCATGACAAAGACACAATATGACTACTCAATGCCTTTCTTATCACTAAAATATGTGTGTCCGTACAATTCTATGAAAACCTTGGTAAAAATTTGATGAAAGCCAGTAGTTTGACTCAAAAGTACAATATTTGCATGATTAACGATTTCATCGAAATGTGGAGGTTATTTATGTAAAATAAAACTAGTTTATGATGTTACATAACTTAAAACACTTTCTTAAGTTTATTTTTAACATGATCATCTCCAACCTTTTATCATAGTCCCAACATTTTCATCAAAAATACAGTTTGACTTTCTAAGAAGTCAACTGTGTTTATTCAGCTCCATGAATTAAAATAAAGTTCAAATTCTTTATTGATTTAAAGTAATTCGTACTAGTACAGCATCCAAGTTAAGATTATAGCTTTGATCTAACAGTGTATACATTAAAAAGTACTAATACTGAAAGGTAAAATGACAATCATACTTTGAAACACTTCTTTATAAACAATCGTAATTTGGGAATGTACCAGAGAAAACTATCAATGACCGAAACGGATTGAGCCAAAATCACTACAATTGATTTCAATGCACCTGAGAATAGATGCGGAGAGATATGAGCTGAGTGGCAATTGCTTCCTGCAAACCAGACCTTGAAAGATCAAGTTGAAACAAAATATTAAAAAAACGTAAAATCTATATGATAAACCATACCATAATGGAAACCATTCGAGTTTAGAAATTGCTTAATGACTTATCCGATCAGATTTCACTTGACTAACTGTTATGCGCAGATTGACGAATGATCTCCTAATAGCAGAAATGGATTGTTAGAAACATAGTAAAACACATAAATTGCAGAAACAATGAATATTTCCATAATCAATTAAAAATTTCAAAATAAAGTACCTGTTAGAATAGCTCTTCATGTATTGGCTCCTTTGGCATGTGTTAGTATGGGTTATATGTAGCAGACTATATCATCATCAACATAGGTTCTTACTCCCTTGAGTAATAAACCATGTGTGAAAAGCCGCTTCGACCCAACAATACGTAGACCTCTCAACCTAAAAATGCTCTGTGGAAGACAGGTTATGCCTGTACCTTGTATCATTAACAAATACAAACCTTCTAAGCATCCAATATCCTCAGGCAATTCAACAACTTGAATACAACCGCGGAGATGTAACTCTTTTATACATTTCATCTTACAAATGCTGTTTGGAATACCTTGTAAAGCCTTACAGTCAGTTAAGAATAGCTTCTTTAAAGATTGTAATCTGCCAATATCCTCAGGTAACTTGTAAAGAAGCCAACAAGATTTGATTTTGAAAGATTTGAGATGTTTCAACTTAAAAATGCTATCTGGAAGACCTCTAATATCTGTAGATGAAAAAGTTAGCTCCTCTAGATATTCTAACTGGTCAAGGTCCTTTGGTGATTCTGAAAAACCGCCTTCAAGTTTAAGCTTTCTTAAACCTTGTAAACTACAAATGCTTCTTGAAAAACTCTCAAGGTTTGTACAACCACAAAGACCTAGAGAAATTAGCCTTTCAAGATTTCCAAACGATGAAGCTTTATCTTCTTTATAATAACATGAAAACTGAAACTTTGGAGAATCATTGTCGGAGTGCAAGGGACAAACATCTGTGGGTTCTGCAATCAGATGTAACTCAGATAAAGAACCAGCCTCAGTTGACTGAGACCATTTATCAAACACAAAAGACTTAAACCTCCCACAACCACTTAAGTCTAAGAAGAGAATATTTTTCAGACATCCAATGGGAGCATTAATTTCCACCAAATCATAACTATTTTCATGATTTAACCTTTTGAGATTTGGAGTCAGCCCAAGGTCAAGGGTCCTCAACTTTGAATGACAGAGGTCGACCACTTGAAGCTTTGCACTTTCAGCAGGCATTTGAAGTTCCACCAAATCATTACAGCCCTTGACTCTTAGCGTCTCAAGATTCGGAGTGTTCCCGAGGTGAAGGGTCTTCAACTTTGAATGATTGAGGGCGAGATATTTGAGCTTTAGACTATCATCAGGCATTTTAAACTCTACCAAGTCATTACAGCCTTCGAGTACTAGCGTCTCAAGATTCGGAGTACTCCCGATGTGAAGGATCTTCAACTTTGAAAGGTTGAGGTAGAGATATTGGCGCTTTGGACTTTCAGCAGGCATTTGAAGTTCCACCAAATCCTTACAGCCTTTGAGTCTTGGTCTCTCAAGATTCGAAGTACTCCCGAGGTGAAGGGTCTTCAACTTTGAATGACTGAGTTCGAAATATTGGAGCTTTAGATCAGGCACTTTAAGCTCTACCAAGTCATTACAGCCTCGGAGTATTAGCTTCTCAAGATTCGGAGTATTCCCGAGGTGAAGGTTTTTCAACTTTGAATCAGTGAGGTCAAGACATTCGAGCTTTAAACTTTCAGGAGGCATTTGAAATTCTACCAAATCATGACAGCCTCTGAGTATTAGCTTCTCAAGATTCGGAGTACTCTCGAGGTGAAGGTTTGTCAACCTAGAATGAATGAGGTCAAGATGTTCAAGCTTTGCATGATGATCAGCAGGTATATGAAGCTCTACGAAATCACGACAATAGTCAATAGTCAACTGCTCAAGATTTGGAGCCAACCTAAGGTCAAAGGTCCTCAACTTTGAGTACCTGATAGTGAGGAACCTAAGCTTGTGAAGAACCTAAATAAGTACAAAAAAACAATTAATATTGGTGCAATGACAAACCAATAGATATATAGGATCATAATGAATCATGAAAAACAACAATTTAATCATTATTCTACCTTGTCTTCTCCATCTTCCCAAAGTCGAACAATCTTGCTGTAATCTATTTCAATTCCAACAAGATTTTTTCCTTGAAATGTATTCGGTAAACTTGAAAAAGGAAAACCCCACCAACTCATAAATCGTAAGGAACTTGGAAGGTATTCGCTAACTTCATTTTTGCTAGACCTTTGACTGCAATTTCAGCACTGAAACCCGCTGATGACTCTAAGTATAGACATTTTGTTGCTTGGGTACCCTGAAATCGAAAAAATAAAACCACTTAATTTTTGCCGGAACCCTAAATTTCCAAAACGACCAAAATCACTGAAAACATTATCAAATAGAGAGTGAATCAAGATGATATAAAGTGAATTGAATGATAATTCCATTCGAATTAATGAATTTTTGAATGATTATTACAGACAGAAAGTGAATGTGGGGAAACGTTTTTAGAGAGACACACAAAGAGGAATTGTTATGTGTTTTTTTATAAGAAAAGTGACGGTAACTTATTAAATGGTCAAACCCGAATGAGTCTTTCATTTTAGACCAAACTCGGAAACTTTTAAAATTATTGGACCAAAAATTAAGACATACACGGACCAAAAATGTAGTTTAATTAAATCATACTAACTTGATTCTTACCAGGTCATTAGTCAATATATCTTCAATTTCCTCATTAATCCACAATCGGCTATGTCTTTGAGGTTCATCGGGGTGTGAACGACGAACAATATTCCTTCCCATTTCTTCCAAATGGTCATGCATTACCAATTCCTCATCTTCATTATAAGTTATCAGAGATTTCTGCTCAAGAACTCTTAAACCATATATAGCACGAAATCCACGGCTTTCAAGCACTCTAATTGCCTCTTCTTTCTCCCAACCTTTTAGTATGCATGCAACATCTAAGAATATTTCTTTGTAATCATCCTCTAGACCATCAAAGCTTATTTCCAATCTTTCCATAGTTGCCTTTAATGGAACTTTTTAGTCTTTCTATAGCATCTACCCAGAAGGTTCACTTTGACCACAAAAGCAGAACCCAAAACTTTGATCGTTAAGGAAGACCATGAGCATATTGTACAACTTGTCTTGATAGCTCTTTGTACCCTTGAGTTGGAATGTCTCTTTTAAATGCATACCTCTTGAAGAGGCAAATCGCTTCCGTAGATGATAACAGATTGGCGTCATGAGCGAAGTTCACCCGGTGGAGCTAACAACACTTGCTCATCTCTTGTGGTAATGATGATTCTACTTCCCGCTTTAAACCGGTCGGCGAGCACGCTAACGCCTCAAGCTGGTCTATCGATCAACATCATCTAAAACAACAAGTGTCTTTCTACGACTCATCATGTCTTTCAACATGTTTTTCCCGTCATGAACACTACTAAAAGTGACGTCTTGTTTATTTAACACATCTTTTAGTATCCGTTTTTGAAGCTTCTTTAAACCGGGCAAAGAAGGCTGTGAAACTTCCCTTACATTTTGAACAAAGCTTTTTCCTTCGAAATGATTAGAAATATGATCATAGACAGCTCTGGCTAGAGTTGTCTTCCCCCCACCTCCCATCCCCTTGATTCCGATCATGCGAACATCTTCTGTGCCAATATCTAAAGATGAAAGAACATTTGTGATCCGGGTCTCCATACCCACTAAGTTTTCATCAGTGTTCGAAAGAGTGGAATATTTCTTTTTGAAAATAACATCAACAATTATTTGGATCAGTTTAGATTCATCCCTGTATCATTAAATAAAGATTATATTATTAGCTTGCTCAAACTGGACATAAACAATTGGGATTAACATATATAAATGCAGGTTAGGCAAAATATTACAGAGATATGATGAAGAAAATTGAATTACCCATTAGCTGTGGCCTTCAACTCCCACCCAGCCAGATTTGATGCTTCTTTCATAGCCTCTCTCCATGTCCCAGCAGCCTCTTCCTTTTCGTGTTTGGCAAGGGCTTCTTTAACTGCCCCACTTAGTTTGCGGACTTCAGTGGGCTCCACATCAAAAAAGACAGGATAAACATTCTGCTCGGTCGTCTTCTTACATTCCATAATCTTGACAAGCTCATCTAGGCACCAAGATGAAGATGCATAGTTCTTGGAAAAAACAATGATGTAGAGTCTGGATTCTAAAATAGATTTGATGAGCTGGCCGTCAATTGTTTTCCCTTTCTCAATTTTTTCATCATCCTTGAAAGTTTCAATGCCTTTTTGCTTAAGAGCTTGATAAAGATGGCCGACGAAGTTGTTACGGGTGTCTTCACCCCTAAAACTTAAAAAAACATCATACTTATAGCTCTTTTGATTGGATGAAGTTGAAGAAAAAGCCATCAATGGTGTGCTTGTATAATCCTACTCAAAAAAGGTGTTTTGGGGGGAAATTTTATATGATCGTAATTAATGATAGCAACAAAAGTTGTGTATGAGATGAAGTTTATATTAAGACAACAATGGTTCAAACACCGATAATGTGAACATTATGTGTTTGTTTGAAATTATAAGATAGAAAGATGGATCAGTATTTGATGTAGAAAAAACGATTATACAAAATTCTCTATGCTAGTTTTATGAACAAATACATACAAGAGACCATATAATATAATTGATTATATGTTGTGAATTTTCCCTTGAAACGTACAAAGGAATTGAATCAGGCGGATGACACTAGTCCCTTCTTGTTTTAAACGTAATTATTGGTTTCTTCCTAAGTTTAATTGTTTCATATGCATGCAGATTCCCATCATTTTAAAATGAAACTTCGATACAAACTAACCCCAACTATTTAGATTTTATTTTGTCACATAACAGGTTTCATTTTGACAAGTCCATTCCCGGGCCTGTTGAAAATACACACACACTTCCTCCAACGAATTACAAATTCTCAAATAGCCGACGATAAAATAATCAGGTATGAATCGTTTCTCTAAAGAAACTGTAAGAAGTTGAAGGAACTTTCATGTGTTTATTGTTCGTTTAGTGATTTAGGTATGTTTGAGCTGTTAGATAACTCTAGTCACCTTGAGGTTTTGTCTGTTAAGAGGTTATTTAACTATCCTGACGTCCGCCGAATTTCTGTTTATTAAACTAAGGAGGAGTGTTTTTAATGAACGATTATTCATATCGTTGATTAGCGAATTTGAAAAGTTTGAAGTTCATTTGCTGTTGTGGAAAGTGGGAGAGGGCGTTGGAGATGATTCGAGATGATAACTGTTTAGTCGAGGTTCATTTGGAACAACTTAATGTGACTGTTTCGTCGTTATCTAAATGTTGTGATTTAAATGCTTTACGTGTTGTTGATGCACCAATGTTGGATTCATTAGTGTTGCTGAGACTTGTAAGGGGTTAAAGAAGCTTTGTGTTGGTCATTGGAACAGGAGTGAAATAGGAGATGAAGGCTTGATTGCTGGTTAATGAACTAAAATTTTAAACTAATATAGAATATTTTTAAACTAAATTTCACATTTTCTTTTAAGCATCGAACACGTATCATTAGTAAGAATGCTTATGCGTGCAAATTTAATGCATTAGCAGTGTTAAGAGGCTTCTAATTTACTTACCTTGTTACTAAAAATAGTATTAACTTCAGTCTAAAAACAAGTTGAAGGACTGAATATGCAATGTTCATCTATTTTAATAATTCTATGGTTAAAAGTGTTAAAAACAGAACTGGAAAAAACATACTGTAGATTATAGCAATTTAGTACTAGTGATCTTGTTGACCCGGTTTTGACACAGATAAGATAAGATCTGAATCCATAAACAGACAATATGAAGCCCAATTTTCTAACAAAATCGAGATGATAGGTAACCAAACTGTAAGCTATGTGTTCAATATCATTAACAACTCTCAGATATGTTCATTAATATAGGTCAACTAAAATAGATGAAAGTCAATACTTTGACTCAAAAAGTCAAATGGCTTTGATTTTGATAAGATCAACCAACTGTTTTCAATACCTTTATACTTTATTTATGACTTTAAAAATATGTTGGAAATGTATATATTTACAAACATGTGAATGTCCGGATTCGAACTCGTGACCACGGGATTGCACACATTAGCGAATGAGAATTAAAGTTAATAATTAATGTTTATGTTTACGATTAATTATTGCACATTAAGTCCGGTTAACGATCGTTAAGTATTTAACGGAAAATGACTAACGACCGTTAAATGAAAAGAGAAGGACTAGAAATGGAAAACTTGGAAAAGTTATGGGTTTCCTTTGGGCTTGTGTACATGGCGGCCATAGGGCCTTCAAGGCCTAATTCCTAACTTGTTCCCAAAGTTTACCTACTAGTATATAAAGAGGTTAGGTTCTAGGGTTTCATACACTTGTGCATTGAATTAACCCTAGATCTCTCTCTCTCTCTCTTGTCCCATTCTCGGCGAACACCCCAATAGTAAGGGAGTTTGGTTTCGTTTTTCTTAAGCGAGGACTTGTGTTAGATCTAGCAATCGCTTGATTCGTTGGTTAATTCGTGTACAAGAACGTGGTTGTAAGACATTATTCTTACACCAATTAGTACTTCTTTGTTTTGCTCAAGGGATTTGATATTCGCAAGAGAGTGCGTTACGCATACTTTCGGTTAATTAATTTATTTGTTATGATCTTTAGTCTTCCATTGTGTACTCTTGATGTCTTTATGTTTTATTGTATTTTATATATCATAAACTCAACGGTGGCATCACGAGCCTTGTATAACAAGTAATTAATTCTTGAAACACATAATTAAAATAAACATGATTGTGTTATTATTTGTATGCGTAGATCTAGGGTTTGCAAAACCTAAACCCTAATTTTTTAGGGGCATTTATTTTGGTGCCCTAATTAGGGTTTTGTAAACTAAAGTTTTAATTGGATTAGAAACCCTAAGATGCATGCAACTTTATGTGTATATGCGTAACTTTGATATAATTGCATTAATTGTTAAGTGTAATTTTATGTCCATGATAATTACATGCATGTTTTATCATGGATCCGCTTTTATTGTATGTCTTTCTTGTTTAAGTGATATACACTAAATTATGATAGATCTAAAATTGGGAAGACCTCAATAATTATTAATTTAATCAATTATGTGCTATGTGGTATATATTTAATTTTGACTTACATAATCGATGAATCGATGCATGTGGCTCACCTTGTACATTATGTCAAGCGGGTGAAAGTCTTAATTAAATATATGCATATTGACATGATCTAGAATTGGTTATTAATAGGATTTATCAAAACCGTTTGCATGTGGCTATTTGATATGCATGACTTTTATTTGTTATGCATTCATTGTTTACTTGTTTATTTTACAAATACTTGCTTGTTTGATATGTGTAACAAGGGTATTTTTATAAGAAAAATAAACTAACCTAAACAATGGTGAAACATGTATTTTAAGCCTAGTAATCATAATCGTTTAATTGATTGATGACTTTGGTACAAATGGTGCGAACGGCTCACCCATGAGAATGAACTAATAAAGGGGTTTAAAGAAGTGCACGCATCACCGAAAGGATGTCTAAGGTTGTGCTTTAGCGCGTGCACAGTCCTCTCCCTTGTAAGTTCGAATGGAGCTACTTAGTAAGCCATTAAATGTGCAAGCTCATCTTAAGGCGAATTAGTTTTAATTCCATGCGCCACTTGGTGGTAATTATCCGAAACACTAAGTGTTTACACTTATGCAAAAGTACGGTATAATGGATGATAATTAACACTAATTCCTTGATTGGTGAACCCAATACCTCAATTAAAGTTTGATGATGAAAAGCTTATACATTAAAACAAGATATAAATGTTTTAATAAAACTATGCTACAAAGATGAATGCATGACATCTTTGTACATATTTGATTGACATCAAAATTATTACCCTTTAATTTAAGTTATATGCCATCCAACGAAGCGGAAACACCTAAGATTATTTTTTATTTGCGTGAGATCGTGACTTAGATCGTAATCAAAGGGTAAAATGTCCACGTGTCGTGAGAACGGGCATGGACGATTTTGCGTTTCTTAAGTTGGATAACTTAATTGAGTTTTGTAGTGAGCGGCAACTCAAGGCATAAGATGGGATAAAACATGTTTACATGGCAATTGAAATTGGCTATATGTAAATCCCATAAATCTAGGAATTGCAATTGAAATTGGCAATTGAGCAAAAGCTCTACCATTTTGTATAAGGTTCATTACTAGCGGATCAAGCGATGTAATGAAATTATGACAATTTGGATCCTAGTTTTCAATGAAAATTAAATGGTTATATATTTATGAACCATGGGTATTTAATTTTCTTGAAAAGGTTAATTATCGAAAATACTAAAATTGAATTTTGTAATTCTTTTGAATGTATAAATGCAACATTTAACCGTAAGCGTGGTTTGTCTTGGATTAGTAAATTGATCCACTCGCTTTCAAACAAATGTTTGATCGAGAATAATTCTTGATAAGACAAACGAAGTCTCTTTCCATGGGAGAAGCATGAGACTCAATCCTATTCCTTTTCATGAATGAGAAAGGTATAATAGGAACATTTGAATTGTCTAAATTCTAATGTAACTCTTAGCAATGAATTGCACATCTTATTTTCCATAAAGATTTCATTATCCTCATTTGGTGAATGAATCCTTGGTAACAACATGAATGTTGGTTAACTGGAAAACATCTATATGAGTTACTAAATTAGAAGCTAGACTAATTACATAAAAATTGGTAAAGGCAAACTAGCATATTTTATCTAGTTGTTTTGCTTTAGCCTTTAAAGGTACTACATACCGGTATGGGGATGGTAGACTGTTGAGGAAGAAATTGCATACCCAATTTTTCGAGTTAATAACATTGATGGATAACCCATCATTCATAGAGTAGAACACACCTTTTAGTACCTTAGTAATGATTACGTATGGTTCTTTAAAGGTGTAGGAAAGTAAAAAGCAAGCAAGTTGTTTTCCTTTGGTTATGCAACACTTACAATGTTGTCGATTCGGTGGGAGCATTTGTGTTGCATTCTTGAATAAGAAGTTGTTTTATTGATTTCTAATTCGATGGGAGCTACAAGCCTTATTTCACGTGTAGTAATCCAGTTATCTTCAAAGATAATTACTTTCCAATTGTAGGAACTTATGTTTTTAAGGAGAGTCATGTGCGTTTCCTTACTAATCAATATAGTCCTACATCTACTTGTTATATCTATGACACAAATCATATTAATCAAATAAGCGAGCGTGTATCGTGTTGTTTATACGCTACATGATGTTGTTCCAAGCACAAGTGGGAGAAATCTTTATTGTGTGCAAGGTACAACACATATAAATATGATTTAAATGAATTCTCTTGACCGTAAAGTAAGAGAATAACGTTCTAATAGGAATTATACATTTAAATATGTATGATTGCCTATTAAGAACATGTGTCAAGATGATAACAAAGACTACTTTATTTTAAATATTTATGTCATTCAATATTTAAGAAACACTTGTAGTTACAATTTATGTTACGTGAGAACGTGAACTAGATTGTAGCCAAGGTAAAATACCCACGTGTCGTGAGATCGAGCATGGATGATTTTGCGGTTTCTTCGTTGAACATTTCATGGAATGACATAATTAAATGAAGTAATCTAATACTACTTTGAATTTAAGTATTCGTTGAATGACTTAAATATATGTAGTAAATATTAACTTGAAATTATTAATTGAAACACGAGGTGGTGTTCATAATTACTTTAATTATACATGTTTATGATCTTTTGTAAAGTCACAAACATGAAGTCTTTTAATACAAGACTTACAATATAAAGTAAGGCGTTAACTTGCTATGTTTTAAGACATTTGCATGAAGTCAATGAGTTGATCAATGACTTATAACGTATAGTGGGATTATAACTATATGTCTTTTGACTTGGTCAAAAATACTTGTGTTATAATGCATGCAATTGATTTGGTAATTCTATTGTACCATTAAGTTTTACTTTGTTGGTAAATATGATAAACCAAAGAATAGATGGTTATCTTAAATATTGTTAGATTAATCTTACAATATTAATTCTAAGGAAATACCATAGTTTTATGGTATGTTCGATTAGAAGAATCAAAATCTATTGGCATTATTTGATTCAAGATAACTATAGTTTCTTCCAAATGTTATCAAGGTTAGTAGATTGAGTATAGATTGAATATACTCAATAAGACTCCAACCTAGAAGATTAATAAGACACCATTTGTTTATGGAATGTGATGAATCACATTAAGTCTTATAATGAAGTTCTGAATTTGTTAAACTACTTGTAAAGTGGGTTGTAACAAACTAATGTCAGGAACTGGCAATGTTTTTTGTAATATCCCAAAAGAGAACAATGTATTGTTGCTCTACTTACTAAACTATTTAAAGGTAAGCTTTAAATTGTTAAAGGCAAGTGGGAGTTTTGGTTAGATCTTGAAAGATTGAATTACAAAATACATAATCTTCTAAAAATGCACTAGCAAATATCATGATGAGGCTAAACATGTAAATGATAGACCTCATTATGATGGAATTGTCATTCATAGATCCGTAAGGATATCTCAGATATTTAATATCTTTGAGGATTATGAGTTCTGAGGATCATGGTAAGCTGTTAATCATGATGATGAATTTACCAAATGTTGAATTGTGGTAAATCAATCATACTATGAATGTTGAGATGATCTCCATAAAGATAATCAACTTTAGATACTTGGTTTATCTTAATAATGAATATGAGTTTCTTCAAAGGATGGAAACCCTAGTGGTTTAAATCTTTATGTAGAAATCATATGGACATTATTGTACACATATTTAATGCTTGTCTAGTGATAATAATATTAATCATATTTAAGCAATTAACTATGATTGAATATTCTTTACTAGATACATTAAATAAAGTATAAAGATTATAATTGTCATACTTAGTTTCATTGATATGAAATTTTGACAATGAATGTCATAACTCTTTGTTGTGGAATTACTTTTGCGAGGGCGATGAGTAATACAAAGAAGTTTTATGAATTCAAATAATCCTTGGATATGTACAAACGCAAGAATCCATGAATGGATATATGCAAGCATCTAGGAGATGTTTCTTATGTTTAATATTAAATCCATGTTTGATTTAATAATTAAAATAAGATAGCTCATAAGTATTCCTAAAAGCTAGTGGGAGTATTATTTTAAATCTTATATGTTGTATGGGCAACTACATTCCACCTAAATTAAGTTTTAGTTGGGAATGAACTTCGTTTGTAAGATTTGGAAATAAGATATATAACCTTGAAAATATATGTTTATTATTATAAACATATGCGGTAAATAAATGAGTCTAATAGAACATGATGAATACATATCTTTGACAAGATAGATGAGATCTTAAAGTTTAACTTGAAGATTCATCATGAACATCATGTTGTGTATAAAGTTGTTGTGTCATGCTTGATTACAAGATGATTTGACAACATTGAAAGTTGTTAGTGTAATAAATATTTTAAAGGAATATGTTTGGATTTAGAATCACATTCCACAGTCTGGAGATGCTCCTAGATTCTATGGATGATTATATGACAATTGTTTCATAATTGTCATTGCCAACAAACTTGAGTTTTGGTAGGCACCAACATTACACTATAAGCTGTTCAAAAGTTTACGGATATTTAAAGAGCATATTGTTGTACACAATGATGCCAGTATAATTGAGATGACACTCAATTCTAGTCACGGTATCCTTGATGATGACCATGTTGACTAGTTATGCTCATCTAAGAGCATAGTTGCATTATACATTAAAGAATAAAGAATACTTTAAACTTTAAAAGTTTTGAAAGATGATTGTCATATAAAGGTGGTTCATGTTGTCACGCACCTTATGGAATGATATGACAATATCAAGATATGTGTAAACATATACAAGAAATTCACTTGTTGAATTCTTGAAATAAGTATTCTCAAAATTCCTATGGATCAAAGTTAGTTGAAATTATGCCTTGTCAACAAGTATGATTATCATGACTTGAGGCAAAATTCATTAACTAAGAATTATCATCGTTGATCTATTTAGTATTTGGATAAAGGATGTTAAACAATTATTATTCATAATGAAATAAAGTATTTTATCGTTTAATTTCATTTATAATGATGTTATCCTATATTTGCATGTTTAAATCCTTGAATAACTTAAGTTATTCTAAATAGTCCGTTGTCGATCAATAACATGGGAATGATATTGAATTAAGACAAATCGAGTATTAGTTAGAATATACTTGAAAGTATATTGATGCGTAGCATGACTAATTCGAGATGATATTCAATGAATTGAGTATAGGACTTATCCCACCCACATGATGATACTTTATGGATCTTAGTCATTAAGTATATCATGAATATTTATCCTCGACTTGAGATACAAGAGATATGTCATGGATGTAGTGCATTTTGTGAAGCAATCTAACGCTATACGTGGCGGTAGTTATAAGGGTTGTTTTCGAAGTGTTGCGAAATTTATGAATCACCTTGTAGTCAAAATGGGATTTGTTTCCTTCAAATTTATTTTGAAGTATAATACTCTTGGGCCCTCGTAGGGTTGTTAAGATGTTTGCATGGCCATGCCCAAGGTCTTCGGAATATGTTCGGAAGAATTGGTAATCTTAATCAATCACATAAAGCGAGAAACAGAATAGTTAATTAAGAAATGAGTGAGATCCATATTCTTATTAACATGGTATTAGAAACAAAGGATGAATATGATGATGAATCATCAAAACTTGGTTTTCTCCGAAAACCATACACGAGTTGTACCGGGGCATTGGCGTGTTGCTAGACGCTAACCAATGTCATTTCACGTTTGTAAACATATCCAGTGGGGCTGTTGGAAATGTATATATTTACAAACATGTGAATGTCCGGATTCGAACTCGTGACCACGGATTGCACACATTAGCGAATGAGAATTAAAGTTAATAATTAATGTTTATGTTTACGATTAATTATTGCACATTAAGTCCGTTAACGATCGTTAAGTATTTAACGGAAAAATGACTAACGACCGTTAAATGAAAAGAAAGGACTAGAAATGGAAAACTTGGAAAAGTTATGGGTTTGGCTTTGGGCTTGTGTACATGGCGGCCATAGGGGCCTCTCAAGGCCTAATTCATAACTTGTTCCCAAAGTTTACCTACTAGTATATAAAGAGGGTTAGGTTCTAGGGTTTCATACACTTGTGCATTGAATTAACCCTAGATCTCTCTCTCTCTCTCTTGTCCCATTCTCGGCGAACACCCCAATAGTAAGGGAGTTTGGTTTCGTTTTTCTTAAGCGAGGACTTGTGTTAGATCTAGCAATCGCTTGATTCGTTGGTTAATTCGTGTGTACAAGAGCGTGGTTGTAAGACATTATTCTTACACCAATTAGTACTTCTTTGTTTTGCTCAAGGGATTTGATATTCGCAAGAGATGTCTTTATGTTTTATTGTATTTTATATATTATAAACGTTACGCTATACTTTCGAGACCAAACTGTTAATTAATTTATTTGTTATGATCTTTAGTCTTCCTGGAACATTGTGTACTCTTGATGTCTTTATGTTTTATTGTATTTTATATATCATAAACTCACTTACAATGTGTGAGGATTCCTTAATGGATTTGATGAGCTGGTCATCAGCCGGTTTCCTTTTCTCGATTTTCTCATCATCCTTATATGTTTCAATGCCTTTTTGCTTAAGAGCCTGATAAAAATGGCCAACAAAGTTGTTAAGGGTGTCTTCACTTCTAGAATTCAAAAAATAAAAAAATAAAAAAATAAAAAAATAAAAGCTCTTTTGAGTAGACGGTGTTGAACAACATGGGTTTGCTTACAAAGTTACAATTACAAGATGGAGAAAAAAAGGGTTCGTATTTGATATAGAATAAGAGACCATAAAATTGCTTATGAGTTGATTAGATGTTGTAAATCTGTCCTTGAAAAGAACAACGAAATCAGGCGGATGACACTAGTCCCTTGTTGTTTATAACGTAATTATTGGTTTCTTCCTAAAGTTTAATTGTTGGGTTGTCAAGAATATTGTTTCATATGCATATGCAGATTCCCATCGTTTTTAATGAGTAAAATGAGACTTTGATACAAACTAACCCCAACTATTCAGATTTTATTTATTTGTCAAATAACTGTTAGAAAATTTTAAACAGGTTTTGCTTATTTGATATCATTTAACAAAAACAACCCCAAAAGGGTGTGAGTGTGAACATAGATCATCATTTAACAAAAGAGATCACTCATGGGGTTCAAGGATCAAAATCAAGGGTTAAAAGCTTCTCTATGTGGTAGTTCACGAAAGGATTATGATCCTATCCAAGGAGTTCACAGCACACGAGAAACAGAGAAAGTCCAAGATTGCATCTGCAGGGTCATATATAATAAGCCTAGTGGCCAAAGTGCAAATAAATAAACCTTTTTATTTAAAAACCTTGTGGCCAAAGTGTGAAGAAACAAAACTTAAAAGAAACTATCCACTTTTTAACCGGGTTATGATTTATCCATCGCCTTCTTCACACACACACACTCCCGTCCTCCTCCGACGAATTACAAATTCTCAAAATGGCCGACGATATAATAATCAGTGCGAAGGAACTTTCATGTGTTTATTGTTTGATTCACGAATGTTGGGTTGATTAGTGTTCTTTGAGAATTGTAAAGGGTTAAAGCTTTGTGTTGCTCATTGTGAAGCATAGTGTGAACTATGAGGAGCTGGTTAATGAACTAAAATTTTAAACTAATATAGAATATTATTAAACTAAATTTCACATTTTCTTTTAACAGGCTAGCACAGTTGGCCACCAAGGTTTCTTTAAAGTACCTTTGGAAATTAGAAGGGATGTTTGGCTAGGGGAAGTCTCAAGTTCGAGTCCTACCCAGGACATTTACCTCTTCAGGAACCACTAACAATTAACAAGTCGTTCATTTAAAAAAATAAAAAAGTAAATTTACCTTTTCTTTTAAGCATCGAAACGTATCATTAGTAAAAATGCTTATGGGTCTAAATTTTATGCATTATCAGTATTAAGAGGCTTTAACTTGCTTACCTTGTTACTAAAAATAGTATGTAACATAAGTATCAAAATAAACCTTCGTTCTGAAAAACAAGTTGAAGGATTGCATATGCAATGTTCATCTATTTTGATAATTGTATGGTTAGAAGTGTGAAAAACATAACTGTAAAAACATATTAGATGTTAGCAATTTAGTACGGGTGATCTTGTTGACCCGATTTTGACCCAGATAAGACCCGAGTCCATAAACGGACAATATGAAGCCCAATTTTCTAACAAAATCGAGATGATAGGTAATCAAACTGTAAGCTACATGTTCAATATCATCAATAACTCTGAGATATGTTCATTAATACAGGTCAATTATAATCAGTGGCGGATTCAGGATTTTTGACCATGTGTGGCACGATTTTCGGCTTGCTTTGCTTCGCGAATATTTTTAAATTATAGTTTTTCATTTTTCAAAGTAATTTTTTATTTATTTATTGTTTATTATTGTTATTATTATTTTGTATCTTTCAATCCATTTTAAACATAGTATAAAAAAATATAAATCTTTTTAGTCGTAAATAAAATAAGAATTTATGATATTTTTATAAATATAAATGAAATGCAAATACAACGGGTGAAGTCGGGCTATAAGTAAACAAAGTGAAAAATGTATAGCCACAATATTTATTAAATACAATTTTTTTTAAAAACACCTTTTCTTTAGCATCATGTTATTAACTACAATTGGTTCTAACTAAAGAATGAACTTCAAAGTACATATACGAGGAGTAAATTAAAACTTTGAAGTAAATGGAATTTTGAGAATTGGAAAAGTAAAAAAGTTAAAGAACGTGTGGAGCTATGTAAAGCCTTTTGTACCCGTATGTAGAAACAATACCTATATATTAAAACGAAAATGTAAAACCGTTAAACCTTTGGGTGAAAATTGAATTCATACAAACACATCTTCTTCCCACGCTCCTCTGTTTTTATCTTTTTTTACTTTCTTATCTCCTAAACTTATATTCTTCACTTATATTATGCTAAAATCAAGTAAAAGAAGTTTTAGAATATAGATTCACATCTACATATACGTTAAAAGGCGAAGTAAAACACCTAAACTCCCACCATTTTCACAAAGAACTGACTTTGTCCTTACTCAACCTTAAAGCTCAAAATAATTTATTCATATTCACTTTCGTATCACTTTTGAGAATCGACACTACACGCGCCGACACATCATTAGTAATGGCATAAATCCAATAACTAATATTCGAGTCAATAATTTTGTTGTCACATGTCTTTTATAAAAGCGTTCCTAAACTTAATATTTTTACATTAATACCGAATCAAAGTACCACGTCTATGTTAGAGCTTAACAAGACACTAATTACACAAAAATACACTTAATAAATTACAAATAATACTTATCCTACTCCACTATCTACCTATTTAGTAAATCAATTCTACCTTTTCTCCTTTACCTGCTTTTTCTCATTTCCACACAATACACAAGTTTCAAAACCTCAAATCTCTCCTTATCCTTTTCGTCTAGGACAAAACACAGAAGAAACAAATTTAAAGTGGAAACCTGCATCTTTGCCTTCTTCCCCATCATCCCAACACAATACCCATTCCATGATTGTTTTTGTTCCCCTTCACTTTTTCTGCTACCATTCGCACCATCCCATCAAGAGTCAAAAGACCTAGAGCCTCATCTATCACTATCTCTTTTTCTCTCCTTCCTAGATGGAGTCACGAGATGCCCTAAAGAGGATGAGGATAGTGATTGTTAACAAGAATGGATTCATCACAAGGTCCCCATCAAGAAAGTTAATCAAGACCTATCTTCTTCTTCTCTTTTATGGCTGCCGAAACACAGTAGGTTCACACACATGATTCACATCCAATTTACACTCACAAACTATCAAGCTTTGGTTTTCTTTGGGTTTTGCTAGGATCAGAAGAGTTTGGTTTACTTTCTTTTGCTTCTTGGTTTTCCTGCCAATCGATCCACTCACACCTTCTTTGTAAAGGTTCTTGATTCTTTACAATTTTATTTTCCTTAATTTTACTTTGTTAAGAAACTTGAAATTGCTATTATTTTTACAAGTTGTATTGGTTTTGCTATTGTTAACCTTGTGTGGTACTAATGATTTACAAGAATAAACACAAAATAATCAAACTAAAACAAAGATTGGCTCATAAGGGAAGTGCTTATTGAAGTATTTGGTTAAGATAGGTTTGTGTTTGGATTTTGATGTGGGTCGAAACCCACTGTGGTCGAACCACAGTGGTGTGTTTTCTTTTGGTTTGATAATGTCATCTTTGGCAAAAATTGATAATCACATACAAAGAGGTAATGAAATGGGTTAGATAACAATTCATTGGATTTGTTACATTTGATTTATTTTCTTCCTCTTCTTTGCTCTTGTCTAAGTTCTCAAAATAAAAATAAAAAATAAAATAAAAATAAAAGATTAGACTTATTAGTATTTTGGTTAAATACATTGTGAACTTAGATGTGGTGTTATGTTCTTTTGTTGGATGAGAGGTCATTGGGCCATGACCCGATCATGAGCCAAACCGACCAAGGGGTTACGTTTGGTGCATGCCGTGTTCGTGAGGTCAAGGTTGTCGAGCCAACATAGATCGTTGGCTTTGTTTACTCATTGTGTCAAAACCAAAATTTAAAACTAATAGGAATATTATAGTCCATTTTGCCCACTATTATAACAATGAGAAAATAGAAACCTACATGTACATGCAAACTTATGTGTAGCTGTGTGTATGCAATGAGATAAACTTATATCATACAATCATGCCTAACTAGGAGATAATTTACTACTTATAAAATAAGCAGTTGAGACCCATAGTGAAGTTGCGGGTTAAAACCAAAGGGATTATGAAATATATATTTGGTTCCGGCATATTCAACTTATTAAGTCCGACCTTGATTCATGACGTACTCTATTCTACTAAACTTGTTTTACAAGCGGATTTTAAAGTTTAACTAGCAAACAAACTTAATTCTTTCACATCATTAAAACTATAACCTTAAATTGTGTATCAAGCTGTAGCTCATTTTAAATACAAGTATTTTAAACAAAATCATTACTTGAAAATAGTTATCTACATAGTTTTATTATTGAAATATTTTATACATTTAGTTATATAAATATATACTTTTAACAACAATATTCACATATTTTGACGTCTAATCGTATTGTAATTATTTTCCGTGCGTCGTCTTCGGTTGCCTTGAACCGAAGACTCATTCGTCCTTGATATTTTTCCCATTACATACCTATGCACTTCCAAGAGCCAATACTTACCAACTACTTAAACTTAAGTGCTGCCACACAAGCAACAATAACCTAAACACTTTAAAATTTTTTTGACTTATTTAAACTTATCGAGTCTTAAACACAATTCTGTAAACTAAACTTGCCATACTAATCTAGGTCGCGTGTCGGTGCCATCCACTAGTTCTATTGGACTACTTTAAACTGCTAATTTACTAAGGTGAGTTCTCGTAGCCCCTTTTTCATATTGTTTTCCTTGGGGGAAAATGGTACTCAAATGATGTTTTAACTGTTTTTATGCTGTGCTAAACTGTTTACATGTTTTTGGACAATATGTGTGTTTGATTGAAATATGTGACTACTTTGTGATGATAAATTGTGTTTCATGTATGCGCAACTGTTTAACTCCGTTTGGAGCCGAAACAAGTTGATAGTACTATCTGGGGTAGCTCCCCACTATTGGTAACATGTGTGTAACATTATTGGTAGGTTCGGTTGTCGCTAGCATTGTGTTTCATATTCGCATATCTTGCTCACTATTGTCCTACACTATTATGCACGACTTTGTGGTTTAACTCTTAAACCTCTGAGCTCACCAACTTTATGTTGATGTTTTCAAGTAACCATTTTCGGTGTTAAGAATGAAGTTGCATTAGAAGGTTGAGTATCGGCTGGCCTAGCGACATAAGACAAGACTCTAGGGTTGTGTTCCCGAGGAGTTGTGCATTTGAAAATGCCCTTTAAGACTTAATTATTGTGAACTTATGTAGTAAGACTTGTATCCACCTTATTATGGATCATTGTAACTCGACTTGCGTTGTGATGAATGCATTTAGTATTTCTCTATTTGACACCTTGTGTTCTTGGTTATGAAGTCATACCCCGTAAATGTCATTCCGCTGCGCCATTTTTGGGGTGTGACAGATTGGCATCAGAGCCTTGGTTATAGAGAATTAGGTGGTTTAACCTAGACTATAACCTAGGAACCTTCATATAGTTTGCATTATAGGACCTACATGTGCGGTTATGTGTTAGTGCCCAATATTTGCCTTAGGAACCTCTCCTGAATTGAGTCAATTTATTTTCAAACCCCTTAAGTTCTTAAACAACTTGCACCTTAATTTCAAGACTGTTCTTGTTTGATTGGGTTGCGAAATTTATATGGGTGCAAGTTGTTAATTAACTTAATGGATTTGAGAATTGACTCAAGGATGGAATATAGGTTAGATGGCGTGAAGTGATGATGATAAGAAAATGTGGCATGATGTTATTCTAAAAACGCCTGGCGTTTTTACAATAACATGATGCGACATGGACTTATCAAATTCATGGATTGTCAAATAGGAAGATGGACATAGGACTGCGACACGTATACCGACCTACCATACCTCCTTCCTAACTAACGTTTATCAATGTCCTTCCTCGATAGAAATCATGCCTCGAAGAAGATCGACTCGAGTTAACCGTGGTGGTGCGGCCCGGAGGGTGGAAGGGCGGTGGACGAGGAGGTAGAGGAGGTGGTCGCGACCTTGGGAATAACGGTAACAACAATGAAAACCATGACTTGTCGCCATGATCGCGAGCAACTACGGGGTTTGCTACCACTATCGTCACCCAAGTTGGCGATCACATCGATAACCTAGGGAACAGCAGGCGGGAATGACCATGCGACAACGTTGGGAAGTGACCACAATAATGACAACAAAACAATGATGGCAACAACAATAATGGTGGCAAAGGATGCTCGTACAAGGAATTTTCGGCATGCAAACCGGTGGACTTTGATGGCAATTGAGGTGCGTTAGCTTATACTCGATGGGTTGAAAAGATGGAGTCGGTGATTGACATAAGTATTGTGCGACCCACCAAAAGGTGAAGTATGCCACATGTTCATTGGTTGGGAAAGCATTGACTTGGTGGAACACGCAAATTCAAGCCGAGGCGGGGAAGCGCCATAGGCATGACTTGGGATGACTTTAAGGCTTTGCTTGGAGGAGTCTTGCCCAATCAATGAAATGCAAAAGTTAGAGAATGAGTTCTGGAACCACGCTATGGTGGGAGCTGGTCATGCCGTTTACACAGATCGGTTCCATGAACTAGCCAAGCTGGTTCCTCATCTAGTCACTCCTGAGTCAAAGAGAATTGAGAGGTACATCTATGGGTTGGTTCCTGAGATTCGCGGGATGGTGAAAGCGACTGAGCCTGCTACTATACAAAGTGCAATACTGAAATCTGCAACCTTAACAGATGAAATGGTCAGGAATGGGAAGTTGTCCAAGAGTGGTGATAAGAGGAAGGCTGTGAGCGAGCCAAGTAAACAAGGAAGTGCAAAGGGTGACAATAAGAAAGCGAAATGGGGAAAAGGATTCGTAGCAACAACCACGGACAAGAAAGGTTATGTGGGTTCTCACCCCAAGTGTGCCAAATGTAACTACCATCACCCGGAGACTACGCCATGTCAAGTGTGTTTCAATTGCAAAAAGGGTGGTCACATGGCAAAAGATTGCCGGGCAGTCGCTAAACTAGTGGCACCAATAAATACCGTTAACCCAAGGGCATGTTATGAATGTGGAAACCCGAATCATCTTCGGAATGCGTGTCCTAGGTTGAATGGGACACGAGGACAAGTACAGAACAACCAGAATCAGGCTTTAGCAATTGGTGGAAACTATGCAAACCGTGGTAACAATGGTAACCCAGCTCGTGGTCGGGTATTTGTGATGAACGCTGAAGAAGGACGTCAGGACCCGAACATCGTGACAGGTACGTTCTCTTTAAACGACCACTATGCTACTGTGCTATTTGATTCTGGTGCCGATTATAGTTTTGTCTCCACTAAATTCATGCCTTTGTTAAATATGGAACCCGATAGACTAGACTTTAGTTCTGAAATTGAAATAGCAAGTGGTCAAAGGGTAGAAACAAATGAGATCGTTCGCGGTGCACACTAGAATTAGAAGACCGTACCTTTAGGATCGACTTAATACCATTCGGATATGGAAGCTTGACGTGATTGTGGGAATGGATTGGTTGTCTAAGCATAAAGGTGAAATAGTGTGTCATGAGAAGATGGTCCGAATACCACTACCAAATGGTGAGTTTCTTAAGGTCTATGGAGAGACACTTGAAGAAAAAGTGAGACACCTCACGAGCATGAAAGTAGATGTGCGAAAACTAGAAGATATCCCGATCGTTCGAAATTTCCCGAGTATTTCCGACGACCTACCGGATTACCCCTTCACGAGAAGTTGAATTTGGATAGACCTAATTCACGGAGCAATGCCGGTTGCAAAGTCTCCCTATCGCTTGGCACCCACTGAAATGGAGGAGTTGTCTAATCAACTCAAGGAACTCCAAGACAAAGGTTTCATTCGACCTAGTTCTTCGCCATGGGGAGCACCAATATTGTTTGTCAAGAAGAAGGATGGTTCGTTTAGAATGTGCATTGACTACCGGGAATTAAACAAACTAACTATTAAGAATCGTTACCCTCTCCCGAGGATCGATGACTTGTTTGATCAACTACAAGGCTCACGATACTTCTCCAAGATAGATCTTCGTTCCGGCTACCATCAGTTACGAGTACACGAAGACGACATCCCAAAACCGCGTTTAGAACTCGATATGGTCATTTCGAGTTTACAGTTATGCCTTTTGGACTGACAAATGCGCCTGCGGTCTTCATGGACTTGATGAACCGAGTGTGCAGGCCATACCTGGACAAATTTGTTATCGTATTCATCGATGACATTTTGATCTATTCAAGACGAAGAGGAACATGAAATGCATCTAAAGTTAATCCTAGAGCTACTCAAGAAGGAGAAATTGTATGCCAAATTCTCGAAATGTGAATTACGGCTACAAAGTCCAATTCCTTGGACATGTGGTTAACAAAGATGGTATTCATGTGGATCCCAAAGAAGATCGAGCGGTGAAGAATTGGGAAGCCCTAAGTCCCCAACGAAGTCCGCTCATTCTTAGGATGGCGGGTTACTATCGACGATTCATCGCGAATTTCTCCAAGATTGCCAAACCTCTTACCTTGTGACTCAAAAGAATAAGAAATGCGAATGGGGTGAAGAACAAGAAGAAGCCTTTCAAACCTTGAAGAACAATCGTAATGCTCCATTCTAGCCCTCCCGATGGCCCGAAGATTTTGTAGTATCTTGTGACGCATCATGTCAAGGTCTTGGGTGCGTATTAATGCAAAGAGGCAAAGTGATTGCCTATGCATCCCGACAACCAAGATTCACGAGAAAAACTATACCACCCATGATGCGGAGCTAGGTGCGTAGTATTCGCTCTCAAGATATGGAGACATTACTTGTATGGGACGAAAAGTATTATCTATCTTGATCACAAGAGTCTCCAACATATCTTCGATCAAAAGGAGTTGAATATCGCCAAAGGAGATGGATAGAACTCTTGATTATGATGCGAGATTCGCTACCACCGGTAAAGCGACGTAGTAGGCGATGCTTTGAGTAGGAAGGAAAGACTCAAGCCGAGGAAGGTAAAAGCCATGAGTATAACCATACAGTCGGGTATCAAGGATAGGATACTAGCGGCTCAAAGAGAAGCATCTAAGGATATGGATGCACCCACAGAGAAACTACGAGGTCTAGGTAGTCAATTGGAGAAAAAGTATGACGGTGGACTGTACTTTGTAGACCGAATTTGGGTACCGTTAAGTGGTGACGTAAGAACTCTAGTCATGGATGAAGCACATAAATCGAGATACTCCGTCCACCCAGGAGCAGATAAAATGTATTACGACCTTAGAGAGTTGTATTGGTGGCACAGGATGAAGAAAGACATAAACTATCTCGTTAGCAAATGCGACTTGCTCAAAGGTGAAGGTGAACATCGAAACCATACGGTATGTTACAAGACAACGGAGATTCCAGTGGAAGTGGGAAAGGATAACCATGGACTTCATCACGAAGTTGCCAAGAACCGATGGCAGACACGATTCAATGCGGGTTATTGTAGGCAGTTGACTAAGTCGCTCATTTCCTACCCATCCGAGAGGATTATAAGATGGATAAATTGGCAAGGCGTACATCAATGAAATAGTGGCAAGACATGGCGTGCCGATATCGATAATATCGGATCGTGATAGCCGTTTCACGTCAAACTTTTGGCAAGCATTGCGAAGTCAATGGGAACACGATTGGACATGAGTATGCCTACCATCCATGCGGCGATGGTCGAGTGAGCGTACTATACAAACCTTAGAAGACATGCTTAGGCGTGTGCCATCGACTTGGCGGAAATGGGATACTCATCTTCCATTGGTCGAGTTCTCTTATAACAACGATTACCATTCTAGCATAGATATGGCACCATTCAAATCAACATGCGGACGAAAGTGTCGTTCACCCATTGCATGGGCGGAAGCGGTGAAAGTCAAATGATTGGACTGAGATAGTACTAGAAACCACCGAGAAGGTAATCCAAATCAAGGATAGACTCAAGGCTGCGTGACCGACGGAAGAGCTATCCGACAACCGGCGAAGACCCCAGAGTTTTGCGTTGGTGATCATGTGTTACTTAAAGTGTCACCTTGGAAAGGTGTAATGCGTTTTGGTAAGAAAGGTAAATTAGCACCCAGATATGTGGGACCATTTGAGATCACTGAGAGAATCGGTCCGGTAGCTTACCGACTAAGACTACCTCAAGAGCTAAGTAGCGTTCATGACACATTTCACGTGTCGAATCTCAAAGTGTCTTCTTGATCGGACCTTACACATACCTTTGGAAGAAATTCGGATAGATCCTAAGTTGCACTTTGTAGAAGAACCGGTAGAAATCATGGAGCGTGAGATCAAAAGTTGAAGCGTGAAAGATTCCTATCATCAAGGTTCGATGGAATTCTAAGCGAGGACCTGAGTTTACCTGGGAACAAGAGGATCAGATGAGACTTAAGTACCCACACCTTTTTGAGGAAATGAATCCCATGAGTAGTACTAACTGAATTTCGTGGAAGAAATTCTCTTAACGGGGGTAGACTATAACAACCCGCAATTTTACAGGTCCTTACTCAACCTTAAAGCTCAAAATAATTTATTCATATTCACTTTCGCGTATCACTTTTGAGAATCGACACTACACGCGTACCGACACATCATTAGTAATGGCATAAATCCAATAACTAATATTCGGAGTCAATAATTTTGTTGTCACATGTCTTTTATAAAAACGTTCCTAAACTTAATATTTTTACATTCATACCGAATCAAAGTACCACGTCTCGTTAAAGCTTAACAAGACACTAATTACACAAAATACACTTAATAAATTACAAATAATACTTATCCTACTCCACTATCTACCTATTTAGTAAATCAATTCTACCTTTTCTCCTTTACACTTTTTCTCATTTCCACACAATACACAAGTTTCAAAACCTCAAATCTCTCCTTATCCTTTTCGTCTAGGACAAAACACAGAAGAAACAAATTTAAAGTGGAAACCTGCATCTTTGCCTTCTTCCCCATCATCCCAACACAATACCCATTCCATGATTGTTTTTGTTCCCCTTCACTTTTTCTGCTACCATTCGCACCATCCCATCAAGAGTCAAAAGACCTAGAGCCTCATCTATCACTATCTCTTTTTCTCTCCTTCCTAGATGGAGTCACGAGATGCCCTTAAAGAGGATGAGGATAGTGATTGTTAACAAGAATGGATTCATCACAAGGTCCCCATCAAGAAAGTTAATCAAGACCTATCTTCTTCTTCTCTTTTATGGTGCCGAAACACGGTGAGGTTCACACACATGATTCACATCAATTTACACTCACAAACTATCAAGCTTTGGTTTTCCTTGGGTTTTGCTAGGATCGGAAGAGTTTGGTTTACTTTCTTTTGCTTCTTGGTTTTCACGCCAATCGATCCACTCACACCTTCTTTGTAAAGGTTCTTGATTCTTTACAATTTTATTTTCCTTAATTTTACTTTGTTAAGAAACTTGAAATTGCTATTATTTTTACAAGTTGTATTGGTTTTGCTATTGTTAACCTTGTGTGGTACTAATGATTTACAAGAATAAACACAAAATAATCAAACTAAAACAAAGATTGGCTCATAAGGGAAGTGCTTATTGAAGTATTTGGTTAAGATAGGTTTGTGTTTGGATTTTGATGTGGGTCGAAACCCACTGTGGTCGAACCACAGTGGTGTGTTTTCTTTTGGTTTGATAATGTCATCTTTGGCAAAAATTGATAATCACATACAAAGAGGTAATGAAATGGGTTAGATAACAATTCATTGGATTTGTTACATTTGATTTATTTTCTTCCTCTTGCTGCTACTGTCTAAGTTCTTAAAGAAAAAAATAAAATAAAATAAAAATAAAAGATTAGACTTATTAGTATTTTGGTTAAATACATTGTGAACTTAGATGTGGTGTTATGTTCTTTTGTTGGATGAGAGGTCGTTGGGCCAACAGCCAGTCATGAGCCAAACCGACCAAGGGGTTACGTTTGGTGCATGCCGTGTTCGTGAGGTCAAGGTTGTCGAGCCAACATAGATCGTTGGCTTTGTTTACTCATTGTGTCAAAACCAAAATTTAAAACTAATAGGAATATAATAGTCCATTTTGCCCACTATTATAACAATGAGAAAATAGAAACCTACATGTACATGCAAACTTATGTGTAGCTGTGTGAATGCATAAGATAAACTTATATCATACAATCATGCCTAACTAGGAGATAATTTACTACTTATAAAATAAACAGGTTGGGACCCATAGTGAAGTTGCAGGTTAAAACCAAAGGAATTATAAAATATATATTTGGTTCCGGCATATTCGACTTATTAAGTCCCGACCTTGATTCATGACATACTCTATTCCACTAAACTTGTTTTACAAACGGATTTTAAAGTATAACTAGTAAACAAACTTAATTCTTTCACATCATTAAAACTATAACCTTAAATTGTGTATCAACTGTAGCTCATTTTAAATACAAGTATTTTAAACAAAATCATTACTTGAAAATAGTTATCTACATAGTTTTATTATTGAAATATTTTATACATTTAGTTATATAAATATATACTTTTAACAACAATATTCACATATTTTGACGACGTCTAATACGTATTGTAATTATTTTCCGTACGTCGTCTTCCGGTTGCCTTCGAACCGAAGACTCATTCGTCCTTGATATTTTTCCCATTACATACCTATGCACTTCTAAGAGCCAATACTTACCAACTACTTAAACTTAAGTGCTGCCACACAAGCAACAATAACCTAAACACTTTAAATTTTTTTTGACTTATTTAAACTTATCGAGTCTTAAACACAATTCTGTAAACTAAACTTGCCATACTAACCTAGGTCGCGTGTCGGTGCCATCCACTAGTTCTATTGGACTACTTTAAGCGCTAATTTACTAAGGTGAGTTCTCGTAGCCCTTTTTCATATTGTTTTCCTTGGGGAAAATGGTACTCAAATGATGTTTTAAGCTGTTTTTATGATGTGCTAAGCTGTTTACATGTTTTGGACAATATGTGTGTTTGATTGAAATATGTGACTACTTTGTGATGATAAATTGTGTTTCATGTATGCATAATGTTTAACTCCGTTTGGAACCGAAACAAGTTGATAGTACTATCTGGGGTAGCTCCCCACAATTGGTAACATGTGTGTAACATTATTGGTAGGTTCAGTTGTCGCTAGCACTGTGTTTCATATTCGCATATCTTGCTCACTATTGTCCTACACTATTATGCACAGCTTTGTGGTTTAACTCTTAAACCTACGAGCTCACCAACTTTATGTTGACGTTTTCGAGTAACCATTTTCAGGTGTTAAGAATGAAGTTGCATTAGAAGGTTGAGTATCGGCCTGCCCTAGCAGACATAAGACAAGACTCTACCGGGTTGTGTTCCCGAGGAGTTGTGCATTTGAAAATGCCCCTTTAAGACTTAATTATTGTGAACTTATGTAGTAAGACTTGTATCCACCTTATTATGGATCATTGTAACTCGACTTGCGTTGTGATGAATGCATTTAGTATTTCTCTATTTTGACACCTTGTGTTCTTGGTTATGAAGTCATACCCCGTAAATGTCATTCATTGCGCCATTTTTGGGGTGTGACATACTTAAGATACACTCTGCCAAATAACCGCTAAACATGAAGGTATGCAAGTTTCATGTGGTACCATCTGAAAAGAAGTAATGTCCTTTTCTTTAACAACAAAGTAGATTTGTTAAAACTAGCTAGGAGATACCAAAACATAAAAGCGAAAACAAAACCAGACAAGTTAACAGCAAAGTGCCGAGAAAACAAGGAAATGGCTAAACAAACGGAACCTAAGAGGCTAAGATATGGTGCATAAACAGTAATGAGGGCATGCACATTTACAAATATGGAATATCACAACATCATTGTAGCTAGGTAAGCAAAGCCCGACAACCACATCCATGCCTTTGAGACAAAATTGAATTAAACATTCCAATGTGATGTCATTTTATTTGATAAGTTCACGTTCATCTCGTGTTCCTAGCCTCTGGTGAAAACATCTTATTCCTGGAACATTTTAAGCAGCTTCTACAATACCAGTAAACACTATCATATTTGTTCTGTTATTGACTTGGATAGAAAAAAACTCAGTGAATTTGATGAAAGTCAATAGTTTGACTCAAAAGTCAAATATTTTAATGGTTCACCATTTTTGTCCCAATGTAGAATATTTTTTTGTCAAACAAAACTTGTATATGATATTAAATCACTTAAAAACATTACGGAAGATTATTATCTCCAACATCATGTAAAATCCAATCATTTTCATCATGAACACAGTTGACTTTCTGAAGAAGTCAACTGTGTTATCTGAACTCCATCGTTAACTTTTCTAACTTCAAAAATTTAAACTGCTTATAAAAAGTAGTTAACTTTACTCGGAAAACTTCTAATGTTAATAACTATACCTTGATTTAAGTGTATTTATTGGAGACTTGAATCATCAGTCCCGCCTTCTTGTAATTTGATTTAAAGACCAGAGTAATGGCAAGGATTAATTAAGACAAGACAAAACCTTTTAGTATTAAGGTATTTGATAAGCAGATGATTATCAAGTAAAACTGTTTATTGAGTGCTTTGACCTTATAAAGTACTCGACCTGCAGTACCAAATTATTGTTCTTACATGAAGGTATTTGAAAAGTTTTCAGAAAGATAAATGAAAAATGGAAGTTCAAACAAGACTAAACCACCTCTTTAAGTTCAAATAAGATGAATTGGTTTACAAATGAATAGAAACTAGTATTCTGGTTAAATTAGTTGAGCAAAAATCAGTTATATAAATAAAACGTATTCTGTTCGGAAATTAATCACCTTTGTGTGCTGATTGCTTCCCAGTCAGCGGCCTCCTGACTGAAAGAATTTAAAAAAGCACAAGTCAAACGAGTAACACATATACTAAGTTCTAATTATAAATTAAAGTTATATGAGTAATCCAAAAAAGGAAAAAGTACCATGCGATTGAAGTTGCCATGCAAAATCAAACTGGCTTCTCTAAATGATTGGCTGAAGAATGGTTAGAGGTGTAAGCGAAAGATACGTATGTTGATGTTGGTATTACCGTGCTAAAACCGTAAGACCAAAGCTGCCATGTAAAGCCAACGATACGCAGATGTTTCAACTGAAAAATGCTCTGTGGAAGATGACATATGCCCGCACCTTCTATATTTAACTCTTCTAACCGTTTTAAACTTCCAATTTCCTCAGGCAACTTTTTAACTAGAAAACAGTAGGGGAGATGGAAATATTTCAGACTTTTCATCTGACAGATGCTGTTTGGAATATCTTGTAAAACTATACACTCTGTTAGGTCTAGTTCCTCTAAACACTGTAATCGGCCAAGATCCTCTGGTAATTTCTGAAGATGCCAACAAGAGTTGATTTTGAAAGATTTGAGATGTTTCAACTTACAAAGGCTATCTGGAAGACGGGTTATGCCTGTACCTTCTATGTTTAACTCTTTCAAACCTTCTAAGCATCCAATATCCTCAGGCAGTTCAACAACTTGAATACAACCGCGGAGATCAAAACTGTTTATACATTTCATCTTACAAATACAGTTTGGAATATCTCGTAAATGGTTACAATCCGTTATGATTAGAGTCTCTAAAGATTTTATTCGGCCGAGATCATCGGGTAACTTCTCAAGAAGCAACCATGATTTAAGTTCGAGAGATTTGAGATGTTTCAAGTTACAAATGCTATCCGGAAGATTTCTCATATTTGTAGATGAAAAAATTAGCTCCTCTAGACATTCTAACTGGTCAAGGTCTCGGGGTACCTCTGGAATGCTGCCTTCAAGTGTAAGCTTTCTTAAACCTCGTAAACTACAAATACTTCTTGAGACATTCTCAAGGTTTGTACAATTTTCAAGATTTAACCTTTTGAGATTTGGAGTCATCCCAAGGTTAAGGGTCCTCAACTTTGAATGACCGAGGTAGAGCTCTTGGAGCTTTAGACTTTCAGCAAGCATTTGAAGTTCCACCAAATCATTACAGCCTTTTAGTCTTAGCCTCTCAAGATTCGGAGTGTTCCCGAGGTGAAGGGTCTTCAACTTTGAATGACTGAGGTAGAGCTCTTGAAGCTTTAGATCAGGAACTTTAAGCTCTACCAAGTCATTACAGCCTTTGAGTATTAGCATCTCAAGATTCGGAGTATTACCGAGGTGAAGGTTTTTCAACTTTGAATCAGTAAGGTCAAGACATTTGAGCTTTAAACTTTCGGCAGGCATTTGAAGCTCTACCAAATCATTACAGCTTTTGAGTATTAGCGTCTCAAGATTCGGAGTATTCCCGAGGTAAAGATTTTCCAGCTTTGAATTCTTGAGGTCAAGATGTTCAAGTTTTAAACTTTCAGCAGGCATTTGAAGTTCTACCAAATCACTACAGCCTTGGAGTGTCAGGTTCTTAAGATTCGGAGTATTTCCGAGGTGAAGGTTTCTCAACTTTGAATAATTGATGTAAAGATATTCGAGCTTTGAATGATGATCAGCAGGTGTATGAAGCTCTATGAAATCTTTACAATAGTCAATAGTCAACTGCTCAAGATTTGGAGCCAACCTAAGGTCAAAGGTCCTCAACTTTGAAGACGCGATTGTGAGGAACCTGAGGTTATTTAGAGCCTAACATAAGTACAAAAAACAATTAATATTGGTGCAATGACAAACCAATAGATATATAGGATCATAATGAATCATGAAAAACAATACTTTAACCATTATTCTACATTTTCTTCTCCATCTTCCCAAACTTGAGCAATATCGCTGTGACTTATGTAAAGTTGAACAAGATATTTTCCTGGAAATGAATTCGGTAAACTCGAAAAAGGAAAACCAATCCATCTCAGATAACGTAAGGAAGTTGGAAGGTATTCGCTGACTTTATCAAATTGAACAATATTCCTCTTAAAATAATAATCCTTTACGAGATATATGTGAATAAATCTAAGATCCTTCATTTTTGCTAGACCTTTTACTGCAATTTCAAAACTGAAATCATCTGAGTCTAAGTATAGACATTTTGTTGCTTGGGTACCATGAAATCGAAAAAATAAAACCCCTTGATTTTTGTCGGAACCCTAAATTTCAAAACGCCCAAAATCAATGAAGAAATGATCATATTGAGAGTGAATGAAGATGATATAAAGTGAATTCAATGATAATTCTATTCGAATTAATGAATTTTTGAATGATTATTAGAGACAGAAAGTGAATTTGGGGAAAACTTTAAAGAGACAAACAAAGAGCAAGATGAGAATTGAAGATAAGTGCACTCCACCTATATTAACATAAAAATACAATAATATACTTCTATTAAACGATCAAACGGAGATAAACTAAAAGAGTTAGATATTTAGGACCGAACCCGCAATGAATTTCATTTTAGACTAAACCCGAAAATTTTCAAACTATTGGGCTAAAAATAAAATATCCAGCAAACCACCACAGGGACAAAAAATGTAGTCAACTCTCTGTTTTATTAAATAATAACTTAATTCTTACCAGGTCATTAGTCAATATATACTCGATTTCCTTCTCAACCCACAATCGGCTATGTCTCCGAGGTTCATCAGGGTGTGACCGACGAACAATATTCCTACCCATTTCTTGTAAATGATCATGCATCCCCAATTCCTTATATTCATAACTTTCCGAGATTATAAAATATTTCTTTTTAGAAATACTTATAAGAGACTTCTGCTCAAGAACTCTTAAACCAATTTTAGCATGGAATCCACGGCTTTCAAGCACTTGGATTGCGTCATCTTCCTTCCAATATCTGAGCAAGCATGCAATATCCAGAAATATTTCTTTATAATCCTGCTCAAGACTATTGTAGCTTAATTCCAATTTTTCAAAGTTTCCTCCAACGGAATTGTTTTTAGTCTTTCTATGGCATCTTTCCATTCAATTTCATCTTTACCACATAAAAATGAACCCAAAACTTTTATAGTCAATGGAAGACCGGCCGCATAACGTACAACTTGCCTCGATAGCTCTTTGTAACCTTCAATTTCAATCTCTCTCCCAAAAGCATACCAACGGAACATGAAAATTGCTTCATCATTCGATAACAAATTGACACCATGAACCGAGTTCACTCCGTGTGCACGCAGCACTTGCTCATCTCTAGTTGTTATGATAATTGTACTTCCCGGCTTGAACCAGTTACGAACGATTAACGCCTCAAGTTGTTCTATGTGATCCACATCATCTAGAACAACTAGAACCTTCCTACCGTGCAAGAACTTTTTCATCATATTTTTCCCGTCAGAAACACTACTTACTCTAATGTTATTATCATTTAGAACATCTGAGAGTACTTGCTTCGCAACTTCTTCAAACCCGACAAAGAGGTTTTGAAACTTCCTAACATTTTCAACAAAGCTTTGACCCTCAAACTGAATGGATATATGATCAAAAACAGCTCGCCAAGGTTGTCTTCCCGCACCTCCATCCCCATATCCCTAGCATGCGAACATCATCAACACTTGTTTCTAAAGATGAAACAACATCCTTTACTCGGGTGTCCATGCCTATTAATTTTCCATCAACATCCGAGTTAATGCAACGCAACTCTAGTGATATATTTTCAGCAATCTTTTGGATAAATTTAGCTTCATGTCGTATGTAAAATAAGATTCAATAAGCTTGTTAAAAATCCTACTTGAACAATCAATTTCAGAAAATAACGCACACAATTGTATATAAAGTAATGGCATAGAATCAGCTATCAGTTAGATGCTAAATATACTAAATGAAGTATATATTTTCTGGGTCAAAACAGGTTGGGTCTACCCGCAAACACTTCCCTTCAACATCTAACTTATAACATACTCGTTTCAATGCATTAAAAACTGCTTTTAAGGTTATATGTCAATACAGAAAAAATCTTAAGGTTGTGAATAAAAAACTGCTTTCAGGTTATATGCATTAAAAATACACCATGTTAGGATATAAATCGTTATTTACCATTTGACCCATTTGAGATGAAACATGTTTTTTTGAAAGCCATTAATTATTCATATAAATAGTTATTTACCCATTAAAAATACACCATGTTGGAACCCACCGTAGATAAAAAAGAAGTAAAATCAAAGAATATTGCCTAGACGATGAAGAAATTTACTCACCCATTAGCAATGCTTTTCAACTCCCAGCCAGCCAAATGAGATGCTTCTTTCAAAGCCTCCCTCCATTTCCCAGCAGCTTCATCCTCTTTATGTTTTGCAAATGCATCTCCAACTGACCCACTTTGTTTGCAAACTTCAGTGGGCTCCACATCGTAGAACACGGGATAAGCAGTATGCCCAAAACCCTTTCGGCATTCCATAATCTTAACAAGCTCTTCCAAGCACCAAGATGAAGAAGCATAGCTCTTTGAAAAGACAATGATATAAAATTTTGAGTCTTCAATGGCTTGGATAAGCTCATCACTGATCATCTTCCCTTGCTTAATATTCTCATCATCCTTATATGTTTCAATACCTTTTTGTGTAAGAGCAAAATAAAGATGATCAACAAAGTTCTTTCGAGTGTCTTCGCCCCTAAAGCTTAAGAAGACATCATACTTGAAGCTATTTTGAATGGATGAAACTGACGTAGAAGCCATTAGAAGTATGGTTGAAAGAGTTTATGTGTAAAAGTGTCTGTGTTTGTGTGGGTATGGTTGTGGAATATTGAGGTTGAGAAACAAAAGCCACTCATATGGTCTTTTGGTCAATGAAAAAAAGAAAGATAAGATTCATTGTTTGAACCTTCAACCAAGTGACCAATACACACACCACCATTTATAAAAGGCTTCTCATATTTGTGTTTTCACATTTTGTTAATTGCATACTGGCACATGTTTTTGTTTCTTAATTTTCATATAAATGATGGTTCAAACTTCAAAAGATCATTACTTGTTTCATTAATGATATCATAATCATTACATAAATTTTATGTTAGTCACTTTTCAGATCATATAGAATTTGCTACAAACAATGATTAAAGAATAGTGGGTAAAGTATTAGTTAATTGGTTTTACTGGCATCTATAGATCAGAGGGAGATATGTTGTCATTCCCACTAAACTAACCAACCAGAGCCACCTATTGATGAATCTTGAAACCACTGAAGACCTAAACTGAAAATAACAAAAGCTTCAGTCTCACACAAACACATTATCAAATAATTTGAAAAGCATCGGTCTCAAATAAAATTTCGACAGAATATTTGCTTACTCACATTGAGTGCATGACTTTGTAATGATCGAAAATCACTGTATGCTAAAATGACATCCATTTATTAGTATAATCGCCATTGAAAAACTATAAATCTCTTGTAGAAACACTAAACCCATGTCTCAAGTTTGTTCATTAGGAAAAAAAAAGGGTTGGACTACAACTTGAATTTTGAAAAGCTTCCGCTTTCTTTCCTCTATTTTCCCGTACCAACCAGCCTCAACACTTCTAAAAGTTTTCATTTGTAGATTGATAGATACTAGTGTCAACTGCCTTGAACAATCCAAATCAGACTCTTAGTGTCTCAACATGATTAGATATGGATATATATACCAATCGCACATTTGAGAACACGACCAACACTCATTTCTTCTTGGTAGCTGTTTCCTTTGCCTTCTTAATTTTAAATCCTCCACCACTCTCCTGTCAAAACAACAGATATTCTTCAATGATAATTGTAATCAGACTTGCTAAATGGCAAAAGCATCATTATTTAGCTCATATCATATTTACACACAAAAAATAAAAGTTTAAAACAATTTAACAATTATGAAGCAAAACAAGGTGAGAAAGTTGGGAGATATATATAATTGAGTAGAAGTACCTTTTTAAAGTGAATGTAAGCAGCTTTGCCAGTCATCTCTTGCCCATTTTTACTGACACAACCTAAAGTACAAGAAAATTCTACTTATATCATACAACACAGAAAGTGATGCCATCAAAAAGTAGGAGAAGAAATTCATAAAACGAAACACGACCCAAAATTGACACGGAAATAAGCGGGTCTGGTTCTGTCTAAACAGTTTTCGAGCTGTGTGTTTTCAACAAGTTGACCCGCCAACACGTTTGAGTTTTTAAAATTTAGATAATTTATGTTTATAATGGACTAAACAAGTCAACCCACCCACCAGTTTTGAAAATGGGTTAAGTAGGCAATGTTCAAATTATGCATAAGCGGGTTAGGATTGACATAGTTGAACTAACTGCTTAAACATTTGTTCTCTGGTTAAGGTATTCTGAAATGGCATCCGAACCCACAAATGACCCATATGTGGTTCTAACAATTTTTGATTTGAAATGACTACAATAACAAAACAAGAACTTTCCAACTTACCCTCTTCCCATCGCCATTAGTGAACCAATGCCCGTCCCTTGACCATCTGCTTGAATCCTTCTTTTGCCAGCATCTTTTGTAATCCCTTTTGTAGTATTAACCTTAGGATTCGTGAAACCTTGTGATGTTTCTTGAGTTTTGATTTTCTTGAATTTTTCCTTGATGAGCTTGTCTCAGCTTTATTACTTCTAGCACCTAGTTTAGTTTTGTCACCATTGCTGAATTGGCACCTAGAAACACAAGAAGGACAACATAAGAAATGATATCGGACTTTATTGAGTCATTTGCATACAAAAATATTTTATGAAATTAATCCTGCAAAAAACTATCAGTAATATAGCAGAAATAACTTGCATGTAATTGATATTTGTTGTACTGGGCTGCTCAGAACCTCTACTTTCTGCATTTAACGGGAAAAAATTGCACAAACAAATTCGAACTAGCTCTTGAATCCTCAAATCATTATGGAAAAAATACTGATGTGCTGGCAGGCGAGGATCATCTAAATCTATTACACTGCCATAACATGACTACTATGGTTACTCTTTCCAACATTACTCTGAGCTTTTTCTTATCTTTTAGAGAACTAAAATATTCCTCGCCTACCTCATCCAGTGTAGGTGTCGGGATATGAAAACTCTTCGCGTGTCTAAAATCTTCCCATAAATCTTTTCTGGTTGAAGTATCGAGTGATTCACTTAATTTTCTAGGCTCATTTACACATTTCCCCCAATTCGAATAAGGTTTCACAGGTATTCTGTTGGGATAATTACTGATCCGAGCCTATGGACAGTCAAAACAAACCGAGCACATGGATAATTACAATCACAACTCTAGTTTAATTAGGATTCTTATTTTAGCTTTTTAGATAAGGACTTGTTTACTTGATTAGAGTTGTAGTAGGATTAGGAGAGCTTATTCTAATGTCCTATATAAGCAAACCAAACGAGCTCATAGTTTGGTCGTGCATTCAATATCAGTTTTTGTAAGCAAGTAATTTTCTGATTAATTGGAGAGCTTATTCCAAGTTACTGTGTTATTGTTTTTCTGTTTGTGAACTGCGATCAGTTGTGGGTCTTGAATTGGTATCAAGAGCAAGGTTCCAAGTAGTCGATCACTGAAGGTGTTCCAAGTTAGTCGATCACTAAAAGGGTTCCAAGTAGTCGATCACTGAAGGTGTTCCAAGTTCAGTCGATCACTAAAGGGGGTGTTCCAAGCTTAGTCGATCACTAAAGGGTTCCAAGAAGTTGATCACAGAAGGGTTTCCAAACAGAAGGGTTTCGAACACAAGTCGACTAAAGGGTTTCCAAGAAGTCGATAAAGTAGCAAACTTTAACTTGGTTTACTTAGGCAAGAAGTAAAACAAGCGTGTTCTAGGGCTGGAAGACAATCCAACTACACCGGTAACTTACAAAAGGCGTTCAAGAAGGATGGTGCAAGGCGAGTCGAGTCAACCACCAATTGAACATTCTAAAATGGCTCTTCAATGTCCAATGTTAACAAGCACGAACTATAACATATGGGCAATAAGAGTTAAAGCGGTATTCGAGTCCATGGAATACTCGAATCGGAACCGGGAAGGAACACAAGTTGTTGCTAAGCAAGATCACATGGCGATTCGTTACTTTTCCAGCGATTCGGAAGAACTTGTTTTCAAGTTTCACAATTCAACACGACCAAAGAAATGCGGGAGATTTGAAGACCGGTATGTGGGTGTTGATCGGTTCGAGACGCAAGGTTGCAAACCTTGGAGACGGAATTAATCTTTAAAGATGAAAGCCAACGAATCAATCGATGACTTTGCGGCTGGGTTGGGAAAAATTGTGGCGAAGTCAATAGCTTGGGAACAATTTATGAAGACAAGAAACTTGTTAAAGCTACTTGCATCCGTTCCGGATAGGTATGTTGCAATTGTTGCCTCAATAGAACAATTTCTTGACTTGAATACTATGTCTTTTCAAGAAGCAATTGGAAGGTTGAAAGCTTTTGAAGGAAGAATGAAGGGTGTTGACACCACTCGAAGATCAAGGCAAGTTGATGTTCGGAAGGGTGAAAGATATGATAAGAAAGGTCGAGGAAGGAATTCCTCCGGTGGCAACGGTAAAGGTCAAAACTTTTCTTCTCAAAACAAATCTCGTGGTAGTGGTCAAGCTAATAACCACAACCGTGGAAGACAAAACAACTCCGGGAGCAATACGGATCAAAAGAAGAACAAAAGTCAAGACCTTTCAAAGATTCAATGCTTGGATGTGATGAATATGGTCACTTTGCTTCTAAGCGCCACGAGCGGCGTGAACAAAAGCAAAAGCATGAATCAAACCTTTTGAAAGCGGAGGATGATGATGACCCAACACTTTTATGATGAAAAGCATTCAAGAAGTAGTTTTCTTGAATGAAGAAAAGATTATCCCAAACCAATTGAATACTAAGCCAAGCGAGGAAGACACTTGGTATTTGGATAATGGAGCAAGTAATCACATGACGGGATCCGAGAATACTTTTCGAGTTGAATGAGAATATCTCCGTGAGTGAAGTTTGGTGATAACTCCTACATCGAGATAAAAGGAAAGGGTTCGATAATCATTGAAGGAAAAGCGGAGAGCAACGGTTAATCATTGGAGTCTATTACCTACCCGAGCTAAAAGCAACATAATTAGTCTTGGGCAAGTTACCGAGGCGGATGTGACATTCGTATGAAGGTAACCTTCTTACTATCGTGACTCGGATGGCAAGCTTTTGATGAAGGTTCCTAGAACAAGTAATAGACTTTACAAGATTAAGCTTCAAGTTGGAAGTCGGTGTGTCTCAAAGCAAAGATGGAAGATGATGCTTGGTTATGGCATGCTAGGATGGGTCACATTAATTTCGAGACGATGGAATTAATGGCAAGGAAGGGCATGGTTGAAAAGTTGCCAATAATTCATCAAGAGAACAAGTTGTGTGAATCTTGCTTGGTAGGAAAACAAACCAAGAAGGCGTTTCCTAAAGTCGCAAAATTTAAGGCAACACATCCTCTTCAACTTATACATGCCGACCTATGTGGACCAATTTCTCCACCATCCATAGCAGAAATAGGTACATATTTGTTCTTATTGATGACTTCTCACGGTTTATGTGGACTTTACCTTGAAGGAAAAAGGTGAGGCATTTGAATACTTCAAAAGTTCAAAGCTTTAGTTGAGAAGAAGTCGAAGCAAGATTATAACCCTAAGGACCGATAGAGGAGGTGAGTTCACTTCAAAAGAATTTACCAACTTTTGTGAAAACGAGGGTATAACAAGACATCTAACCACTCCTACACACCGCAACAAAATGGAGTCGTGGAAAGGCGAAACCGCACTCTTATGGGAATGACTAGAAGCATCTTGAAAGCACGAGGCGTGCCAAACTACATGTGGGTGAAGGAGTTAGACACGCTACATTCTTGATTAATAGAGTTTCAACTCGAGCTCTAGTTAATCAAACTCCATACGAGGCTTTCAAAGGAAAAAGCCTAACTTGGAGGTTTGCGGGTATTTGGATGTGTGGCTTATGCAACGGGAACCAAGCCATATTTACATAAGTTAGACGACAGTCAACACGACTCATTTACATCGGAAGCGAGCCAGTACAAAAGGTTTTCATTTGTTCAATCCAAAACTAAAGAAGATAGTGTTATGTCGTGATGCGGAGTTTAATGAGAACTTGGTGGAAGTATGTTCTTTGAAGCGAAACACATGAGCTAAACCGGTATGTTTATTATAGAATGGCAGTTCTATTGATACAGTTGTGGATTTGTTAACCCGGTGTGACCGATGAAGTTGAGGCGAAGATCAAGAGGTGAAAATCATCATGATGTTGATGAAAATCAATCGGTCAATACCGAACAAGAAGTTCAATTCGAGGCGGGAATGACCTAATCTTGTGACGAAACTCAACCAATTATGAGGCGTTCTTCAAGGGTTTCAACTAAGCCAACTAGATTTAATGACTTTATTATGGGGTCTAGTTCAAGAACCTCGATTGCTAATGAAGATCAAAATCTACTTTTGATTGAAGATGATGAACCAAGACGTTCCAAGCAAAAGTCTCAAGCAAGTGGATGTTTGCTATGAAGCAAGAGATTGAGTCTATCGAGAAGAATGATTCATGGGAATTAGTTGAAGCTCCGGTTAATGTTAATCCCATTGAATTAAAGTGGGTGTTCAAAATTAAGAGAAATCCGGATGGTTCAATTAATAAGTTCAAAGCTCGTTTAGTAGCAAAGGGTTATGCTCAAAAGGAAGGAATTGACTATGACGAAGTTTTTGCGCCCGTAGCACGGATTGAAACGGTGTGTTTATTGATCTCATTGGCCGCAAAAGAAGCATGGGAGCTACATCATCTAGATGTAAAGTCACTTTTACATGGGGAACTAAAGAGCAAGTGTTTGTTACACAACCGGAGGGGTTCGTGAAGAAAGGAGAAGAAAGGAAGATCTACAAGTTGAAAAAGGCGCTTTATGGACATAAACAAGCACCAAGGCGTGGAATACAAAACTTGATAGAGAACTCAAGCAAATGTCTTTCAAAATATGCCAACACGAACAAGCGGTGTATGTGAAGAAGACAAACAAGTCAATCTTGATTATTGCGGTCTATGTAGATGATCTCTTAGTAACCGGTTCAAGCTTGGCGAAATTGGTGAATTTAAGAGACAAATGCAAGAAAGGTTCGATATGAGTGACTTGGGAAAGTTAAGCTATTATCTTGGCATTGAAGTAAAGCAAGAGGATTCGAGTATCTCAATAAGTCAAGAAAGCTATGCAAAGAAGATCTTGAAAGATGCTGGGATGCATGAAGCAAATTCTACTCAATGTCCATTAGAACCTGGAATGAAGTTAAGCATGGACAAGGAGGAATGAAGTTAAGCATGGACAAGGAAGGAAAGCCGGCTGATGCAACATTATATAGGCGACGAGTTGGTTGTCTAAGGTATTTAATACACACTCGACCTGATTTATCTTATTCGGTTGGTTTGGTTAGTCGTTATATGCAAGAACCAAAAGAATCACATATGACAGCTATGAAACAAATACTAAGGTATATCCAAGGTAGTTTGAATTTTGGAATACGATACAACCAAGAAGACCAAGGAGTTAGTGGGGTTTAGTGATAGTAGTTTTGCTATGGACCAAGATGATGGTCGAAGCACAACGGGCATGTATTTTATCTAGGTAAATCACCTATCACTTGGTGCTCAAAAAGCAAAACACGGTGGCTCTATCGTCTTGTGAAGTCGAGTTCATGGTCGCAACCTCGGCCAGCGTGTCAAGGGATATGGTTACGTGAATTGTTGAGTGAAATAACCGGAATGGAAGAAAGAGTGGTGGTCTTATTTGTTGACAACAAATCGGCTATTGCACTTATGAAAAATCCATCTTTCACGGGAGAAGCAAGCATATAAACACACGTTATCATTTTATCCGAGAATGTGTTGAAAGAGGCCAAGTACAAGTTGAGTTTGTAAGAGGTGATTTGCGATACGATATTCGTAAAGCTCTTGCAAGGATTAAGTTCAAGGAAATGCAAGAGTTACTCGGAGTTGAAGACCTCCTATCTCGAGTCGAAATTGGGGGTGAATGTTGGGATAATTCTCGATCCGAGCCTATGGACGGTCAAAACAAACCGAGCACATGGATAATTACAATCACAACTCTAGTTTAATTAGGATTCTTATTTTAGCTTTTAGATAAGGACTTGTTTACTTGATTAGAGTTGTAGTAGGATTAGGAGAGCTTATTCTAATGTCCTATATAAGCAAACCAAACGAGCTCATAGTTTGGTCGTGCATTCAATATCAGTTTTTGTAAGCAAGTAATTTTCTGATTAATTGGAGAGCTTATTCCAAGTTACTGTGTTATTGTTTTTCTGTTTGTGAACTGCGATCAGTTGTGGGTCTTGATATTCTTAGTAGCAACTTTACTGATTGAAGGGATATCAATCAGTCGGAATCAAGTAGTTGTAACTTTCTAAGAGGACTCACATCAACTTTGGAAGCAGTTGTTTGATGCGACTTGTGATTACTTGATTATGGAGGGCTGTGACATTTGCGACATTTTGCTTTCTTTGTCCTGATTCTTTTGTCAAAACACCAAGTCCGGTGGTGGGTTTAGAATTGTTACAAACCGAATGGTGTTGTGTCGATAGATTCTCATCTTCATTTAGCAATAATAACAATCTGTGACCAAGTCCGGTGGTGGAGTTTAGAATTGTTACAAATCGAATGGTGTTGTGTCGATAGATTCTCATCTTCATTTAGCAATAATAACAATCTGTGAATATGGGAATGATAAACAAGCGTATGTGACAATAATTAGCACAATTGGTTTAAGATACGTCCGATCGCAAATTACTTTATGGAATCTTGAACTGGCACAAATTTTATCCCTTTAACGCAAAGTTAATCAATGTGGGATCCTGAATACCTTTGTGATCTTTCTTGGATTACAAAAAATCACAAGTTGCTGCATATTTAGCGTTTATATACGAGCTAGAGTCGACAATCTAGACCCAGCGGTCTAGATGGGTTTATACAAAAGTACTAACTTGTACGTTGACGTTGGTCTAACAAACCGGTGGACCCAACATACTTATTCTAATAACTTTAGAAGTTACCCCACTAGACCCATGAGATGTCTAGACAAACATTAATGCACAAGTTCCACTTTCCCATATAAACCCATGTAGACCCATTGGGTCCGATTGTCGACTCTTTTAACGATTACAACTTTCTTGTTTAGCTTAAAACATAAGTAAGGGTGTATAATAACCATCCAAAGGGGTTGTAAGTTAACAGACACCAATTCCTAAATACACCGGACTTGCTACATTATCATAAGACTAACTTAATAGATTACACAATGAAGTAATCAACGGTTACTCGTAAGTCCATCCACCACAACATACGAAACTAAGTCCGGTTTTTCGTTACTATTAGAGTTCAAAATAATGTTATTGGCTGCCCCGATGAGAAAAAGAATCACAAACGTTGTTTTCTCTCTATGAAATCAAATTGAACCTCTTGAAAAAGCATTAGTGGTGTTTAGGAATGCTCTTAATCGGGGTTGGAGCTACGTATGAGCCACCGTGGCACGTGCCACACATGGTTTTCATGACGAAGTGTAGTTTTTCAAGAAATGTTTTTGGTTTTCTTAAATTACTACACCCACTTGAAGTGAAAATTGTTTTTGAGCTGTGTTTTTAGGAGAAAGAAAGAAGATGATGGAGATGGAACTCGAGGAAGAAGATGAACAGTAGTATTTATCAATGTTTTGTTTCATTTGTCTATTAGTTATTTGTCTTTATCTTTTAGTGTGGAGAGGGGCTATGCCACGAGGTGATTTGACGAACATTTCTTTATGTAGCTTTCATTTTGTGAAAAGGTATAGATACAAACATTTCATAAAGTATTAGTAATTTTTTAGCAGTCTTGTTCAACAAAATTTATTATCAAGTACCTTGTCTAAATTAGGGGTGAGCAAACGGACGGATGGATGGACCGACCGACAAAACCGACCGGACCGAACCGAAACCGAACGGACCGAAGGATCGGCGGTCCGGTCTCGGTCTACCGTTTTTGGCGGATTCGGTCTCGGTCCGGTCCAGACCACAAACCGAAAATTTAGCCTTGTTGGACCGGACCGAACCGAGACCGGACCGGACCAGACCAACCACATTCGGTCTCGGTCTCGGTCTAGGGTTTTGCGGATTCGGTCTCGGTCCGTCCGGTTTTCACGATGAGCAGCCTAGTCTAAATTATCCGCATCCGGCGAAACCACAAAAACCGGTTTACTTTAAAAATGGACTACTAAAAGTAATAACTATTCATGAAGTGAAGCGAGCCGAAAATCGTGCTACACGCAATTTAGATTCTTGTATCCGCCACTGCTCTTAATATCCGATTATTACATTTTGAAACAGCAAAGAATCAGTTAATATTAGTGTTTGGAACTCATTGTGACCATGATATCATTTTTAGACAAACTATTTCAAAATTCCTTATTCGGATTACTTTACCATTAAACTTCATTGAAAATCAGCGTTACCAAAGTAACACTAGCACAACTTAAAGTTACCTTCGAAAAACTGCTTATCAAAACTTGTATATTTGCTAGTAATTCACTCACGAAATCATATAATAAGCAGTTTGGATAAGCAATCCCTGAACACTATATGAAACAGCAATAGACATCTAACAAACAACTCCCATAAAATCAATCACCAAAATGAATAGTATATATTACCTTTAGCATTATTACCCTCTGGGGACGAAAAATCCTCGATATCATCATCATCAACAATAACCGAACCCGAACCCAAATCCACTGTACTCTTACACTTTCCGAAACCCGAAATCCTCCTATCCTCCGCACTACACCCGCGCCTTAACCGATTGAATCATGTCTCAATCTCAAAATCATCATCATAATTTCCATTATTAACAACATTCTTCTCGTTAGCTACTAATAAACCCAATTCGATGTGTTAGGGTGTGTTTCAAAATCGGGTTTTCATTCTAACCCGCTTTCTACCCAAAACAAACAAACAAACCACATTTTGGGGGTTTTCGATAACTTGGATAATTGTATCAAACCACACTAAGGTCAAGGGTACTCATAAAACTTTGACTAAGTAGTTAAGAATGGAATATAGCGTGTATATTGATATCAGCTATGCTACTAGATAATAAGATGAACAATCACCTCAATGACTTTCTATATATTTGCTATCTCAGTAACACGTCTTCAAAGTTTCAGATGTGCGTAGTTTTTTTATGTTTTTCCGACTTGACATTGCAAGCAGACTAATCCCAATGCAACTACTGTTTTGGATTGCCAGGAGTCGGCGCAAGTGGACCTCCGTGGCCACAAGGGATAAAACTTTCACTAATAAATATACTACTAGATGATAAGATGAACAATCACCTCAATGACTTTCTATATATCTATTATCTGAGTATCAGGTCTTCAAAGTTTCAGATATGGGTAGCTTCTAAAACTTGTTTATGAAACCATACTAATCTTTTTACTTTAAACATGATACTTAGTATCCAATTCATAAAGGGATGCAGTTTGACTTTTTTTATAAAGTCAAGTCATTAAGTTGAGATCAATCACCAAAATAAATAAATACTTTTACCTTTAGCATTATTATCCTCTGGCGACGAACAAAATCCTCGATATCATCATCATCATCAACAACCGAACCCAATTCCAAATCCACTGTAGTGTTACCCGCTTTTTGGGGGTTTTCGAATTCCTTGTGGTAGTGTCGCAATTAATTAATCAATCCATTAGGATTCAGAAAATTAAACCATCAGTTATAGCCTATTCGCAAGTATTTGACCTTCAATTATTATGCCTAACAAGACTTGTTTAAGGGCTTCAAAGTTTAAATCCATCTGTTAATGAATTTGGAGATATGACATAAGAGGTCATTTAACTCTTTCCTTTTCTTCATTTCTTACCCCTTTTATTTATTATACATTTTTCCTGATTCAATGGTCAAAACACCAATTCCGGTAATTGGAAATCTTGAACTATTACAAAATGAAGGTTGTTGTGTTGAAAGAACCTCATCTGCAGTTGGCAATATTAATAAACAGTAAATATGAGAATCGTAAACAAGCACACGTGATAGTAATTAAGGCACTGGTTAAAGATACTTATGACTACAAGTTTTTTAATTATCACCGGCATATCACCCAAAATGACGGCAAAATAATTTAATATTGAAAACCATTACACAAAGGGTATCAGTAAGTCCATAGGCAATGTAACAGTCACATCTGGATAGACTTCTCATTGAAAAGATTTGTGCATTTCATAAACCATTAAAAAACACACAAAAATCATCCCTTTTACGGAAGGTGAATCAACGTGGTGATCTCCAACATGTTTGTGATATTTCTTGGAGAATTTTTGTTCATGTTAAGAGTGCATGTTTACATAAGGGTATAAAATAATCATGCTTCCAAAAGGCTTGTGTAAGCCCCGTGGCACTAGTTCCCAAAACAAACCAGACTTGCTACATCATCATCATAAGATTAACTACGTTTATTATTCAAGTTACTCCTAATTCCTACCACCCACAAAAAGATTGACTATTTTTATAAAACCAGACTTGCCCCATGACACACTGTGCTGTTCTTTATTATTAAATGTACATACATCCCCCAAAAAGATGCATTAGGGGGTGTTTAGGATTTCTTTGGAACAACATACAATAAGTTTTTATTGTGTTTAAACCGAGGCCAAATGATTATTTGATAAATCTTAGTGTAAGCTATTCAGTTTCCAAGTTGCTTATTCAAACTGATTATCTAATTTTGATTAGTTTACCTTACGATTTAATTGATAATCAGCATTACCAAAACCAAACACCACCACAACTAAAGGAGTCTTACTGAAACCAAACGGGTATACGGATGAGGTTTTTCTTATTCATGTTACTGACTCACGAACTAACCGGGGTATCCGTGACCCTTACCTAGCCACCCCCAAATGTGAGGTGTGAACCTTTGTTTTCATCTGACGAAAAAAAGTCAAAATTTTAATGTTTTTGCTTAATGATTTGATCAAAATTTAGAGCTTCTTTATGTAATATGATCTTGCATAACTTAAAAACAATTTATTAGGTTTATTGTTAATACGATCATCTCCAGCCTCATATATAAATCCGATCATTTTTCATCAAGAACACAGTTTGACTATCTAAGAAGTCAATTGTATCTATTGAGCTCCATGAATCAAAGTAATAAGTGCTAGTACAGCATCCATGTTGGGGCTAAACCTTAATATAGTGCGTATTTAAAAAAGTACTACTGTAATCGTTACAAACAATCATACTTTGGGAGTGTACCAAAATGGGATAAAGCCAAAATCACGTGAAAATTGACAACCCGTGTAATTTGTAAAATTGGAGAATAAGTCAACACAACTAGTCTCTTTTGACCAAGTTCTACTCAAGAACTCAAGGTTTTAATTTTGTTAAAGAGTATGATTATCCTATAAAAGCGTTCATCTTAGATGCTAAATAAAGAGAACATGAGGTCAAACTATAGCATAAAGAATGGTGAGAGATCAATGACACGCTTAACCAAAACAAATTGTTTTCCATATTTTACATAAAATATGCACTACTTTTTATAAGCCTTTTGGCCAAAGTGCAAATGAATAAACCTTTTATTGAAACCTTGTGGCCAAAGTGTGAAGAAACAAAACTCAAATAAAGTAACCAATTTTTAACCGGGTTACTATTCTGACCCGCTTTCTACCCAAAACAAAACACATTTGGAGGGTTTTCGAATTCCTTGGGGTGGTGATGTAATTAAACGAAGTTTAAGTATCAGTTTGATCTTATCAACAATTATTTGACCTTCAAGTTTTCCCAATAAAGATTGAAACAGGGCTTCAAAGTTTAATAAATCCATCTGCTAATGAGTTTGGAGGTACAAGTGTTTAACATATTAGGCCCTTTAATAAAATGGTTGATGTCAGATCATCAATGAATTCATTTTTAACATCCAAACTCATGTCAAAAATCGCATCTTTTCATCAAGAATGCAGTTGACTTTCTGAACAAGTCAACTATCTTTGCGTGAAAGGAGTTCCACGATCTTGTATCAAAGAAGTCGAGTTATTAGCAACATTTTGTGTTACTTCAGATTTACCATGTCAAACTATTGTCCGAATTGTACATTCTACAGTTTGTAGCCCAACCATGACAAAGAAAACATACGACTACTCAATGGATTTCAAAGATACAAACAGTTGATGCTCTGATAATTTCTTATCAATGAAATACGTTTGTCGGTTCAACTTCATAAAAATCTCAGTAAAATTAGATGAAAGCCAACAGTTTGACTCAAAAGGTCAAATGCTTTTATGTTTAATGATTTCATCCAAATGTAGAGCTTATTTATGTGAATCAAAACTTGTATATGATCATGCATAACTTATAACACTTTCATAAGTTTATTATTTAACATGATCATCTCCCGCATTGTATAAAATTCTGTTCATTTTCATCAAGAAAAGAGTTTGACTTTCTAAAAAAGTCAACTGTGTTTATTGAACTCCATGAATTAACTTATCTAACTTCAAATTCTACTATGATTTACGGTAATTAGTACAAAGTCCTAGATGAGGATTATAATGTAATCTAACAGTTTAATTAAAAGTAATAATATAGTAATATTGAAAGATAAAAGAAATCATAATTTGAAACACTTATTTACAAACGATAGTACTTTTGTGAGTGTACAGGAGAAAATCATCAATGACCAAAACTGATTGAGCGAGAAACATAATCAACAATCAACTATGGCCCTTTTATTCATTTAAGTGACGCGATGAAGAATCTAAGCACGTGAAGACAATCAACAATGCTTAGTGAAAGAAAAAAACATAAACAATTACATCAAGTTAGAAAAAATGACGTTAAAATGGAACAAATGTAAGGCGATCAATACAAAAACAGAGAGAGAATGTACCTGTTATTTATGTATTGGCTCTTGTGGTCTCATCAACTGCGTCATTTATGGGCCGCTTATATTTCCCATGAGTATAGCGTTTGTAGACCTTTGGTGATATAACACAATTGATCTTACCAATGTTGTTTGGAATATCTAAGTAAACAGTTACAATCGGTTATGGTCGGCGTCTCTAGAGATTCTATTCGCCAAGATCATCGTGTAACTTCTTGAGAAGCAAACACGATTTAAGTTCGAGAGATTTGAGATGTTTCATCTTACAAATGCTATCTGGAAGATTTCTAATATTTGTAGATGAAAAAGTTAGCTCCTCTAGACATTCTAGCTGGTCAAGGTCCCGGGGTGCTTCTGTAATACTACCTTCAAGTGTAAGCTTTCTTATACATTGTAAACTACAAATGCTTCTTGAAAAACTCTCAAGGTTCGTACAAGCACATAGACCTATGGAAATAAGCCTTTCAAGATTTCCAAACGATGCAGCTGGATCTTCTTTATAATCACATGAAAACTGAAACTTTGGAGAATCATTGTCGGAGTGCAATGGGCAAACATCAGTGGGTTCGGCAATCAGATGTAACTCAGATAAAGAACCGACCTCACCGGTTGATGCCGTCATCAAACACAAAAGACTTAAACCTCCACAACCACTTAAGTCTAAGAAGTCAAGCTTTTTAGACATCCAATGGGAGCATTAATTTCCACCAAATCATAACACTTTTTAAGATTTAACCTTTTGAGATTTGGAGTCAGCCCAAGGTCAAGAGTCCTCAACTTTGAATGACAGTGGTTGAACTTTTCGAGCTTTAAACATTCAGAAGGCATTTCAAGTTCTATGAAATCATAACAATCGATAATAGTCAACTGCTCAATATTTGGAGCCAACCTAAGGTCAAAGGTCCTCAACTTTGAATACCCGATTCTGAGGAACCTGAGGTTATTTAGAACCTAACATAAGTACAAAAAAGAATTAATATTGGTGCAATGACAAACCAATAGATATATAGGATCATAATGAATCATGAAAAACAACAAATTAACCATTATTCATTCTACCTTTTCTTCTCCATCTTCCCAAAGTTGAACAATATTGTTGTCATGCATGTCAAGTCCAACAAGATATTTTCCTTGAAAAGTATTCGGTAAACTCGAAAAAGGAAAACCCCACCATCTTATAAATCGTAAGGAACTTGGAAGGTATTCGCTAACTTTATCAAATTCAACAATATTGCTCTTATGATTATACTTCATGAGATATATGTGAATAAATCTAAGATCCTTCATTTTTGCTAGACCTTTTACTGCAATTTCAGCACTGAAACCCGCTGAATAAAAGTGTGGACATTTAGTTGCTTGGGTACCCTGATTTAAGTCTGAACCCTAAATTTCAAAACGCCCAAAATCACTGAAAACATTATCAAATTGAGAGTGAATCAAGATGAAATAACGCGTAATGAGTGATAATTCAATTCGAATTAATGAATTTTTGAATGATTATTAAAGACAGAAAGTGAATTTGGGGAAAACTTAACAAAGAGCAAGATGAGAATTGTACAGTAACTTATTATTTTGTCTAATATAGTACTTAAAAAGACAATAATATCCTTTTATTAAAGAGCTAAATCCATATTTGCCTCATAAATAAAACTATGGTTAAAGGTTTGCCAAAAAAAAATAATAATAATTCCATATGAATTAAATATTCAAAACATAATTTTTTTGGTGGAGTAGCACAATTTTGGGTGTGGCAAATATGGAAGACATTTTTTGGGGGCAAACCTTTAACCATGGTTTCATTTTTGGGAAAAAAAATGGACTTGGCTCTTTATTAAATGATCAAACATAGTTAAATTAAGGGAGTTAGAAAGTTTGGACCGAACCGCAACGAGTGTTTCATTACTAACAAACCTGAAACTTTTCAAACTGTTTGACCAAAAATGAAATACCTAGCAAATCACACGGACCAAAAACGTAGTTAACTCTCAGTTTGATTATATTATAACTTGATTCTTACCAGGTCATTAGTCAATATATCCTCAATTTCCTCATTAATCCACAATCGGCTATGTTTGTTAGGTTCATCAGGATACAAACGGCGAACAATATTCCTACCCATTTCTTCTAAATGGTCATGCATCCCCAAGCACCCGTTTTTATCATAAGTTATAAGAGATTTGTGCTCAAGAACTCTTAAACCATATATACCACAAAATCCACGGCTTTCAAGCGCTCTAATTGCAATCGCTTTGCCCCAACCTTTTAGTATGCATGCAACATCTAAGAATATTCTTTGTGATCATTATCTAGACCATCAAAGCTTAATTCCAATACTTCCATAGTATCCTTACATGGAATTTTTTCTAGTCTTTTTATGGCATTTTTCCATTCAGACTCATCTAGATCACGAAGATGTGAACCCATAACTTTGATCGTTAAGGGAAGACCATCAGCATATTGTAAAACTTTTCTTGATAACTTTTCGTACCCTTGAATCGGATTCTCTCTTCTAAACGCATGCCTACTGAAGAGGCAACCTGCTTCCGCTTGAGATAACAAAGTCACATTATGAATTCAATCCTACTCGTGGGCTGCCAGATGCTTATCTCTTGTTGTAATAATAACTCTACTTCCGGCTTAAACCAATTACGGTCAATGCTAACGCCTCAAGCTGGTCTTTATGATCGACGTCATCAAGAACAACAAGTACCTTTCTACCACGCATCCTCCTTTGCATCATACTTTTACCGCCGAAAGACTACTTACTTCAATGTTTTTATCCTTTAAAACATCTGAAAGTACTTGTTTCGCAACTTTAAACCCTCCAAAGAGGCTTTTGAAACTTCCCGACGTTTTCAATAAAGCTTTCACCTTGAACTGAATGGATATTTGATCAAATATAGCTCTTGCCAAAGTTGTCTTCCCGCACCTCCATCCCCATATCCCTAGCATGCGAACATCACCAACACCAGGTTCTAAGGATGAAATTACTTCTTTTACGTGTCTCCATGCCTATTAAATCTCCATCTCTGCTCGAATTGATGAAACTTAACTCTACTGAAATTTTTTAACGATTTCTGTATGAACTTAGCTTCATGCCTACGTTAAATAAAGATTCAATTAGCTAGTGAAAATTCCGAACAATTTTTAGATCTTTAATACTGACATACAATCATACATGAAGTAAATGGTGATATAAGTATTATATATGATTAATATAGTTATGTAGGTGAAAACTTATCTGTGGTTTCATACCACGGGATTGTAAGTTTGACAACAGTGTGTTAAAGAATGACAAACTATATGCTCTAAGAGGTTGTTTGCTAATATAATGAAGAAATTTACTTACCCATTAGCAATGCTTTTCAACTCAAACCCAGCCAAATCAGATGCTTCTTTCAAAGCCTCCCTCCATTTCCTTGTAGCTTCTTCCTCTTTATGTTTTGCAAATGCATCTCCAACAGCCCCAGTTTGTTTGCGTACTTCAGTGGGCTCCACATCATAGAACACGGGGTAAGCAGTGTGCTCGTCCGTCGTCTGGCATTCCATAATCTTAACAAGCTCTTCCAGGCACCAAGATGAAGAAGCATAGTTCTTTGAAAAAACAATAATGTAAAATTTTGAGTCTTCAATGGCTTGGATAAGCTCATCACTGATCATTTTTCCTTGCTTAATTTTCTCATCATCTTTGTAGGTGTAAATGCCTTTATTCTCTAGAGCATGATACAGATGATCAAAAAAGTTCTTTCGAGTGTCTTCGCCTCTAAAGCTTAAGAAGACATCATACTTAAAGCTGTTTTGAATGGATGAAACTGAAGTAGAAGCCATTGAAAGAGTGTGTTTGTAAGTAAAAATTATGCAATGAGAAACAAACTGGTGTTACACGTTTGGGGATAGATCAGAAACGAACTGAAAATAGATCTGGTCAACGCTAATCTTCAGTTTTTATCCCTTACCTTTTTTCTTTTATCCACTAACAGTCCCTTAACTTTTCAGCTAACTAGCTGCAATTGTTATTATTTAAGATGTAATTACTCCTAACTTACACATAAACCACTCACTACTTTGATAACGATTACGTCGTGTCCTTGCCAATAACTTTGTCGCCAGTTCAGTTTATCCTTGTGGTGGCGGCTACATTCACAAAGTGAATGTTTATTGTAGGAAAAATTACTTAAACTTCGGTGATGAGTTATTAAAATTTGTAGTAGCTGACTAACCAAGTGACCAAGTTTCTAGTTAGCAACATTAGCGACCTAAGTGGTTTAAGTGACTTGTTTGGCAACAAACTGAAAGTTGATCAAAGTGTGGCCGAGATGCAAATTAAATTGATCAACTATATATATACCATTTTATGTGTGTGAGTTGATAAGTAAAAAAAGATAATTTGGTAAATATGTTGCTAGTAAAGTAAATATAATTTGTTATAACAATCTAGGAATCCAAATTATTCATTTTAATTTTAAGGGTGTTGTTAATATATGCTTATCGGGTACATGTTTAGCATTTTTATATATGAAATGCTTAAATTAATTACAATTAAATTTTATTTAATTAAAATAATTTTAGAGTTTAATTAATGATCATATGGCAAAAGTTCAATATAGATCTCAAATTTATCATATGTCCAATGAACCAATTATAGTCATTCATTTTTCTAATGAAAAAAATAAAATAAACTTTAACCCTTTTTAAAAAAAATTAAATATCTTGCAAACCGTTAATTGTTACGCGAAAAAAATTATACAATCGTGACGAGAATTAAATTATCTTTCTATAGATATTCACTTCTATATATTTTTAACGATTTTTTTTTTCATAATTTCGGCACAGAAAAATCATATGTGATTTATGAAAATCATATGTGATTCGATTTTTACAAATCATATATGATTTTTGCAAATCATATGTGATTTGTAAAAATCATATATGATTTGATTTTTACAAATCACATGTGATTTTTGAAAATCATATATGATTTTTCTGGGCGGAATTTTTGAAAAAAAAAAGTTTATCGAAAATATAAAGAATTGCATATCTATAAAAAGAGAATTTAATTCTCGTCGCGGTAGTGTATTTTTTGTAATTTGAAGATTTACCGTTTGCAAGATATGTTGTTTTTAAAAAAAGGGTGAAAATTGTATTATTATTAATTTTGATCAAAAATAGATGGCTAAGATTGATTTATTGGATTATGGCAAATATGAGATCTATATTGATCTCAACTCATTATCGTATTTTTATTAAAAATTATATATCAATTAATTAAACATATCAGCATTTTAGAATATTCTTTAGTAAATCGATAAATCCACAAAGTGATCATACCAATCAATAAGCTAGTAACTCCAAAAATATAGAGACGTTTGAAAATTTACAGAATCTTTCAGAAAACAAAAAATTTAATTCCCAATAGAGATCCCACACGACGAAATTGTCTCACATGTTGTTGTTGTCTCCGTCTCCTATTCTTGGCAACCAAGTTTTCTTTTTCTTTTCAAGAACCCAAATTTGACTTATTTCCACCTTAGATTTTTAGTTAAAATAAATAATAATAATAATAATAATAATAATAATAATAATAATAATAATAATAATAATAATAATAATAATAATAATAAAGTCCCAAACCTTAAAAGTAAAGTAAAGTCCCATACCTTAAAGGATCGAACCTTGACTTCTAACTTCAAAAGTAAAGGTGTTAACCATTTGATCCAAACCTTGCTATTTAGTTAAAAGAATAAATGACTATAATATATCCACGATAGCCTTCTTTGTTAAAATGTATACTTGAACATTATGTTTTGATGCACTAGCTATTAAGCATATCAACTTCTTATATAATGAGTGAATTATATCTATATATATCTTATAATGCATATTAGACCCTCTCTCATATTAAATATTTAAGACTTCTTAATACAAAATTTAAGCAAATACACATACTAAAGCTTTGTGTACAATTAATTTATGCACAACCATATATATTAAACACCTACAATTAATATTCTTCCTCAATCACTCATTTACACAAAAATACAACCATTTTACCACATAGTACAATATAATCAAGCTACTACTCATTTATTGTATAAATCCAGTAACCCAAACACTTAAAACACCAGCATAAAAACAAAACTACGCAATTTAAAGGACCAACATGTACAACTTGAAAGACTTGGTTAAAGTTACCCAAATATAAAATTCTGACCATCTATAAAGCTGTTGTAACGGAAAATATAAAATTAAAAATATTTATCGCCACAAATTTTATTACAGAGTACCCGCCGCCGCATCGCACGGGTACCCTGCTAGTATTTACTGAAAAGCATATAACATGTTGTTTATAAAATAGATAGAACTATGTACACAATGACATCTAAGTATCTACGTGATTTTCTTTTGTTTTATTAATACTTCTAGCACACTAAAACAACTTTGCAAGTCACCACATATATGTTTGTCTTTATTTATATTTATATTTTTGCAAGTCACCACATATATGAAATATAATAAATGATCAAAATAAAAACAACTTTAACATATTGAGACAAAACAAATATCTATATGTAATAAAGTGGTAAAGTTATATATATCAAAATAATTATTTGTTCTACTTTAATTTGTTCTTAAATAATTTTCCATAAGAAAAGAAAAAAAAAAAAAAAAAAAAAAAAAAAAAAAACTTTAAAAAACATTATTACATTTTGCAAAATGACTGTATTACTTTTAGTCATTTGCTGATTTTTTTGAATATTGTAATTTCAATTTATTGATTTTTTATTGTTATTTTTTTTGATTAAAAGTATTTCACTAGTAGTAAACTGATATTTTTCATGGGATTATCTAATAAATGCTCTAGGGGCGTCGGTTAAAATACGTTATTAAACACAAATTTTAATTTTATATTCTAATTAAAGTTATAAATTAACCACTTAAAGGTGGCCTAGTGGTAAAAAGGCTATCACTTGAAAATGTGTGAGATTTCAAGTTCAATTCATGCAAGGTGCAAACAACTTTAAGCGGTTATGCAAACTTCCTGAAAAATGGAGGGTTTTACTTGGTTTGATTCTGTGTGGCGGTGGGTTCAAATCATATGGATTAGTCGACCAAAAGGCCGGAAATCATAGTTAAAAAAAAAAAGTTAAACTTATAAATTACTATAATTAAATTTGATTTTTAATTAAACTAACCTCAAAATATTCTTTTATAATCACCTTAAGTTATATATGAGGACACCCATTAGACAAACACATTTTTCAATTATAAATTTTAGTAGTAAAAAGTTAATTTAGGATAACCTAAAATAGAAGTGTTGAGAGTTAATATGGAAAATAGAGAGTATACATTTAACCGAAAATAAATGTAAAAAACTAAGAAATAAAGAAAGATGCAAAGAGCTAAAAAATATCTGGCAGAGATGTTTTTTCTTGGTATCCATGTAGAGATGTTTGGCCTTTTTAAAAAGAGTTACAGTAACACTCCCATCAGTAAATTTATCCCAAAATATTTTATCCAATCGGTAAATTATTTTTAATCGTTATCACTATAATCATTTGGTCATTAAGTTATACATAAACTATGACTCTAAAAAACTATTTTCTTATAATAGATAGTGTTTGAAATATGATGCTATCATTTCGAAATAATTACTGTAAAAAGAAGTTTCCAATGACCTTCTCAAACAACCACTATAAAAACATAACACATAAACCTCAAAAACCTCATTCACCACTCGTGCTTCATTAACTAAAAATAGATAACTGAAGTGGTGACATCAAGAACATCATTAAAAAGCCATCGTCATTCATCACTCATTTCATTTGATCAAACAAAAAATGATGAGTGACATCCTTAATGTTACAAATAGCTTTGGTATGTTTCCTAATTCTACAATAAACCCTTTGCTAAATCCAGTTTTCTTACATGGGTGTGTTTCTTTGATCCAGTTCTTGTTTTGATATTTATATTAGTCTCATTGGTTGTTAAAAGATTAAGGGTTGATCGAACCGATGTTTGAAACAAAGCTTTGGTTGTTTGTATTACAAACAAGCTTTGTTTTGTTGTGTGACTCTTTCAGTTTTAATCTTGCTTTGTGTTTTGGAATAGTTTTTATTGGTATAGAAATGGTTGGAATGATGAGAAGATTGTGACTCTTTGCATGGTGGTCTAGGAACACTTGTTTGGTTATTTGTTTGTGTTTATATGCATATAATTGTTTCGAATTCGTCGACTGAATCTAGGAAGTATCCTTTTGTTTTAAGGTTTTGGTGGGTGTGTTTCTTTACAGTTTCTTGTTATTTACTTGTGGTAGACTATGTTTACTATAAGAAAACAAGTAGTTCGATTACGATGTTCTTTGTGTCTGATTCTGTGTCTAGTTTCATGGGCTTGTTTCTTTTTTTCGTGGGGTTGTCGTATAAAAGTGAGGAAGAAGGTCGAGATGGTAATCTGGAAGAGCCATTATTGAATTCGGGTGAAATTAGTAATAAGGGTGAAATTTCATCAACTTATGAAAAAGCAAGTTATTATAGCTTGTTAACATTTTCTTGGATGAATTCTGTTATTGCAAAAGGTAATAAAAAGCCATTAGATCTTGAGGACATCCCTCAGCTCTCAGATATTGATAGTGTGAGAAAAGTGTTTCCTGTTTTGTTAAATAAAGTAGAGTCTTTAAGCAATGGGGGCACTCAAATCACAACATTTGGTCTCACGAAAGCGCTACTCTATATCGTGTGGAAGGATGTTGTGATCACGGGTTTGTTAGGTTTAGTATCTTCCTTGGCTAGTTTTGTCGGTCCTTACCTCATAGACTCATTTGTTCAATACCTGAATGGTAACCGAGCTTATGAATACCAAGGTTTTGTTTTAGTGGCTGCATTTTTCGTGTCTAAGATTATAGGGTGTTTCACACAACGACATTGGTACTTTAAGCTTCAACAAGCTGGAATTAGAGCCCGATCAGCTATTGTTGCCATGATTTACCTAAAGGGTTTGACCATTTCTGGTCAGTCAAAGCAAGGGAACTCGAGTGGTGAAATCATCAACTTCATGGCTGTTGATGCAGAAAGAATAGGTGACTACGCTTGGTATATGCACGATTTTTGGTTAGTGTTTGTGCAAGTAGGTATCGCATTACTACTTTTATATAAAACCTTAGGACTAGCCGTCATATCTTCATTTATCGCAACAGTTCTCGTATTGTTGGCTAATTATCCACTAGGAAACATACAAGAAAAACTTCAAGATAATTTGATGAAATCGAAAGATAAACGGATGAAATCAACATCCGAAATCTTAAGAAACATGAGGATTTTAAAACTTCAAGGTTGGGAAATGAAGTTTCTGTCGAAAATCGTCAAACTTCGTGACGAAGAAGAAGGGGCACTAAAGAAGTATATGTACACTCTGTCCATGACTTCATTTATTTTCTGGGGTGCACCAATTATTGTGGCGGTGGCCACTTTTGCTACATGTTTGTTTGTTGGTATCCCGCTCGAATCAGGGAAAGTTCTTTCTGCACTTGCAACTTTTAAAATACTTCAAGAGCCGATTTACAATCTTCCAGACTCGATTTCAGTGTTTTTCCAAACAAAGTCTCACTTGATCGCATTGCCACATTCCTTCGCCTGGGCGACATAGATTCTAATGCTATCAATAAGGCTCCACATGGTAGTTCTGAAACGGCTATTGAAATTATAAGTGGGAATTTTATGGGATAGTAGTGTGTCTTCTAACCCGACACTCAAAGATATAAACATTAGAGTGAATCATGGTATGCGTGTTGCTGTTTGTGGGACCGTTGGGTCAGGGAAGTCAAGCTTATTGTCGTGTATATTAGGTGAGGTGTCTAAGGTGTCGGGAAGTGTGAAAGTAGAAGGTACAAAGGCATATGTAGCTCAATCACCATGGATACAAAGTGGGAAGATTGAAGATAATATCTTGTTTGGTTGGGAGATGGATCGAGAGAGGTATGAGAAGGTTTTGGAAGCATGCTCGTTGAAAAAAGATCTTGAAGTTCTTTCGTTTGGTGATCAAACGGTTATTGGTGAGCGTGGGATTAATTTGAGTGGTGGTCAAAAGCAGAGGATACAGATTGCTCGGGCTCTTTATCAAGATGCTGATATTTATCTTTTTGATGATCCATTTAGTGCTGTTGATGCTCATACAGGAAGTCATCTTTTCAAAGTAAGCGTTTTTGATAATCCTTTTAGTGTGTATTTAAAATTCTGTCACGTTATTTGAATGTTCATGTGTTTTTTTTTTTTGTTTTTTTCAATGACAGGAATGTATGTTGCAATTTTTGGACTCGAAGACTGTGATTTACATCACACATCAAGTCGAGTTCTTACCTGCTGCAGATCTTATTCTGGTGAGTCTTCGATTTTCATTTAGTTTGTATATATATCAGCACAGAAATGTATTGTATTTCATAATTTCCTATAAATCCTAAATTAAAAGAAAATGTCTAAAGGACTGAAATTTCTAATCCCATTATTTCATACTAAAATTATGTCCTAAATACATGTCCATTTATCTTGTACATATGAACACATATCTCACTGATGTAACAACATTATAATCAGGTTTTGAGAGATGGAAGAATCACACAAGCAGGAAAATACAATGACATTCTAGATTCAGGAAGCGACTTTATGGAACTTGTAGGTGCACACAAAGAAGCTTTATCATCCATTGATTCCATAGGAACAACCGGTGATCAAGCACAATCAGATAGTTCCACAAAGAACACAACCAACACTCAGAATGATAAAACAGATGATATCTCGGGTTCAAAAGCACAACTTGTTCAAGAGGAAGAAAGAGAAAAGGAAGAGTAGGTTTCTCCATCTCTGAAATACATAACAACCGCTTACGGAGGGGCACTAGCACCACTCATAGTATTGGCACAAGTCGTCTTCCAAGTACTTCAAATTGGAAGCAATTATTGGATGGCTTGGGCTTCTCCAGTATCAGCCAGTGATCCAGCTCCTGTTGAAGGCTCAACACTAATCATTGTTTATGTAGCTTTAGCAGCTGGAAGTGCAGTATGCATACTTGCAAGAGGCTTGCTTCTTGCAACTGTTGCATATAAAGCGGCTACTATTCTATTCCACAAGATGCACTTGTCTATTTTCCGGTCGCCCATGTCTTTCTTTGACTCTACTCCAAGTGGACGAATACTAAATAGAGTAAGGAAACACCTTCTATTCTTATTCATACTTATTTTTCTAGAATCTAGATGTAGCAAAATGAGCAGGTCAAACACATTGGGTAATGGGTCAAAATAGGTCATTTTTATTTGGGTTGAAATGGTCGAAACACTTTTTGTCCCAACCTTATATATTCTATAGATAATGCATGCTCAAATGTGATAAAAATATTATTCATTTAATGGGCTAATTGCGTAATAACATAACCAACTTTGATTTAATTTCTAATTCAAGTAACCACCTTATTATGTAGGTGAGTAGAAAACTAATATTTTTAAAAATATCGGTTAAGGTAATCATAAGATTTGACCATGTTAATTTGTTTTAAGCTGTTGTTTTGACTTAGCATCTTTTAATTTATAGGCATCTACAGATCAAAGTGCAGTCGACATGCAAATTCCTTACCAAGTCGGATCATTCGTATTTGCCATCATTCAGCTTCTTGGAATCATTGCAGTTATGTCACAATGTGCTTGGCAAGTGATCCTAGTGTTCATTCCTGTTGCGGGAATGTGCATTTGGTTACAACAATATTACTTGCCATCAGCAAGAGAAATGGCACGTTTAGTTGGAGTATGTAAAGGTCCTGTGATACAGAATTTTTCTGAAACAATATCGGGATCTACCACCATTAGAAGCTTTGATCAACAAAGTAGATTTCAAGACACGAATCTGAAACTAAATGACGATTTTGCTAGACCAAAGTTTCATGCTGCTGCTGCTATGGAATGGTTAGGCATACGGTTGGATATGCTGTCGTCTTTTACTTTTGTTGTGTTTCTAATTTTCTTGATATCTATCCCGGAGGGAACTATTGATCCTAGTATTGCGGGCTTGGCTGTTACATATGGACTTACTTTAAACACTTTACAAGGATGGGTTGTGTGGACTTTAACCAATCTTGAAAACAAAATAATTTCGGTGGAAAGAATATTTCAGTATTCTTCTATTCCGAGTGAACCTCCACTTGTTATAGAATCAAATAGGCCAGATGATCAGTGGCCGTCACAGGGTGAAGTTGATATACGTCATCTTCAGGTACTTAAATCATACTATTTTCTTCAATAATGATACTGTACTAGTCAAGTAAACACTATTATTGAATCTGGTGAGTTCTTTTGAAAAGGTTCGGTACGCACCACATATGCCACTTGTGTTACGAGGTCTAACGTGCACTTTCAGTGGTGGAAAGAAAACCGGGATTGTAGGAAGAACTGGTAGCGGTAAGTCAACTCTGATACAGACACTCTTCCGCCTTGTGGAGCCTGCAGCTGGACAGATTCTGATAGATGGAGTTAATATATCCACAATCGGACTTCATGATCTTCGTTCAAGATTGAGCATAATTCCTCAAGATCCAACCATGTTTGAAGGAACAATCCGTAGCAACTTAGATCCCCTTGAAGAGTATACGGACGATAAGATTTGGGAGGTAGCTAAATTACATAATAATGATTTCTATGTTTTCAAACATCATATTGTGCCGTATGGGGTGTTTGGGGTTGCTTACTTGATTAATATAATTGCTTGTTTGGTTAATGCTTTTTAAAATAAGCAACTTCAATATGTTTATCTTTAACTTTTAAACAATCAAATATCCCAAACCCGTTCAAATTAAACTTCTTATCTTCTATATTAAAAACGCATTAAGCAGATATAATGCTCCCATAATCTAACAATAATTGTTATTACTTTAGGCACTCGATAAGTGTCAACTTGGAGATGAAGTGAGGAGCAAGGAAGGGAAACTCGACTCACCAGGTCGATCTTGTTCATAGTCTTTATATTTAAGCATTTTCATCTTATATTACAATGTCTAATTAGTTTTCATTTTACACAAATAGTTACTGAGAATGGAGAAAACTGGAGCATGGGTCAAAGGCAGCTTGTGTGTCTAGGGCGGGTGCTACTCAAAAAAAGCAAAGTCTTGGTACTTGACGAAGCTACTGCATCAGTCGATACTGCAACTGATGGAATGATTCAACAAACACTCAACCGACACTTTAATGACTCTACTGTTATAATGATTGCACATCGGATTACATCTGTGCTTGATAGTGACATGGTTCTGGTTCTAGAACAAGGTACGTTAAGCAACTTTGTCAGCTCTTGTGTATGTTTACATTAAATTCTTGATCTAAGAAAATTTTGTTCTGTAAACAGGTTTGATTGAGGAATATGATTCTCCAACAAAGTTGCTGGAAGATAAATCGTCTTCGTTTGCAAAGCTTGTTGCTGAGTATAGTATGCGATCGAGTTCCAGTTTTGAAAACTTAGCAGCAACATAATAATTTAAGGGCAAAAATTGGTGCTTGATGATCTAATCTTGATTAATGCTCGAAAGTGCACGTAGAATTCGAGTGTCGGCTAGGTTATGTTGGCACGAGGAGCTTGGGGCACTTAATGATCTGATCATGTTTCCTCGAACACGCATATTTCCACTGTTTTCTAGATTTTGGTTTTGAGCAAGATTAATTAACTAGTTTCTTCTTGTAACCTGTTTAATATTTACCAATGTACTTAAAAATTAAAGATAATTTTCAATCAAGTTTTGAAGCTTATAATTAAAGGATCCTTCTTTCAGTATCATATATATCATTTCCGTTAAGGCGAAACTATAAAAATTACAATCAAGACGATTTCTTTGATGTACAAGAACTAACCCATGATTTGATAAATGGTTTGTACAAGGTTGGGGACTTTGCTCGATGTAATGTCGAAAATAACAGCCGTTTTACATTGATGCTTATACAGTTATCTTACTGATGACCAGAATCCTTGAATATATTGAAAAATAAGCATTTTAACTTCTGAATCTGATTATATTAGATGAAAGTCGATCAATAAAATGAGTAATCGACTCAAAAGTTATATATTTCAATGCTTAATGATTTCATCCAAATGTTGAATATATTCATGCAAACAAAACTTGATTGCGATGTTACATTACTTGTAAAAAACAAAAAACAATCTTACTTTCAACAACTTCTTGCTGATACAGATATCCTACTGATAACAAATAATCCTTCATCCTTCAAATCTATCGCAAAAGAAGACTTTGAACTTTGTCTGATGATAGATTCTTATTCCTGAAACATGTTTAGTAGCTTCTATCAATACTATAAACACTATAATATATACTCTTTCATTAACATGGATATGAAAATAACCGAGTGAAGTTGAAGAGAGTAAAAAGTTTGACTCAAAAGTCAAATATTTCAGTGGTTGATAATTTTGTCCCAAGGTAGAAGTTTTTTATGTAAATCAAAAGTCAAAACATTGTGTATGATATTAAATTACTTATAAAACTTTACTGAATATGATTATAACATGATCATCTCCAATATCATGTAAAATCCAATCATGACACAGTTGACTTTCTGAAGTCAACTGTGTTATCTGAACTCCATAAGTTAAACAAGTTACTTTACTTGGTACACTTTTAAAGTTAATAATGATACATTGATTTAACTGTAAACATCTTGTATTGAAGACTTGAGTCATCAATCCCACCTCCTTGTACTTTAATTTCAAGGCCTGCGTGATGAGGGCATGATAAAACAAACAAAAATGCATGTTAAGATGTGCAAAATCTAGTAAGCAAAAAGCAAAAAGTATAAACCAATTAAACACAATCTACCAACACATCTATTTACTTTTCAACTCTTTTAATTAATGTTATTTTTAAAACATCCTTAAAATGAAAAACACATGTTATTATGCATATTGTACGAACTAATAAAACACACAAAACTTCATACAATTTATATGCAAACAAGTTGATGGTACATACGGTTTTGAAAACTGGTCCGGACCAACGGGTTCGACGGGGAACCAGAGTCACCACTGGTTCGGCTAGCTAATAAAAACCGTCCTAAAACCAACCATAGAGGACCGGTCGGAACCAGTAAAAACGGGTGAACCGGCCGACCGGGATCATTTTCTTCTTGTTTTTCTCCGGTTAATCAACTCGTCATTGTTATTTTGTTGGTACCTGAGCCGCCACAACGCACAGGTACCCTTCTTGTTATTCGTACATGAAGATAAACAAAAAATAATAAGTCAAACAAGACAAAACCACCTCATTGGTTGACAAATGAATAAAAAGTATTCTGGTCAAAAGTAATTGGACAAAACTCATTTATATGAATTTATACAACCAAATTAGTTTCTATACAGATGTTCCTAAATTAATCACCTTTGTGTGTTCATTGCTTCCCAGTCATCAAAACTCCGCACTGAAGGAAATTAATCAAACATTAGGATGGATAGTAACACATGTATTAATTTAAAATTGAAAGTAAAGTGAACAAAAATCAGAGAAAGTACCTGTTATAAATTTGTGAACTGGCTTCTGAAAATATTGGCTGAAGCATGATAAAAGAAGACTCTTGGTTTTGTTCACTTCTCTATATAGCTGAAGGAGACATTCGTGGATGTTTGTATCATGGATGTAAAACCATACGACTGAAGCTGCCATGTAAACCCAACGATACGCAGACCTTCCAGCTGAAAAATGCTCTGTGGAAGATGACTTATGCTCGTACCTACTATATTTAGCTCTTTTAACTGTTTTAAACTTCCAATGTCCACAGGAATTTTTTCAACTAGGAAACAATAGGGTAGTTGGAAGTTTTTTAAACTTTTCATCTGACAGATGCTGTTTGGAATATCTCGCAAAACTATACACTCTGTTAGGTCTAGCTCCTCTAAACACTGTAATCGGCCAAGATCCTCCGGTAATTTCTCAAGATGCCAACAAGATTTAAGTTTGATAGCTTTCAGATGCATCAACATACAAATGCTGTCTGGAAGATTTCTAATCTTTGTAGATGAAAACATTAGCTCCTCTAGATATTCTAACAGGTCAAGGTCTCCGGGTGCTTCTGCCATACTGCCTTCAAGTGTAAGCTTTCTTAAACATCGTATACTACAAATACTACCAAATATACTCTCAACGTTACTGCAAGCACAGAGACCTATGGAAATAAGCCTTTCAAGATATCTAAAGGAGGAAGTTGGGTCTTCTTTGTAATAACATGAAAACTTAAAATTCGCAAAATTATTGTCACGGTGCAACTTCCATGCATCTCTGGGCTCGGCAATCTGTTGTAGCTCAAACAAAGACGAAACCTCACACAAATCACGCTCTTTGTCAAACACAAAAGATGTAAACCTCCCACAATCACATAAGCTAGAGATGACAAGCTTTTTCAGATATCCAAAGGGAGCATCAATTTTTATTGAATTATAACAACCCTCAAGATCTAACCTTTCAAGAGTTGGAGTCAGCCCAAGGTCAAGGGTCCTCAACTTTGAATGACTAAGGTTGAGAGATAAGAGCTTAACACTTTCAGCAGGCATTTGAAGTTCTACCAACTCAGTACAACGTTCGAGTATTAGCGTCTTAAGATTCTGAGTATTCCCAAGGTGAAGGTTTGTCAACTTTGAATAACTGAGGTCGAGGAGTGTGAGCGATAGACTTTCGGCAGGCATTTGAAGTTCTGCCAAATCATTACAGCCTTTGAGTATTAGCTTCTCAAGATTTGGAGAACTCTTGAGGTCAATGGTCTTCAACTTTGAATGACTAAGGTCGAGATATTGGAGCTTTGGACTTTCAGCAGGCATTTGAAGTTCCACCAAATCATTACAGCCTCTGAGTCTTAGTCTCTCAAGATTCGGAGTACTCCCGAGGTGAAGGGTCTTCAACTTTGAATGATAGAGGTAAAGATATTGGAGCTTTGGACTTTCAAGCATTTGAAGTTCTATTTGAAGTTCCACCAAATCATTACACCTTTGAATGTCGAGTGTTAGTCTCTCAAGATTCGAGTACTCAAGATTCGGAGGTGAAGGGTCTTCAACTTTGAATGACTGAGTTCGAAATGTTGGAGCTTTAGATCAGGCACTTTAAGCTCTACCAGGTCATTACAGCCTTTGAGTATTAGCATCTCAAGATTCGGAGTATTCCGAGGTGAAGGTTTTCAACTTTGAATCAGTGAGGTCAAGACATTCGAGCTTTAAACATTCGGTAGGCATTTGAAGCTCTACCAAATCATTACAGACTTTTGAGTATTAGCTTCTCAAGATTCGGAGTACTCCCGAGGTGAAGGTTTTTCAACTTTGAATAAGTGAGGTCAAGACATTCGAGCTTTGAACATTCGGTAGGCATTTGAAGCTCTACCAAATCTTTACAGCTTTTGAGTATTAGCTTCTCAAGATTCGGAGTACTCCCGAGGTGAAGGTTTTTCAACTTTGAATCAGTGAGGTTGATATATTTGAGCTTTGAATGACGATCAGCAGGTATATGAAGCTCTACGAAATCCCAACAATCGTCAATAGTCAAATGCTCAAGATTTGGAGCCACCCTAAGGTCAAAGGTCTGTAATTGTGAACAATTTTCGAAGGTGAGGAACCTTAGCTTATGAAGAACCTAACATAAGTAAAAAAAACAATTAATATTGGTGAAATGACAAACCAATAGATATATAGGATCATAATGAATCATGAAAAACAACAAATTAACCATTATTCTACCTTTTCTTCTCCATCTTCCCAAAGTTGAACAATATTGCTGCGCCATATTTGAAGTTCAACAAGATATTTTCCATGAAATGTATTCGGTAAACTCGAAAAAGGAAAACCCCACCAACTCATAAATCGTAAGGAACTTGGAAGGTATTCACTAACTTTATCAAATTCAACAATATCGCTCTTACAAGAATAATCCTTTATGAGACTTATGTCAATGAATCTAAGATCTTTCATTTTTGCTAGACCTTTTACTGCAATTTCAGCACCGAAACCCGCTGGTGCCCTGAAGTTTAGACATTTTGTTGCTTGGGTACCCTGAAATCGAAAAAATAAAACCCCTTAATTTTTGTCGGAACCCTAAATTTCAAAACGCCCAAAATCACTGAAAACATGATCAAATTGAGAGTGACTGAAGATGATATAAAGCGAATTGTTTGATAATTCAGTTCGAATTAATGAATTTTTGAGTAATTATTAAAGAAAGAAAGTGACTTTGGGGAAAACGTTTACACAAAGAGGAATTGTCATGTGTTTTTTATAATAAAAGTGACGGTAGCTTATTAAATGGTCAAACATAAGTTAAACTAACAGAGTTAGAAATTATGGACTAAACCCGAACGAGTCTTTCATTTTAGACCAAACTCAGAAGCTTTTGAAATTATTGGACCAAAAACTAAAATATACACAGACCAAAAATGTAGTTTAATTAAATTATACTAACTTAAATATTACCAAGTCATTAGTCAATATATCTTCAATTTCCTCGTTAACCCACAATCGGCTATGTCTTTGAGGTTCATCGGGGTGTGACCGACGAACAATATTCCTACCCATTTCTTCTAAATGATCATGCATCCACAATTCCTCATTTTCAGTATAAGTTATAAGAGATTTCTGCTCAAGAACTCTTAAACCAACTTCAGCATGAAATCCACGGCTTTCAAGCGCTCTAATTGTATCTTCTTTGTCCCAACCTTTTAGTATGCATGCAACATCTAAGAATATTTCTTTGTATTCCTTTTCTAGACCATCAAAACTTATTTCCAATCTATCCATAGTATCCTTAAATGGAATTGTTTTTAGTCTTTCAATGGTCGCTATCCAAAAATTCTCACTTTGACCACAAAGAAATGAACCCATAACTTTGATCGTTAAGGGAAGACCATGAGCATATTTTACAACTTGTCCTGATAGCTCTGCGTACCCTTGAGTTGGAGTGTCTCTTTTAAATGCATACCTATTGAAGAGGCAAATTGCTTCCATAGATGATAACAGATTGACATCATGAACGAAGTTCACCCGGTGGGCTAACAACACTTGCTCATCTCTTGTGGTAATGATGATTCTACTTCCCGCTTTAAACCAACGAGCTTGCTGCTAATGCCTCAAGCTGTTCTATACGATCAACATCATCTAAAACAACAAGTGTCTTTCTCGACTCATCATGTCTTTCAACATGTTTTTCCGTCATGAGCACTACTAAAAGTGATGTCTTGTTTATTTAACACATCTTTTAGTATCCGTTTTGAAGCTTCTTTAAACCGGACAAAGAAGGCTGTGAAACTTCCTTACATTTTCAACAAAGCTTTTCCTTGAAATGATTAGAAATATGATCATAGACAGCTCTGGCTAGAGTTGTCTTCCCCCCACCTCCCATCCCCTTGATTCCGATCAGGCGAACATCTTCGGTGCCAATATCTAAAGATGAAAGAACATCTCTGATTCGGGTCTCCATACCCACTAAGTTTCCATCAGTGTTCGAAAGAGTGGAATATTTCTTTTTGAAAATAACATTAACAATTATTTGGATCAGTTTAGATTCATCCCTGTATCATTAAATAAAGATTATATTATTAGCTTGCTCAAAGTGCACATAAACAATTAGGATTAACATATATAAATGCAGGTTAGGCAAAATAATACAGAGATATAATGAAGAAAATTGAATTACCCGTTAGCTGATTAACATATATACATGCGCGCAGGTTAGGCAAAATATTACAGATATATATGATGAAGAAAATTGAAGGAAACTGAATTACCCGTTAGCTGTGGCCTTCAACTCCCACCCAGCCAGATTAGATGCTTCTTTCATAGCCTCTCTCCATTTTCCAGCAGCCTCCTTCTTTTCGTGTTCGGCAAAGGATTCTTTAACTGCCCCACTTTGTTTGCGGACTTCGGTGGGATCCACATCAAAAAAGACAGGATAAACATTCTGCTCGGTCGTCTTCTTACATTCCATAATCTTGACAAGCTCATCTAGGCACCAAGATGAAGATGCATAAGTCTTGGAGAAAACAATGATGTAAAACCTTGAGTCCTCAATGGATTTGATGAGTTGCTCCTTGATCGTTTTTCCTTGCTCGATTTTATCGTCATCCTTGTAAGTTTCAATGCCTTTTTGCTGAAGAGCTTGATAAAGATGGCCAACAAAGTTCTTGCGAGTGTCTTCGCCTCTAAAACTTAAGAAGACATCATATTTAAACTTTTTTTCAGTAGAAGAAGTTGAAGAAGACGCCATCGAGGTATGATTGAATGATGTTTCTTGTGGGTAAATTTATGTGAGCAATTGATTAAAAATAAATCTGGACGAAATGATTAAGCTGATCTAAAAGAGCTAATATTCCCTAATTTTTTTTATATCCATATGATGTTGTCATATATTTTTTTTTTCGAAAGGCCAATATATTGAACAAAAAACACCAAATGATAATTTATCACAAGGGACCCACAAACAAGAAAACAAAACGAGAAGGAAAATACAATATCAAGCCACATGAGATATGTGGCCGGCACCAAGGGCCCAGGCATACTACTAAAAGAGTCATTTGCATTTGCCACCAAGCCGCTGCTATATGGTCTCTCAATCCGATTTACCCATTACAGCTTCCACATTTTCGACCTTCTACTAATGCACTCTAACGTCTTCACTTATATATATTAATCAAAACCCGCGAACCAGTCTCAACCTTACCCTTAAAATCCCGAAACGCGAAACATCAGCACTCTCAGCATTTACTGTGAACATGACCTGTGCACCATTCAACCCATTTAATGTTGACACTTTTACCTCGATGTTTAAACCAGAAAGAAGATGACATCTGAATATCGAACAATAGATCATCCTTAACGTTTTGATGATTCTCAGAAGTCACTCTATTTCTGAATTTCCACAGAAAGTAACATCTAACCCAAACAAATTTAAAAAATCGCATACTGATACTATTTCGATAAGGATCGTTATTCGGATAGATCATTCATTAATTTATTTTGCCATGGTCAATTATATGCCTTTGTGAAAATAACAGATATCAGCTTTGTAAGAATGAGATATTTAAGCAATTAGTAACTTATCAGACTTTAGTTACTTGACATTTTGCTATATAGGATTGATGGTTATCGCACTAGCAATGTGAACGTGATCATTTAGGGTGGGAAAATATTTGGAATGAGATGGTGACACAAATAATAAAAAAGAAAAAAGACCGTAAGATTGTTAATTTACGCGTTAGTAGAAGTTAAGGGTGCGTTTAGTTGAAGAACAAATTCTCTTATTTTCTATCTCTAGTTTTGTAAAAATTTGGAAGGTGAATTAATCTCCACAAAACATTTGAAAATATAGAAAACGCGTTTAGTTGATGTTTCTATTTTCTGTTTTGAAGAAAGGGAGGGAGGGTTGAGGGTTAGAAAAGAAAACAAGGAAAACAACTAAAATTTGTTTTGTAATTTTCCTTGTTAAGTTAGGAAATAGGAGATTTGTGTTTTGCAAAACATTTTGTTAGAAAACGTTGATTTGAACGCAATCTCTGTTTTCCTTGTTTTCCACAAAACATTTTATGGAAAACAAGGGTGTTTTCCCTCAACTAAACGCAACCTAAAAATTTGTTCTTTTATAAATTACAATCTTATACGTAGTATTATATTTTCTTTATACAGCCCCCACCCGAACCATTCTTAAGACCACCACTCTTTGACTTAGACTTGTTTATTTATTTATTTATTATTAAAATCATATACGGAGTAGTACCATGTAGTGGTTTAAAGGTATCTTTCTTTTTTAACATTTTATTACTTTTATAAACTTTCCACACAATTATTTCTTGGCTTATATGTTTGGTGCTATTGATATGTCTAAACATGCAAGTTAATATCATATATGGTCTTTACTTATTTTTTCATAAGGACCTTTAATTTATTATACATTAGCATATTGTGTTCTTTTCACAATTTTAGCGTACTTACACATATCTAATGCAACGTTATACACTCCCTTATAGGGTAATTTGGTGCTTATAACGGTTCCATCCACAGCGCACCTTGTGCATATAACACCATGCGTACCGAGCACTCTTAAATCTTAATACTAGTTCAAGTCTACAGCTGGTCAATGATTATCTTCAATCATACAAAATGTAACTTATAAAATAAGTAAAACAAAAATACATGAAAATCATAGTTTTAGATGTAAAATGCTACCTCAAGCGTGCCTATATTTCGAAGTTTTGATATTCCTACACCAACATGGATAGACAAATACTTTGGCAACTCATAGCATTGAATCTCTAGCTCGTATGTTGATTATTGATGGTGGTCTGAAAAATGTGCTTAGGTTTATTATTAATAATGTGAGATATATGTAGAAACATATAATACATAATAACTTGATAAGGAAGCAAACCTGTTGGACTAATCCTAAGCCAATAAGACTTGGGTTAAGCTTTAATCCATTCGACTAATACACCCCAGAGTTTGAGCGGAAGGCATTCGAACCTTCAAATAGGAGCGAAAGTGTTTAAACATTGCAGCAGGAAGATACCCTTGGTAAAAATATGGGCATATTGAAATCTGGATGGAACATGCATGACGCACACAAGACCCTTTGCCACAAATCATGAACAAAATTAATATCAAGCTCTATATGTTTGGTGCGCTGATGTTGAACTGAATTATTGGAGAGAATACATAAATGGAAATATTATCACAATAAACCAAAGTAGCACTAAAACACGTGCATGCAACTCACGCAAAAGGTTAAGTGCCCTAGCAGTTTCGGAAACAACATTTGCAACGCCTGGATATTCAACATCATCACTTGATCAATATAACGTAGCTCGACGCTTAGCAGACTAAGAAAGAAAATTATCCCCAATGAAAACATAATAGCTAGATATGGAACGTCGAGTGAAGCCCAGTCAACATCCGTGTAAGTAGTTCGTTGAGTGATAGTAGTGTAGGGAAACGGTTACACTTTTATTAATAAATCTATATTACAATAAATAAAATTAACAGTAAATAAATAACAGAAAATTAAATACAAACAGAATGTAAGCAGATAAACGATAATTTAATAAAATAATAAAATAGTCAAAAGACTTACTTGATCACTAAATAAAGATCAACAAAGAAGCACTAAAAGCCGAGGCACGTGTTTGACACGCTTCCCTTAAAACAGATTCATTGTCTGCTTCCCGATGTACAATGACCCGACGATAAGTTGTCTTGTCGGACTTAACTAAACCGCCAGAATTTCATCTTAAGAGATGCGTATTCCATACATTGGAAATCAATAATAACTATTGATTTGATGTGTGAAAAACTTATGGAATTAGGGCCTCTATTTATACTCAATAGACTCCCTTTAAGTTTACTCATCCCACCGATGTGGGATTGAAAATAAACTATTTTTCCTCTTTAGGCATGGTACCGAATGCCTAACTTTGAGACCCGATATCTCATTCACATCAACTCTATTTTGGACACACAAAGGCTTATTGCGAAGCTCTCTTCGAGGAGAACGCGAACCTACAAACTATTACTTATATATGTGACACATACATATAGATAATTGTGTCCAAAGTTGATCAAAAGTCACTTTTGCCAACCAATTTTCCAACAAGTAGAAACATGCAGCTGTAAAATCATAATCAATAATACCTCGAACATACCAAAGAATACACTTGAGAGCAGAAAACTGTGGCTCCCGAGGATCATGCATATAAAGGTACACTTGCGGAACAACATAGGAAAAATGAGGTCTTGTAAATGTAACTAATTGAAGAGCACCGGCTAAGCAGCGATACAAAGTAGGATCAGAAGGAGGGTCACCATCAAGACCAAGCTTAGAACCAGTATTAATAGGTTTCTGGTAAGGATTACAATTCTGCATATGAGCACGTTCAAGAAGCTCCTTAGCATAAGTATTCTAAGATAAAAATAAACCTGTTGAAGAACGTTGAGCAAACACACCAAGAAAATAGTTAAAAGAGCCCATGTCAGTCAACAAATTCTCCATGAAGCGAGGAGATAACCATCTGAAAAAAAGATGCAGAAGAAGTAGTGAGGATAATATTATCAACATAAAGAAGCAAGTATGCAATATTTTTCTTGCGATGAAAGATAAACAATGATGAGTCAGTTTTGTTGTGGTGAAAACCAACTTGTATGATATAAGAAGAAAAGCACTAAAACCATGCACGAGGGGCTTGCTTAAGCCCATAAAAAGACTGTTGCAAATGACAAACACAATTAGGATTATGAGGGTCCACAAAGCCAGTTGGTTGATGCATATAAACAGTCTCTAATAAATCACCATGAAGAAAAGCATTCTTCACATCCAGCTGATGAATAGGCCAATTCATAGAAACTGCAAGACTCAAACAATGCGTATGGTAGCCAGTTTGACAACCGGGCTAAATGTCTTGTCACAATCAATACCCAACTACTGACTACGTTCATTCGCTATAAGGCGAGCTTTACACAGACTAAGTGATCCATCTGCATTAAATTTATGTCTGAAAAGCCACATACATAACACAAGATTGACATTTAGTAGGACGAGGCATAACTATCCATGTTTCATTATTAATTAAAGCATTATATTCTGAAATAGATTTTTGCTAATTAGGGTCATGAAGAGCATGAACATGAGACCGATGAATGGCTGAAGTGGTGATAGTGTTAAGAGACAAATAGTCAATAGGTTTTGTAAGGCCTTATTTAGCACGTGTGTCCATAGGGTGTCCGGTAATGGTTGCAGATGTGTATTTGGGTTTCGATCATGTGACAGTGGTTAGGTAGTTGATAGTGATTCGGGTGTATGTTTTTGGGGTGTCGATTGTAGTTCGGGTGTAGTCTGTTGGGCCGGACCAAATTGGGTCTGATGAGAAAGGCTGGAAGGTGATGTTGATGGATTCAAAGGTTAGGTCGTGGGAGTTATAGGGGGCGAGTTTGGTGGGGGTGAGCTCTTGGGCCAAAGGATGCTGGTCCACTTAAGGTTTGTCAACTTTGAAGAACTAAGGTCGAGATATTTGAGCTTTAAACTTTCGGCAGTCATTTGAAGCTCCACTAGATCATCACAGCCATCGAGTATTAGCGTCTCATGATTTGGAGTTTTCTCGATGTGACGGTTTGTCAAATTTGAATAACTAAGGTCGAGATATTTGAGCTTTAAACTTTCGACAAACATTTGAAGCTCTACCAAATCGTTACACCTATTCAGTTTTAGTATCTTAAGATTCAGAGTATTCCAAGTTGAAAGGTCCTCAGTTTTGAATGAGTGAGGGTCAAGAACCTCAGCACCGCAACTCATGTCAAGTTCAACAACATTTTTTCCCTTGAAATGTAGTCTATAAACTCGAAAAAGGAAACCAATCCATTTCACAAATTGTAAAGAATTTGGAAGGTATTGTCTAACTTTATCTGATTCCCTAGTTAATAGTATTACCATTACATTCAGCTAAGGTGACTATGTCAATTAGAAACTTATAATACCTTAGTTATTTGACATTTTTCTATATAGGATCGATGGTTATCGCACTAGTAGTGTGAACGTGATCATTTAGGGTGAAAAATATTTGGAATGAGATGGTGACACAAATAGAGAAAAAAAAGACTATAAGATTGTTAATTTACACGTCAATGAAGTTGTACATTTGTTTTTTTATAAAGGATTTTTTTAACCTGTGCCTCGGCCATAAGATAGAGACCCACAATAAAGCACTTAGGGACCACACAAAAGTATAAAAAAAAAACATTTTTCATTTGAAAATTATACTTTTGTGTGGATCTCTGAATCCTTTTTTGTGAGCCTCTGCCTTCTTATCATGTGTCTCTAAGGCATACAATTTAAAAAAATCCTTTTATAATTATATTTCTTTGTCTTGGACTTGCTTATTTATTACTCCTAATCATAGAATACCATTGTAGTGGTTTAAAAGTATCTTTCTTTTATAATATTTAATTACTTTTATAAACTTTCCACACACTTGTTCATTTATTCCTGGCTTGTTCGTTAGGTGCGTTCGATATGTCTAAACAACTTTTATTATATAAAAGAAAACCTCGTCTTTAACATAAGAGATTTTTAAAACTTTATACTTATTAAGTAATAATAATTGAATTATTATTATTGTTATTCTTTTAAAAGATGTTTAATAAAACAAATCAATATATTTTTTGATTTGGTAAAAGAAATTATAAATTCATCTTTTATACTCATATGTACAACATTAAAAGAAGCAGAAAATATGTATGTACTTACAAGCTATTTTATACACAATGTAGTTTTTTACCCGGTTAACTCAAATAGGATCCGACTCCATATACACACAATGTAACATTTAAATAAACATGTAACCTAACCTTACAAGTCTAACCATCAATCACACCACCTATTTTTCCATAAAATGAGCTTTAATTTAATAAAATTTTTAATCGTCAACAATTTGGGGACTTTTTCTAACTAATTCACGATCATCTGATCTTCTGATTAAATTGTGGCTCAATTCATTGAACAATCGACTTCAATGTACTAAAAACAAAATTCAAGACATGTGTTTAGGCTTCAAAGTACACATCTATTTAGAGGTACAAGTGTAAACGGGTAAATGGAGGAGTTTTCTTCCGTACTTATTACCCTCCGCAAGGGGCGAGCGTTTTGACTCAGATGTACGTAGCCTCACCGGGTTAATCCTGTAAACCTTTTCGACCCTTCTCTGCCACACAAATGTACACCCCTAGCAAAGTTTGAACCCTTTACCTGTTGTAAAGAAACCAAAGACATTATAACTATAGCATTCGATCGTGGTTACTTACAAAACTATGAACTTTAAACTGATTTCAAGGAGTTACAAATGAACTTGTAACGGCGAAGAAAGTTTCTAGAAAAAACATAAGTGAAGTTCAGACTGAAGTGTCCCAAAATGACGACAAAGATTACTCCGGGAAAGAAGCTGAATTTGAGCAACAAAGCTTGGTGATATGTCCTGAACGGTGTCATCTTCCGCAATTTTGAAATAAAAAATACAAACTTTATAGACTTTGGTAACATAACCAATCATGACATATCAACTACGTGGTCGATACTGACATGGTTTAAACGGTTTGTTTTAGCTCAGTTTTACCATGTCAAACTGTTGTTCAAATTCTACATTCCACATCTTACAGCTCAACCATGACGAATACATAATATGACTACACAGTGGCTTTTAGAAATCTCAGTTAAATACGTTTTTCGGTTTTCTTCCCATAAAAATCTCAGTGAAATTTGATGAAGGCAAATAGTTTGACTCAATACTGTTCATTAGTAAAACTTGTTTGGTAACCGGTCAATATGATAGAAAGTCAGACTTAAAAAGTCAAATGGGTTTGATTTTGATGATTTCAATCAAGCTTAGAGTATATTACTGTAAATTAATGAAGTTTTGTCTATTTTCTCATATCATTTTCAAAAACTTTATTTATTCATTAGAAAAATATGATCATCTCAAACATTAAATCAAACCATTTTCACTAAGAACATAGTTTGAGTTTCTCAAAAAGTCAAGAATGTTAACTGACCTCCATTTGTTTAAAATGTCTAACTTTGAACCGTAAATTAATTTACATTATTCACTTGACAACTTATCAGCCATAAATATACTTTGATGTTGAAAAAAGATGTCGAAATTTTGAAAAAACTTTATTCCAAATAGCCTGATACAACCGCGTAACATGAACGCAAACTTTACTTATCATTAGACCTTTTTTGCGTAGTGGCTAAATGGAAAAAAGTATATCCCTTTCTTTAACAACAACAAAATTTACTTATCATTAGCCCATCAGTAGTGTCGTCTTATTTGATAAGTTCATGTTCATCCCCCTGTTCCCAGCTTCTGTCCAAACATGGATTTTCCCAAATCATTCCTTGATGATAACAACAACCGAACCCAAACCCAGACCCGAACCCGATCTCAAATCCACCTTACCCGAACCAGGACCTGAATAACCCCTATCCTCCGCACTACAGCCGCGCCTTAACCCCTTCAACCTCGGCCTTACTACCTCCTCCTCTTCATTGTCATCATCATCTGAATCAGCAACAGTTAGCGTCTCAATCTCAAACTCCTCATCATCATCATCATTACCATCAACAACTGTCTTCACATCAGAAGCTAACGGAACATCAACCGAATCACACATTCTAATTCTAATTAGTTCTGTTAATTCAAAGTGATACTTTTATCAGGGGTTTAGTTATTTTGATGGATTTGATTCATGTTTTGTAAGGTTTTTAAAGATTTTGGCGGGTTTTTATTGAAATGAATTTCATTTTTATAAAAGCGTATCCATGAGGTTCACAGATCAACCAAAGGTGGTTACGAAAGGGTCAAGATCCTATCCACGGGGTTCATAACTCGCGAGAAGGCCCAAGGTTGCATCTGGGAGGTCATATATAAGGTCCAAGGTTACCTTTGTTGATGTAATAAATTTTTAAACTTTCTATTAATTTTATTATAATTCTGACCCGGGTTATGATTCTGACCCGCTTTCTACCCAAATCAATTCACATTTTGCGGGTTTTCGAATTTCTTGTGGCAGTGTAGCAATTGAATTGAACAATAAATTGATTAGGATACCAATTTTAGCTTATAAAATTATCAATGAGAAAATGTAAAATCTGTATGATAAACCATACCCTACTGAATCCATTAGAGTTGAGAAATTGCTTAATGACTTACCCGATCAGAGTTCACTTGACTAACTGTTATGCACTGATTGACGAATGCTTCCTACTAATCGGACCTCCTAATAGCAGAAAATGGATTGTTAGAATCATAGTGAAACACATAAATTGCAGAAATGATGAATATTTCCATAATCAATTTAAGATTTAGAAAAAAGTACCTGATAAGATAGTTCTTCATGTATTGGCTCCTTTGGCATGTGTTATTATGGTTATATGTAGCAGACTATTTCATTATTATCATCACCATCATCATCATCATCATCATCATCATCATCATTATCATCATCATCATCATCATCATCATCATCATCATCATCATCATCATCATCATCACAGATTCTTCGTCTCTTGAGTAATAAACCATATGTAGCAAGAAGCTGCATCGACCCAACAATACGCAGACCTCTCAACTGGAAAATGCTTTGTGGAAGACGGGTTATGCCTGTACCTACCATGTTTAACTCTTTCAAACCATCTAAGCATCCAATATCCTCAGGCAATTCAACAACTTGAATACAACCGCAGAGACGTAACTTGTTTATAAATTTCATCTTACAAATGCTGTTTGGAATATCTAGCAAACGGTTACAATTCGTTATAATTAGCGTCTCCATAGATTCTATTTGGCCAAGATAATCAGGTAAATTCTCAAGAAGAAAACATGATTTAAGTTCTAGAGACTTGAGATGTTTCAACTTACAAATGCTATCTGGAAGATGTTTAATCTCTGTAGATGAAAAAGTTAGCTCCTCTAGACATTCTAACTGGTCAAGGTCCCGGGGTGCTTCTGTAAAACTGCCTTCAAGTGTAAGCTTTCTTATACATTGTAAACTACAAATGCTTCTTGAAAAACTCTCAAGATTTGTACAAGCACACAGACCTAGAGAAATAAGCCTTTCAAGATTTCCAAATGAAGAAGTTGAATCTTCTTCATAATAACATTCAAACCGAAACTTTGGAGAATCATTGTCGGAGTGCAATGGGCAAATATCTGTGGGTTCTGCAATCAGATGTAACTCAGATAAAGAACCAACCTCAGCTGGTTGAGACTGTTTGCCAAACACAAAAGACTTAAACCTCCCACAACCACTTAAGTCTAAGAAGAGAAGATTTTTCAGACATCCAACTGGAGCATTAATTTCTACCAAATCGTAACAATTTTTAAGATCTAACCATTTGAGATTCGGAGTCAGCCCAAGATCAAGGGTCCTCAATTTTGAATGATTGAGGTTGATATCTTCGAGCTTTGGACTTTCATCAGGCATTTTCAGCTCTACCAAATCATAACAGCCTTCGAGTTTTAGCGTCTCAAGATTCGGAGTATTCCCGAGGTGAAGGTTTGTCAAGTTTGAATCAGTGATGGTGAGATATTTGAGCTTTAGAGTACTTTCAATGGGCATTTGAAGTTCTACCAAATCATTACACCGTCCGAGTATAAGCACCTTAAGATTCGGAGTACTCCCGAGGTGAAAGGTCTTCAACTTTGAATCAGTGAGTTCAAGATGTTCGAGCTTTAGATGATGAGCAGGCATATGAAGCTCTACGAAATCCTGACAATCGTAAATAATCAACTCCTCAAGATTTGGAGCCAACCTAAGGTCAAAGGTCCTCAACTTTGAATGCCTGATTTCGAGGAACCTGAGCTTATGAAGAACCTAACATAAGTACAAAAAAAAATAATTAATACTCTCGCAATGACAAACCAATAGAAATATAGCATGATCTAAATGAATCATGAAAAACAACAAATTAACCATTATTTTACCTTTCCTTCTCCATCTTCCCAAAGTTGAACAATATTGCTCCTCCATATGTCAAGTCCAACAAGATATTTTCCATGAAATGTATTCGGTAAACTCGAAAAAGGAAATCCTGACCAACTCATAAATCGTAAAGAACTTGGAAGGTATTCGCTAACTTTATCAAATTCAACAATATTGCTCTCAGTAGAATAATCCTTATAGAAATGCATACAAAAATATCTAAGATCCTTCATTTTTGCTAGATTTTTTACTGCAATTTCAGCATTGAAACCCAATAATGGCCGTAAGTATAGACATTTTGTTGCTTCGGTACCCTGAAATCGAAAAAATAAAACCCCTTACTTTTTGTCGGAACCCTAAATTTCAAAACACCCAAAATCATTGAAAACATGATCAAATTGAAAGTGAATGAAGATTATATAAAATGAATTGAATGATAATTTGATTCAATTAATGAATTATTGAATTTTATAAAATTAATGATAATTTTAAATTAATGAGTCAACGATCAAATTGGGGAAAACTTGAGAGACACAAAGAGGAATTGTTAATGTGTTTTTTATAAGAAGAGTGACGGTCAAATATAGTCAAACTAACCCATACCCGAAAATTTTCAAACTATTGGACCAAAAATGAAATATCTAGAAAACCCTACGGACCAATATATACTCAATTTCCTCAATTCTTACCATGTCATTAGTCAATATATACTCAATTTCCTCGTTAACCCACAATCGGCTATGTCTTTGAGGTTCATCCGGGTGTGACCGACGAACAATATTCATGCCCATTTCTTCTAAATGATCATGCATCCACAAGGCACCATATTCAGTATAAGTTATAAGTGATTTCTGCTCAAGAACTCTTAAACCAACTTCAGCATGAAATCCACGGCTTTCAAGCACTCTAATTGCATCTAATTTGGGCCAACCTTTTAGTATGCATGCAACATCTAAGAATATTTCTTTGTAATCATCCTCTAGACCATCAAAGCTTATTTCCAATCTTTCCATAGTTGCTTTTAATGGATTTTTTTTTAGTCTTTTTATAGCATCTGCCCAGTAAGGTTCACTTTTACCACAAAGAAACGAACCCAAAACTTTGATCGTTAAGGGAAGACCATGAGCATATTGTACAACTTGTCCTGATAGCTCTTCGTACCTTTGAGTTGGAATCTCTCTTCCAAATGCATACCTACTGAAGAGGCATCCCGCTTCCGCTTGAGATAACAAAGTCACATTATGAATCAAGCTCACTCGGTGGGCTACTAGTACTTGCTCATCTCTTGTTGTAATTATTACTTTACTTCCGGCTTAAACCAATTAAGGTCTCCGCTAACGCCTCAAGTCGATCTTTATGATCGACGTCATCAAGAACAACAAGTACCTTTCTACCACGCATCATCTTTTGCATCATACTTTTCCGCTAGAAACACTGCTTACTTTAATGTTTTGATCCTTTAAAACATCCGAAAGAACTTGTTTCGCAACTCCTTTAGACCACCAAAGACGCTTTTGAAACTTCCCGACGTTTTCAATAAAGCTTTCACCTTCGAACCGATTGGATATTTGATCAAATATAGCTCTTGCCAAAGTTGTCTTCCCCGCACCTCCCATCCCCCATATCCCTAGCATGCGAACATCACCAACACTAGGTTCTAAGGATGAAATTACTTCGTTTACACGGGTCTCCATGCCTATTAAATCTCCATCAATGCTCGAATTGATGAAACGAAACTCTAGTGAAATCTCTTCAACGATTTTCTGTATGAACTTAGCTTCATGCCTATATGGTAAATAAAGATTCATTTAGCTTGTGATAATTTCCAAACATTTTTTTAAATCTATAATAGTGACATAAATCACATAAGAAGTAAATGCTGATATAATTATATATGATATGTAATGAATAGTGAATGAGTAACAGATGTGTTTGTTAGGTACGGTAAACTTTGCCTTTGTTCAAAACTCGTCGGGTCTACCAAGAATACACTTTTCTTCACTTCCTCATAAAGCGGGTGAGCAATTAGGTTTTGCATGTTGAGGTTACCCGGGAAGGCGGCGTTTTACTCGGATGTACGCACCTCACCAATTTAATCTCGGAGCTTTTCCAACTCTTCCTCGCCACCCCAAATGTACACACCTAGCAAGGTAGATTTGATTCCTTGACCACTTGTGAGGAAACAATAAGCCTTAAAAAAAAAAAAAAAAAAAAAAAAAAAAAAAAAAGCCACTTGTTCATGGTGACATAGGCAAACCATACATGAACTTTTCGCTGTACCACCAAAATTTATAGAGGAAAGGTAATGACAAAGAGAGAAAAATAGTACCACTCACATTTAAACTTGTTAAAAACAGTGACTTGTTAACATGACTTGGTACTTTGGTAGTGTTATAAAAGTTGGTTTAACACCATATGCTCTAAGAGGTTGTTTGCTAAAACATTATTTGCATAGATCGATATGATGAAGAAATTTACTCACCCATTAGCAATGCTTTTCGGTTCCCAGCCAGCCAAATCAGATGCTTCTTTCAAAGCCTCCTCCATTTCCCAGCAGCTTCATCCTCTTTATGTTTTGCAAATGCATCTCCAACTGACCCAGTTTGTTTGCGTACTCAGTGGGCTCCACATCATAGAACACGGGTAAGCGGTGTGTTCGCCATCGTCGGCATTCCATAATCTTAACAAGCTCTTCCAAGCACCAAGATGAAGAAGCATAGTTCTTAGAGAAAACAATAATGTAAAGTTTTGAGTCTTCAATGGCCTTAATAAGCTCATTACTGATCATTTTCCCTTGCTTAATTTTCTCATCATCTTTGTATGTTTCAATACCTTTTTGTGTAAGAGCAAAATAAAGATGATCAACAAAGTTCTTTCGAGTGTCTTCGCCTCTAAAGCTTAAGAAGACATCATACTTGAAGCTGTTTTGAATGGATGAACTTGAAGTGGATGCCATTAAAGTTATAACTGAAAAAAGTACAATAAAAGGGTGGTGTTATCAAAGCTTTGTAATGGGACGGAAACAAAAGTGTCAAAGACTCAATTTTGTATTAATATTCTCACAGATTGTTCAATTCATGATTTTTTTAGGCTAAGCTGATTACATTACAACGACATATACCCATTATATTATATTAAGTATGTTGCTACTAAGGATCAATGGTCATTGTGAACGTGATCTTTTTTGTGTGGAAAAACTTTCGAATGAGAATATTTAATAGATATTTTTATATACACACTATCCATGTGCTGTATGATATAGTTTCAAACTTTAACAAATAACGGACAGTTATTCTACATGTATTATTGCCATCGACATATGTGAATTTCATATATGCATAAAACTTTCACTAAGTAGTTAAGAATGGAATATAGTGTGTATATTGATATCAGCTTTACTACTAGATAATAAGATGAACTCACCTCAATGACTTTCTATATATTTGTTATCTCAGTATCAGGTCTTCAAAGTTTCAGATGTGGGTAGCTTTTAAAACTTCCTAGTTAAAGCTCTTTTGAAAAGACGGAGTAGAAGAAGATGCCATCAAATGTATGCTTGTATGATCCTACTCAAAAAGGTTTATATGATCGTAAAGATAGCAACGAAATTTGTATGAGATGAACTTTATATTAAGACAACAATTGTCCTAACATTGTGTATTTGTTCGAAATTATCAGATTGAAAGAAGGATCAGCATTTGATATTGAAAAAAAGATGACACAAGAAAATACAAGAGAACATATAATTGCTTATGAGTTGAAAAGTACAAAGGAATTAGGCGAATGACACTAGCCCTTCTTGTTTTTAACGTAATTATTGGTTTCTTCCTAAAGTTTAATTGTTCTGTCGTCAAGAATATTGTTTCATATGATCGTTTTTTAGTAAGTAAAATGAAACTTCGATACAAACTATTTAGATTTTATTTTGTCAAATAACAGGTTTCATTTTGACAAGTCCATCCCCGGCCGTTTGAATAATAATTGGTTTCATTTGATAAGTCCATCCTCGGGCCAGTTGAAAATAAAAGGTTTTGAATGTGAACCTGGTTCATTTAGCAAAAGAGATCACTCATGGGGTTCAAGGATCAATCAAGGGTTAAAAGCATCTCCATGCCACGAGAAACTCCAAGATTGCATCTGGAGGGTCATATATTATAAGCCTTGTGGCCAAAGTACAAAACAAATAAACCTTTTATTGAAAACCTTGTGGCCAAAGTGACACACTAAACGGACAATACACACATGAAATTTCTTCAATTTCTTCATCTTTCAATCCATGTAATTTAAACATAGTATAAAAAATATATAAATCTTTTTAGTTGTAAATAAAATACGAATTTATGATATTTTTATTATAAGTAAACAAAGTGAAAAATGTATAGCCACAATATTTATTAACTACAATTTTTCTTAAAACACATTTTCTTTAGTATCATGTTATTAACCACAATTGGAAAAGTATATATATACGAGGAGTAAATTAAAACTTGAGTAAATTACACCGTTCGTCCCTGTGGTTTGCTCCAAATCACACCGGTAGTCCCTGTTCTTTTTTTTTTGCTTTTTGCTCCTTGTGGTTTACATATTGCACGCTGTTAGTCCTTATCGCTAACTGCCGTTATCTTTTTCGTTATCTCAATGGCACCGTTAGTCCTAACCAAGCGATCACTTGCAGCGTTAGTCCTTTATACTAACGACCGTTAATAACTCCAAAATTTTATTAAAAAAAAATCTTTTCTACGCGGTTTTAATCGTTTTCGCCAATTTTCTTACGTTTTCATGCGTTTTTGTCCGTTTATATACGTTTTCGTCTACTTTTTCTATGTTTTCCTTAGTTTTTTACGCTTTTGTCCGTTTTCTTACGTTTTGTCCTTTTTACGTTTTCATTCGTTTTTACACTTTTTCCGTTTTCTTACGTTTTGTCCGTTTTATCGGTGCAATTTTAAAAAATAGCGTTTTTAATCGATTTTTTCGATTTAAAAAATCGTTTTTTAATCGATTTTATAAAAGTTTTTCGATTTAAAAAAATGCGTTTTTATCGATTTTAAAAAGTTTTTCGATTTAAAAAATACCTTTTTAATTTGATTTTTAAAAGTTTTTCGATTTAAAAAAATACGTTTTTTAATTTGATTTTTAAAAGTTTTTTCGATTTAAAAATTACATTTTTTATCGATTTATAAAAAGGTTTTTCGGTTTTAAAAACGTAATGTTTTAAAAACTTGATTTTAAAAAGTTTTTCCGATTTTTAAATCAGTTAAAAAACTTATTTTTTAAATCGTAAAAACTTTTAAAAATAAGATTAAAAAGCGTATTTTTTAAATCGAAAAAATTCGAGATAAAAAACGTCATTTTTATTAAATTACGCGTATAAAACGGACAAAACGTAAGAAAACGGACAAAAGCGTAAAAACGAAGGAAAACGATAAAAAGGACAAAACGTAAGAAAACGGACAAAGCGTAAAACGAAGGAAACGATAAAACGGACAAAACGTAAGATGAACGTAAAAAGTAGACGAAACGTATATAAACGGACAAAACGCATGAAAACGTAAGAAAATTGGCGAAACGATTAAAACCGCGTAGAAAGATTTTTTAATAAAATTTTGGGTTATTAACGGTCGTTAGTATAAAGGACTAACGCTGCAAGTGATCGCTTGGTTAGGACTAACGGTGCCATTGAGATAACAAAAAAGATAACGGCAGTTAGCGATAAGGACTAACAACGTGCAATATGTAAACCACAGGGAGCAAAAAAGCAAAAAAAAAAGAACATGGACTACCGGTGTGATTTGGAGCAAACCACAGGGACGAACGGTGTAATTTACTCTTAAAACTTTGAAGTAAATGGAATTTTGAGAATTGGAAAAGTAAAAAAGTAAAAGAACGTGTGGAACTATGTAAAGCCTTTTTGTACCTGTATGTAGAAACAATACCTAAATATTAAAACGAAAATTTAAAACGTTAAGGGGCCGTTTAGTTGGTGAAAAATTTTCCTGTTTTTCCGTTTCTAAATTCCTAGAGAATGGAGTGGTTTTTCTTCTCTGGAGAAGAGTTGAGAAATGTGAAAATCCGTTTAGTTGAAGTTATATTTTTCCTTTTTTCTAAAATGAAAAGTTGTTTAGTTGAAGGTGGAGGATGGAGGATGGAAGATGTGTGATAAAAGTGTAGGGTGAAAGGAAATGGTGTTATTATTTTGGAAATGAAAAAAGTGAAAAGGGTGTAATGTTATTTTCATTTTTCTATTACAAATTGGAAAATGAGAATTTCATATTTTGGAAAATTATTGGAAAAAGTGCCACTAAACGGATTTTCGCTTTTCTCTTTTCATATGGAAAATTTTCGGAAAAGCAGTATTTCTCTCCAACTAAACGGCCCCTAAACCTTTGGGTGAAAATTGAAAATTATACAAACACATCTTCTTCTTCCCACGCTCCTCTGTTTTTATGTTTTTTACTTTCTTATCTCCTAAACTTATATTCTTCACTTATATTATGTTAAAATCAAGTAAAAAAGTTTTAGAATATACATTCACATCTACATATACGTTAAAAAGGCGAAGTAAATCACCTATCTGCTCAAATGGGTGTAGCACTCTCAAAAAACCAAAAAATAAATCACAAAAAACTACAATTCGCCGGCCAAAACCGTATGTGGCTCGGGGTAGCTCCACCCCTTACTATAATAGATGAAAGTCAATACTTTGACTCAAAAAGTCAAATGGCTTTGATTTTGATAAGATCAACCCACTATTTTCAATACCTTTATTTATGCATTTAAAAACATGATATAGTACATCTGCGGTAAACATCGATACACCCCGCCAATTACCGCTAAACATGAAGGCATGCCGGTTCATGTGGTACCATCTGAAAGAAGTAATTTCACTTTTCTTTAACAACAAAGAAATACAGTAGATTTGTTAAAACTAGCTAGGAGATACCAAAACATAAAAAAAACAAAACAAAACGACAAATTAACAAGAAAGTGCCAAGAAAACAAGGAAATGGCTAACCAAACGGAACCTAAGAGGCCAAGATATAGTGCATAAACAAAATGAGGCATGCACATTTACATATATGGAATATCACAACATCATTGTAGCTAGGTAAGCAAAGCCCGACAACCACATCCATGCCTTTGAGACCAAACTGAATTAAACATTCCAATGTGATGTCATTTTATTTGATAAGTTCACGTTCATCTCGTGTTCCTAGCCTCTGATGATAACATCTTATTCCTGGAACATTTTAAGCAGCTTCTATCAATACCAGTAAACACTATCATATTTGTTCTGTTATTGACTTGGATAGAGAAAAAAAAAAAAAAAAACTCAGTGAATTTGATGAAAGTCAATAGTTTGACTCAAAAGTCAAATATTTTAATGGTTCACCATTTTTGTCCCAATGTAGAATATTTTTTTGTAAAACAAAACTTGTATATGATATTAAATCACTTAAAAAACATTACTGAAGATGATTATAATATGATTATCTCCAACATCATGTAAAATCCAATCATTTTCATCATGAACACAGTTGACTTTCTGAAGAAGTCAACTGTGTTACCTGAACTCCATGAGTTAACTTTTCTAACTTCAGAAATTTAAACTGCTTATAAAAACTAGTTAACTTTACTCAGTACACTTCTAAAGTTAATAACTATACCTTGATTTACAAACATGAATAATTAAGCCAAACATGAATAACTATACCTTGTTTATATAGGAGACTTGAATCAGTAGTCCCCCGCCTCCTTGCACTTTTATTTACAAACATGTGTGATGTCAAACATTGGTTAAGCCGAGACAAAACCTATTAAGTTCGAGATTAAAAATCGAGCTCAGTATGGCATATGAATAGAGCATGATAAAACAAATAGCAAGACCAGAAAAGCATGTTACAAATCTTAAAGTCTTGATGAACAGAATTTAAATATATGTTGGAAAACATGAAACATACAACTTTACCCAACTCATATTTGTAAAAGAAGAAAGAATTGGAGTAAGGTCAACTACATCTAATCTGTCTAGGCTGCATTTTGCTAAAAATTATACTCTTGCAAAAAATGTTATATGAGAGGTCATATTTGTCTTCAATATTGACAGCAGGATATAACATGAGATTATGATTTATTCGTATATGTATCGCTGAGAACGAGCATGTGACAAGAGTGACGTTTACATGGGTTTATATGAAAGAGTAACATAATTAAGCCAAACTGTGGCTAATACGAAGGTAACACTACCAAAGTAATATGAAGCAGCTAGCAAAATTTCTAACGATTTTGAACCTTTAGGTGAATGATTATACCCTTTTTAAATGCTGTCACATGGAAAAATAGCAGTGTCATCTTATTTGATTAAAGAATCCCCTGTTCCAGTATTTAACTTTCGGTCCCAATTTGATTTTTCCAACATTATTCTATAGTGGAACTACTGGTCATATAAAATAGCTTCATTAAACATGATAAAACACTACTGGAAGCCTATTCGATTTGGAAAATTTACCGATGACTTTACACGGGGTGAGTTCCGTCTACTCACATACACTAGTTACCATGTAGGTTAAATCGTAAATCACTGTATTTGCTGAATTGCTGATTGGTGATTGCTTCACGTTCATAAAAACTCCTAGTTGCAGGAAATGGATAACTTGTTAGGATCAAATACATATTAAAGTACGACAGGTTAACAAAAAACAGAGAAAGTACCTGTTAAAATAATTGTAGTTATTTATTGTTCTCTGCGCTTTGTGCCTGTGTTATTCATGGCTATATATAGCAGAAGATTTCGTTGATGTCTACCGAGGTTCTTCGTAATTTTGGTCCCAAATTACATGAGTCGAAAAGCCTTCTTGACCCAATAATACGCAGACCTTTCAAATGATAAATACTCGATGGAAGGCGGGTTATGCCTGTACCTTCTATGTTTAACTCTTTCAAACCTTCTAAGCATCCAATATCCTCGTGCAATTCAACAACTCGAATGCAACCGCGGAGATGTAACTCGCTTATACATTTCATCTTACAAATGTTGTTTGGAATATCTTGTAAAGCTTACGATCGGTTAAGATTAGCTTCTAAGATCATCTGTAACTTCTCAAAGTAAACATGACTTGATTTGAGATTTTCAGATGTTTCAACATACAAATGCTATCTGGAAGATCTCTAATATCTGTAGATGAAAAGTTAGCTCCTCTAGACATTCTAAGCGGGTCAAGGTCCCGGGGTGCTTCAGTAATCTGCCGTCAAGTGTAAGCTTTCTTATACATTGTAGACTACAAATGCTTGAAAAACTCTCAAGGTTTGTACAAGCACACGACCTATGGAAATAAGCCTTTCAAGGTTTCCAAACGATGAAGCTGTATCTTCTGTATAATAACATGAAAACTGAAACTTTGGAGAATCATTGTCGGAGTGCAATTGGCAAACATCTGTGGGTTCTGCAATCAGATGTAACTCAGATAAAGAACCAACCTCAGCTGGTTGAGACCGTTTGTCAAACACAAAAGACTTAAACCTCCCACAACCACGTAAGACTAAGGAGGCAAGCTTTTTCAGACATCCAACCGGAGCATTAATTTCTACCAAATAAAAACAATTTTCAAGATTTAAGCTTTTGAGATTTGGAGTCAGCCCAAGGTCAAGGGTCCTCAACTTTGAATGACCGAGGAAGATCTTTTCGAGCTTTAGACATTCAGAAGGTATTTCAAGTTCTACCAAATCATTACAGCCTTCAAGTGTTAGTGTCTTTAGATTTGGAGTATTCCCTAGGTGAAGGTTTGTCAACTTTGAATCAGTGATGGTGAGATATTCGAGCTTTGAATGATGATCAGCAGGTATATGAAGCTCTACGAAATCATCACAATAGCCAATAGTCAACTGCTCAAGATTTGGAGCCAACCTAAGGTCAAAGGTCCTCAACATTGAAAACGAGATACTGAGGAACCTGAGCTTATGAAGAACCTAACATAAGTACAAAAAATAATTAATATTGGTGCAATGACAAAGCAATAGATATATAGGGTCATAATGAATCATGAAAAACAAAAAATTAACCATTATTCTACCTTTCCTTCTCCATCTTCCCAAAGTTGAACAATATTGCTGCCATGTATGTCAAGTCCAACAAGATTTTCTCCTTGAAATGTATTCGGTAAACTCGAAAAAGGAAAATAATCCCATCTCATAAATCGTAAGGAAGTTGGAAGGTATTCGCTAACTTTATCAAATTCCCAAACAATATTGCTCTCATAAAAAAAAGGATACCTTGTGAGATTCATATAAACAAATCTAAGATCCTTCATTTTTGCTAGACCTTTCATTGCAATTTCAGCACTGAAACCCGGTGAGTCGAAGTATAGACATTTAGTTGCTTGGGTACCCTGAAATAGAAAAAATAAAACACCTTAATTTTTGTGAAACCCTAAATTTCAAAAAGCCCAAAATCACTGAAAACATTATCAAATTGAGAGTGAATGAAGATGATATAAAGCGAATTGAATGATAATTCAATTTGAATTAATGAATTTTTGAGTAATTATTAGAGAAAGAAAGTGAATTTGGGGAAAACTTTTTAGAGAGACACAAAGAGGAATTGTTGTGTAATATAATACTTAAAAAGACAATAATATCCTTTTATTATACGGTCAAATATAGTCAAACTAACCAAGTTAGGAAATTTGGACCAAACCCGTGACGGATGTTTCATTTTAGACCAAACCCAAAACTTTTTTAGCTACTGGAGCAAAAATGAAATATATAGCAAACCACAAGGGAAAAAAATGTAGTTAACTATCAATTTTATTAAATCATAACGTAATTCTTACCAGGTCATTAGTAAATATATACTCGATTTCCTTTTTAACCCACAATCGGCTATGTCTTTGAGGTTCATCGGGGTGTGACCGATGAACAATATTCCTACCCATTTCTTGTAAATGATCATGCATCCCCAATTCCTTATATTCATCACTTCCCGAATCAGTGATTATAAAAGATTTCTTATTAGAAATAGTTATAAGAGATTTCTCCTCAAGAACTCTTAAACCAATTTTAGCATGGAATCCACGACTTTCAAGCACTCTAATTGCATCTTCTTCCTTCCAACCTCTGAGTATGCATGCAACATCCAAAAATATTTCTTTGTAATCCTGCTCAAGACTATTGTAGCTTAATTCCAATTTTTCAAAGTTTCCTCCAACGGAATTGTTTTAGTCTTTCTATGGCATCTTTCCATTCAATTTCATCTTTACCACATAGAAATGAACCAAAACTTTTATAGTCAATGGAAGACCAGCCGCATAACGTACAACTTGCCTCGATAGCTCTTTGTAACCTTCAATTTCAATCTCTCTCCCAAATGCATACCAACGGAACATGAAAATTGCTTCATCATTCGATAACAAATTGACACCATGAATCGAGTTCACTCCGTGCACGCAGCACTTGCTCATCTCTGGTTGTTATGATAATTGTACTTCCGGCTTGAACCGATTCTGACGGTTAACGCCTCAAGTTGTTCTATGTGATCCACATCATCTAGAACAACTAGAACCTTTCTACCGTGCAAGAACTTTTCATCATATTTTTCCGTCGAAACACTACTTACTCTAATGTTATTATCATTTAGAACATCCGAGAGTACTTGCTTACGCAACTTCTTCAAACCCGACAAAGAGGTTTTTGAAACTTCCCTAACATTTTCAACAAAGCTTTGACCCTCAAACCAATTGATATATGATCAAAACAGCTCGGCCAAGGTTGTCTTCCCGCGCCTCCCATCCCCATATCCCTAGCATGCGAACATCATCAACACTTGTTTCTAAAGATGAAACAACATCCTTTACTCGGTGTCCATGCCTATTAATTTTCCATCAACATCCGAGTTAATGCAACGTAACTCTAGTGATATCTTTTCAACAATCTTTTGGATAAATTTAGCTTCATGTCTGTATGTAAAATAAGATTCAATATGCTTGTTAAAATCCTACTTGAACAATCAATTCTAGATAATAACATATACAATTGTATATAAAGTAATGGCATAGAATCACTATCTGTTAGATACTAGATGAATAATGATAGGTTTGGGTATAAGGTAAAACTTTTCCGGTCAAAACAGTTGGGTCTACCCGAAACACTTCCTGCAACATCTAACTTATAACATACTCGTTTATATTAATTAAAAACTGCTTTTAAGGTTATATGTAACTACATAAAAAAGTCTTAAGTTTGTGAATAAATAACTGCTTTAAGGTTGTATGCATTAAAAAGGCACCATGTTAATATATAAATAGTTATTTACCCATTTGACCTGTTTGAGATGAAACATGTTTTTTTGAAAGCCATTAATTATTCATATAAATAGTTATTTACCCATTAAAAATACACCATGTTGGAACTTGGAACCCACCATAGATAAAAAAGAAGTAAAATCAAAGAATATTGCCTAGATGATGAAGAAAATTACTTACCCATTAGCAATGCTTTTCAACTCCCATCCAGCCAAATCGGATGCTTGTTTCAAAGCCTCCTCCATTTACCAGTGACTTCATCCTCTTTATGTTTTGCAAATGCATCTCCAATGACCCACTTTGTTTGCGAACTTGATGGGCTCCACATCGTAGAACACGGGGTATGCGGTATGCCCAAAACCTTTCTGGCATTCCATAATCTTAACAAGCTCTTCCAAGCACCAAGATGAAGAAGCATAGCTCTTGGAGAAAATAATAATGTAAAATTTTGAGTCTTCAATGGCTTCAATAAGCTCATCGCTGATCATTTTCCCTTGCTTAATATTCTCATCATCCTTGTATGTCTGAATACCTTTTTGTGTAAGAGCATGATACAGATGATCAGCAAAGTTCTTTCGAGTGTCTTCGCCTCTAAAGCTTAAGAAGACATCATACTTGAAGATCTTTTGAATCAATGAACTTGAAGTGGACGCCATTAAAGTTATAACTGAAAAAAGTAGAATATTAAGCTGATCACAAAGAAACTTGGATGAAATGAATAAGCCTAAAGAGGTTATACTGATAATTAAGGTAGTGTTATCACAGATTGTTCAATTCGTTCATTTTTTGAGGCTACCAAGGATCAATGGTCAATGTGAACGGGATCTTTTTGTGTGGAAAAACTTTGGAATGAGATGCCAGATGGGGTCACAAAAGACCCTTTTTGTGCAAACAAACATAGAAAAAAGACCATATAAGAATCAGGTAGTGGTGATAAAGCATTGTAGTGGTGATAAAGCATTCCTTTCCTAAATATTCTACATGTATTATTGCCGTAAACATATACAAATGTCATATATGCATAAAACTTTGACCAAGTAGTTAAGAATGGAATATGGTGCATGTGTATATTGATATCAGCTATACTACTAGATAATAAGATGACCTCACCTCAATGACTTTCTATATATCTATTATCTAAGTATCAGGTCTTGGAAGTTTCAGATATGGGTAGCTTCTAAAACTTGTTTATGAAACCATACTAATCTTTTTACTTTAAACATGATACTTAGTATCCAATTCAAAAAGGGATGCAGTTTGACTTTTTAATAAAGTCAACTCATTAAGTTGAGACCAATCAATAAATAATCTCATATTAACAAACAAATTCAATAAAATTATCCCAAACAAATTCAATAGAATTAGTTTTACCTTAGCATTATTATCCACTGTAGTGTTACCAGCTTTCTACCCAAAAAAAAGCCACATTTTGGGGGTTTTCGAATTCCTTGTGGCAGTGTCGCAATTAACTAATCAATCCATTAGGATTCAGTAATCAAACAATAATAAACTATCAGTTATAGCCTATTCGCAAGTATTTGACCTTCAATTATTATGCCTAACAACACTTGTTTAAGGGCGTCAAAGTTTAAATCCATCTGTTAATGAATTTGGATATATGACATAAGAGGTCCTTTAACTCTTTCCTTTTCTTCATTTCTTACCCCTTTTATATATTATGCCAAGTCCGGTAATTGGAAATCTTGAACTGTTACAAAATGAAGGTTGTTGTGTCGAAAGAACCTCATCTGCAGTTGGCAATATTAATAGACAGTCAATATAAGAATCGTAAACAAGCACACGTGATAGTAATAAAGACACTGGTTGAAGATACTTCTGACTACAAGTTTTTTAATTATCACCAGTATATCACCCAAAAAGACGGCAAAATAATCTACTATTGAAAACCATTACACAAAGGGTATCAGTAAGTCCATAGGCAATGTTGTAATAGTCACATCCGGAGAAACTTCTCATTAAAAGATTTGTCCATAGGCAATCTCTTTCTTTTTGTTCTTTTTTTGTTACTATTTGGTTTCAAATTAAGCACATTGTGTTGTTCTCTATTATTAAAATGTACATACATTCCAAAAAGATGCATTAGGGGGTGTTTGGGATTTCTTTGAAATAGCATACAATCAGTTTCGTATAGTGTTAGGACAGAGGCAAACAAATCGTGATTATAAGATTATTTGACAACTTAGAAGGTAAACTAGTCAGTTTCAAAGTTGCTTATTCAAACTGATTATCTAATTGTGTTATTTTACGTAAAGATTTAACTGATGATCAGAATTACCAAACTGCGCCGCAACTAAAGGAGTCTTACTAAAACTAATTAAATGGTTAAGCGGACGAGGTTTTTCTTGTTCATGTTACCCGAGGAGGGCAAGTATTTGACTCAGATATACACGAACTAACCGGGGTATCCCATGACCCTTACCCAGCCACCCCCAAATGTGAGACCTCTTATGAGGAGATCAAGTGTCTTACCACTAAGGCATTTGGCTGTAGCTTACTTAAAACAAGTTGCTTCATTCACATAATCAAATAAGCAGTTTCAGTAAGCAAACAAAACACCCTCAAAACGCAACAATTAGATAAACAAATCCCATACATTCCCTAATCATCAAATCATTGCAAGAAAACAAACCAATTCTACTAATAAAAATAAATATAAGTAAAGACTTTCACCTTTAGCATTATTATCCTCCGGTGACGAAAAATCCTCGATATCATCATCATCAACAACAACCGAATCCAAACCCAAACCCACTCTATTCTTACCCGAACCAAAATCCACCGTAACACCCGAGCTACACCCGCGCCTTAATCACTTCAATCTTAGCCACAACACCTCATCATCAAAATCAACAATAGGGCTTCAAAGTTTAATAAATCCATCTGTTAATGAATTTGGAAGTATGACATAATAGGTTCTTCATCTCTTAAAACAAAGTATCCGCATTTGTACCGGGTCATAATTTTGTTAATGAATCTGACCCGCTTTCTACCCAAAACAATTATGAAAGACTTGAGCCCTTTTTGTATGGTGTCACATGGAAAAAAACAGCAGTGTTGATTTTATTGAGACAGTTCAATAACAGCCCATGAACATAGATTTTCCAAAATAATTATGTAATAAAACTACTAGAAAGTTTGATTAGCTTCACTTGACACTAGTAACTACCCTTAGATATGTTCATCAGTACGATTCAATGAAAAGCTTAGTGAAGTTGGTGAAAGAAAATAATTTGATGAAAGTCAACTCTTTGTATGCTTAACGATTTCATCCCAATTTAGAACATGACTATATAAACAAAAACTTCTGTATGATAATAAAATGACATAATAATACTTAATGAGCTTAATTGTGATATGATGATAGTCAACCAGGTAAGAAATACTACTATTTTCATCAAAAACACAGTTTGACTTTCTCAAAAAGTCAACTCTGTTATCTGAAGTTCCTAAGCTAACTTATTTAACTTGTTTATTCATATTAATTACTTATCACATATTCCAAGTTGGGTAGTATACCTTTATTAAACAGTGCATAGTTAAATCGTCTCATTTGATCATTTCATCTGAGTGCACACTACTTCAATAATACTACAAAAGATTTACGAGCCAGTATTACATGTATTGACATCACTTATAAACCTTTCATTAGAAGCACAAATTGACTTTCTGAATAATTCAGCTGCGTAAACTGAACTCCATGAATAAACTTTGTAACATTTATTCTGAGAGATAAAAAGAAAAACACTCAATTGATTGCGAATGTACCTAATAATATATCATATATTGATGCAGCTAAATCTATCCTATTGATGACCAACAAAGTATCTTCACACCACACTTGAGCTAATCTATAAGATGACACAACAGTGATGTTGAGAGTGGTCGATGTCCCAAAATGAACACAAATACGTTCCCAACATTTGGCGAAATCTTTCAGACATGGAAAAACTGCTTGATCCAGAACAAACCGTTAGGCGCTGGGAATTGAGCTTCGAGTTCATTTTGGTTTGATGAAGTGCTGATTGGCAATCAAACATGCAGGAAATGGTTCAGTTGTTATGGTTGACAGTAAAATATGTATCAAATGCTAGAAAAATTAATTAACATCATATCAATTTCAAAACTCGGATTAACATAAGATAGATTTTCAAGAAAACAGAGAAAGTACCTGTTAATATAGTTGTTAACAGAGGACTAAACAACAGTGTAGCAGAACGTTGCACAATAACCATTATCGGCGGTTCGTTTCGCGGGTGTTAAGCCACATAACTCAAGAGTTCTTTTAGACACAATAATACGCAGACCTTTCAATTGAAAAATGCTCTGTGGAAGATGACTTATGTTTGTACCTGTTATATCTAATTCTTCTAAACATTTTAAATGCCCAAGTTCCTCAGGCAAATCATCAAGTGTACAACTGAGCAAATGAAAATATTTTAGGTGTTTCAGTTCAGAGATGCTCTTTGGAAAACCTCCATAAAATTGACACTCCCTTAAAATTAGCTTCTCTAAACATTGTAATCGGCCAAGATCCTCCAGTAACTGCTTATCCGGTTCCAACCATTCAATTTCAAGATATTTCAGATGTTTCAACATACAAATGCTATCTGGAAGACGACTAATCCCAGTATCTGACAACATTAGCTTCTCTAGTGATTCTAATTCGCCAAAATCTTCGGGTAATCTCTCAACACCCCGACAAAATTGAAGTTTGAGAGATTTCAGCTGCTTCAACATACAAAGACCATCTGGAAGATGTTTTATCTTTGCACGGGACAAACAAAGCTCCTGCAGGGATTCTAATTGACCAAAATCCTTGGGTAATTTCTCAAGATCCCGACAAAATACAAGTTTGAGAGATTTCAGCTGCTTTAACATACAAAGACCATCTGGAAGATGTTTTATCTTTGCATCGAAAAAACAAAGCTCCTGCAGGGATTCTAATTGACCAAAATCCTTGGGTAATTTCTCAAGATCCCCACAGCCTTCAAGTTTGAGAGATTTCAGCTGCTTTAACATACAAAGACCATTTGGAAGATGTTTTATCTTCGCACGGGATAAACAAAGCTCCTCTAGACATTGTAACTGGTGAATGTCCTTGGACATTTCTGGAATACTGGCTTCAAGTGTGAGCTTTTTTAAACATTGCAAACTACAAATATAGAAAAACTTTCAAGGTTTGTGCAAGAACAAAGACCAATAGAAATAAGCTTTTCAAGATTTCCAAATGATGAGGCAGCTGGATCTTCTTTATAAAAACATTTAAATAGGAACTTTGGAAAACTATTGTCCGGGTGCAATGGGCATGTCTCTATCGACTCGCCAATGAGATGTAACTCTGATAAAGAATGAACTTTAACATGTTTAGACTGTTTGTCAAACAAAAAGGATTTAAACCTCCCACAACCACTTAAATCTAAGTAGAGAAGGTTTTTTAGACACCCAACAGGTGCGTAAATTTCCACTAAATTCCAACAGTCTTTAAGATCTAACCTCTCAAGATTTGGAGTGAGTCCAAGGTTCAACCTTCTCAAGCCTGTATAGCTGAGATCAAGGAATCTCAGCTTAGTAAGAGCCTATCACAAACAAAACAAAGAAGACGAATATACCTTGGTCTAATATATAACAAACCAACATAGATGCATAATTATGATCAATATTGAACAATAATAGCTAACCAATCATTGTATACCTTTCCTTTTCCCACTAACCAAAGTTGTAATATTGGGCTAAAAGACATGTCAAGCCCGACAAGATTGTCTGCTTGAAATGTTTCATGTAAAGATGAAAAAGGGTAAGCTCGCCAACATAGATATTGTAAAGAATTTGGAAAGAGTTGGCTAACTCTACTATCATCCCAATAAGATCCAGAACACATGTAAAGAACTCTTGCTTTCTTCATGTTTCTGAGACCAACACTTTGATACATCTTATTGCTTCATTAATCTGTAAGCCAAAATCCAGTAATAAAAAACATGAGTTAAAACAAATGAATATGAGTTCCTTCTGTGCACCTTACAAATAAAGTTGATCCTTACCAGATTACTCGCCAATATATCTTCAATCTCCTTGTCAATCCACAATCGGCTATGACAATCAATGTACTTGCCCATTTCTTCTATACGGTCATGCATGCCCAAGCATCCATATTTAGAAATAGTTACTAGAGATTTTTTCTCAAGTACACTTAAACCAATTCTACACGAAAGCCACAACTTTCAAGGACTCTGATTGCTTTGTCTTTCTGCTCACCTTTCAGTACACACGCAACATCTAGGAATATATCTTTGAAATCAGGCTCTAGAGCATCATAGCTTATTTTCAAGACTTTTTGGGTATCTTGGTGAGGAATTGTTTTTAATCTTTCTAGAGCATCTTTCGATTCATGCTCATTTACACCACGGAGAAATGAACCCAAAACTTTTATCGTTAGAGGAAGACCGGCAGCATATCGTACAACTTGCCATGATAGCTCTTTGTACCCTCGAGTTGGAATCTCTCTTTCAAACGCATACCTACTGAAGAGGCAAATCGCTTCCATGGGAGATAACAGATTGATGTCATGAACGAACTTCACTCCGTGGGCTCTTAGCACTTGCTCATCTCTTGTGGTAATGATAATTCTGCTTCCTGATTTAAACCAGCCAAGCTCGCCTGCTAATGCCTCAAGCTGTTCTATATGATCAACATCATCTAATACAACAAGTATCTTTCTACAACGCATCGTGGCTTTCAACCTGTTTTTCCCGTCATGAACACTACTAAAAGTGATGTCTTGTTTATTTAACACATCTTTTAGTATCCGTTTTTGAAGCTTCTGGGGTTCTGGGAGATCGTCGAAATCGAAGTCGAGACCCAATGAGAATGAAGGTGCTTCAAAATCACCCATTATGATTGATTTATTGATTATTAGTATTGTGAATTGAAAGTGTTTAGGGTTTGATTAATTGATTTTGTGTTTTGTAAGTTTTTTGAATTTTGGGGGTTTTGGAAATGTTTTTTGGGGGTTTTGTTTTTGTTGAAATGAAATGTGTGGCGGCATGCGTTTTCTTTTATGTCGAGGAATGAAAAAAGTTACTTGGGACTAAAGAAAATTTTCTCACTAGTCACTATCAACTACTTATAATGCACAAACGACTCTCTCTCCTATTTAATTTTTAGACTTTTATACTTGCAAATAATAAAACATGATGTACAACATTTTAAAGCACAAAATTTCAGCCTTACAAGTTACAAAGCATTAGTTACAAGTATTTAAGCACAATTACAACTAAAAGAACACTATTCAACATATACAATTAATACACAATTTAGTTCACCCCTTCACCAAAAAATAGAATTATTTAAGCACAATGTACAATCTAATTAAGCTAACATAACAAAAATTTGAGATCCAGCATCCAAAAAAATTCGAGATCAAGCAGCCCAAAACATGAATGTGACAAAACTTATCATATTAAGAGGAGCGGGTACCCAGCGTTTTCGCTGGTGTTATCCCGGAAAACGCAACGGGACGGCACAACCACGATACCGTGGCTTGCGTTTTTGCGTCTTGAGCCGTCGTGACCAGCCCACATCGTCCCGGAAAACGCAACCGGATGGCACCATATGGGTACCGTGCCTCGTGTTTTCCCGTTTTTAAATATATATATATCATTCGAGTGTAGCATCAAGAAACCAAACAAGTGTTTTGTGTGTAGCAGCAAGAAACCAAACAAATGTTTTGTGTATGGTTCATTTTGTGTTTGGGAAGAAATAATCTTGTTAAAGGATTTTGCTGGTAAGAGTTTTGGACAACACAACAAAGTTTTTGGCATATTATGCATTTTTCTTTTGTGCGTTTTCTTAAGTGAAGTAAAGTTAGGTTAGAGACAAATATATAACTAGGGTTGGTATAAGATTTGGTTTGGGCTTTTATTGAATTTGGGCCAAGACATTTTTATATCTTAATGGTTATTATAGCTCAATTTTTGCAATATTTGAATTATGGTTGTATTTTGGTTTCTAATTTATGTGGTTAATGGTACGTGTACTATTTTAATATATATTTTTTTTTACTAACGAAAATTTTAAAATGAACACATTAAAAGAACTAGCGGTACCAGCGTAATGCGTTGAGCGGATACCGATGACTAATTTTGTGGCGATCTAATATCGTTTTTTAATAGTAACCTTACCGGATGAATGACACTTTTAATTAAAACGGGCTTAAGCACGAATCGCCGGCCAAGCGGGCGCGGGCGAACGGGCATGGGCGAGCAGGCACGGGCGAACAAAATTCTTGATATCCGTAAATTTATTGTCAAAAGAACATAATAAAATAAAAACATGATTCAACGAAAATTTTATTTCGTGGTACCACACCGCAACGCACGGGTACCACTAGTTTTTAATTTGTGCTTTGTTAAGACTAGACGAAAATTCGCGCTTAGCGGCAACGGTTTCTAGCGTCGATAATTAATGATTTGTGATATTGTGGTGAGTGTTTTATGTAGCGTTTAAAATAGAACGTGAATCGATGAAAATGCAATTGCAAACGGTTGTACTATACGATAACTAAAGAACATGTAAAAACATTTAATGAAAATGAAAGTAAACATTACATCAGTTATGAGATAAAAAAAATATTTAATTGCATTAATTATTTAATATAATAATTTTGTAATACAAATATTATAATTTAAAATAAATGTAAAAAGAGATGAGAGTAGAGTAGTAAATGGGGCTCACTAAAAATATTATTGTAATACTTATCAAAACCTACCTATTTAATAATCTTTTAATCTATCATTGCTCAATCCATTCCTCCTTTTCAAAATATACAACCAAACAATTAGGGACGTTTGGTTGGGTTAATTTAAATTTCGGAATTTTAAATTCTAGAAAACTTACATTCTTGAGAATTTAAAATTCCAGAATTTAAAATACCTTCGCATGTTTGGTTGACAGAAATGTATAAGTATTTTTTCATTTTTAGTATAAATTTCATAAATATTCTATTTGAAAGTTTATAAAAAAATTATAAAAAAGGTATAAAAAAATTTATAAAAAAGTTTATAAAAATTTATAAAATAAAGTTTATAAGAAATTTATTAAAAATTTATAAAAATAGATTATAAAACATTTATTAAAATAGTTTATAAAAAAGTTTAAAAACTTATAAAAAAATTTATAAAAAAAGTTATTAAAAAAATTTATAAAAAAAAATCATAAATATTCTATTTAAAAGTTTATAAAAAATAATAAGAAAAAAAGTTTATAACTTTTTTTTCAAGTAAATTAAATTTTTTTGACTTTTTGGAGGCATTCTAATTCACTCTATTTTGGCAATTCGTGGAATTGCAAATTACTTCAAATGTCTCCATTTGAGTTACCAAACAGAATATTTGAAGGGAATCGAAATGCAAATGCCCCTAATATACTTCAAATTACCCCAACCAAACGCCTACTGTATTTAAAGTCACTTCAATCCAAACCCATACTACACCCTCAATCAAACTGCACCTTGGTAGTTAGTGGGGTTTTGAAACCTACACCAAATCATCAAACCAAACAACAACGATAGGATTGATATACTCACTACAATACCACACATTATTCAAACCTATACCTGTTGCGATTTCAAATAACAAAGCAAATGCACCCTAAATACAAATACTAAGCATCTTTGATCGTTAAGGGAAGACCATCAGTATATTCTAAAACTTTTCTTGATAACTCTTCATACCCTTGAATCGGATTCTCTCTTCCAAACGCATGCCTACTGAAGAGGCAACCCGCTTCCGCTTGAGATAACAAAGTCACATTATGAATCAATCCTACTCCGTGGGCTGCCGATTTGCTTATCTCTTGTTGTAATAATAACTCTACTTCCGGCTTAAACCAATTACGACTACTAGCTAACGCCTCAAGTCGGTCTTTATGATCAACATCATCAAGAACGACAAGTACTTTTCTACCACCCATTGCTTTTTTCATCTTGTTTTTCCCATCAAGAACACCACTTACGAGACGCCTTGATCATTAGAAATATCCGAAATTACTTGTTTCGCAATGACTTTAAACCGCACAAAGATGGTTTTTATTCTTCCTTACATTTTCAACAAAGCTTTTACCATCAAACCGAAAGGATATTTGATCAAAAACATTGGCTAAAGTTGTCTTCCCCGCACCACCCATCCCCCATATCCCTAGCATGCGGACATCATCAACATCAATCTCTAAAGATGAAACCACATCCCTTATCCGTGTCCCCATGCCTACCAACTCTTCATCTAAAATGAAGTCAACGGAATGCAAATCTCGTGAAATGTCTTGAACAAAATTTTGTATGAATTTAGCTTCATGCCTGTATGTTAAAGATATACATACAATTTAGCTGTTTTGCAATTCTCAGATGAAAAGAATACTTAATTTCAGATTTATATCTATCACATAACTCACCCCAAAAAGAAACTAATGAATTTATATTGCAGATATATTAAGGAAGGAATTACCCATCAAGCATATCCTCCAATACCGAGCCAGCCAGACTTGCTGCTTCTTCCATAGCCTTTCTCCATATTCCTCCTTCTTTTCGTTTTCGGTAAAGGCATATTTTACTACCCCAATTTGTTTCCGGATTTCAGTGGGCTGCACATCATAGAAGATTGGGTAAGCAGTGTGCTCGGTCATCTTCTGGCATTCCATAATTTTAGCCAGCTCATCCAAGCACCAAGATGAGGAAGCATAGTTCTTAGAGAAGACAATAACATAGAATCTCGAGTCTTCAATAGACTTGATGAGTTGCTCATTGATCCTTTTCCCTTTCTCGATATTCAAGGTAAAGAAACCAGAATCATGTACATGTAGGGTAAAGCACGAGACCAAAATCAAATAGAAGATAAGTATGGATATAAAGATGGGTCAATTGTTGTCGGAAAATTGTGCCGCCGGAAGATGGTAAACGAGTAGAGGAAAGTCGGAGGTCAAGAAAAGAGTAGGTAAATGAAATGTGTGGGTAAATAATAGAGATGTACAATAATATCTTGAACAATAGAAGGAAGAATGTACACAAGTTTTCAAAGTTTCAATAGTGTCCAACTATTTCCTCATGACGTGTCTTTTCTTGAAGAGGCTACTGTATTTTAAAAGCTTTCTTTTACTCCGGTAGAGAGAAAGAGTATTAAGAGCCACGTGTAATTTTTGGGCTGCTCCTAAGAGCTGACGTGCCTTTTTTTGAGGGATAGAGTAAAAACAAGCCCCTTACTTATAATATAGGTAGATAGGTAGGTAGATGTAGTATTTGAGTGGTTGATAGAATGCTAGAGTATGTATAGAGCTACCTAAGACGGAGAGGGGGTTTGAAAATTTGGAAGTTGGTAGTACTTGCGGTATGGTGTTCTAAATGGGTCTTTGAATATTGATGCATGTTGAATAAGTTGTTACATGGTGATTTTTTCGGGTTTTTCTTTTTTGCCAATTTGTTTATAAAGTATGCTGAGTTGTCATCTTCTTAGATGCTTACATGTCATAATGAGAATGTATGCTCTTCTACTTATATAATAGGTAGATAGAAACCAACCATTTTCTTTTTCATGTAAAATAAAACCATGTGATATTAGAAAAATAGTTAATACTCATGAGTCATGAAGATTAATAAAAAATATATCCGTTTCTCAACAATTTAAAGTTTAAAGTTTGCTAAGTTAAGATTTCACATTCTCGAATGTATATCATTTCATTTTTGTCAAGTTTGATAGAATAATATATATTCACAAACATGTTATTTTGACGGGTAACTTTAATTCGAGAGTCACTTTGATCTGATTATGACTTTTCTTTAACGATCAAAATTCGGGCGATGTGGTGTCCATGGTACTAGAACCGTCCCGAACCGGAACCGAATCGAAAGAACCGAGAACCGAAAATAAGAAAAAGTGGAACCAAGAACCGTCTCAAGTTTTTCGGTTCGGTTCGATCTGATACTGATTACGATGCGAGAATTTCCAGTAATTCCCATGTGTACCAAAGTATTAAAAAAAATGTTTGGATGGATGTGAAATTACGGTAGATAAACCTTTAGATCAATAAGGATACCTATAAATGCTTTTTGCCGATTATCTTTCATGTTAACTTTTTGTATGACAGATTTTGACTCATGCTCCCATGCATGCATGCTAGTCAAATTGTGAAGGTTGCAAAGTCAACATTTTTACTCTTGAAAGGGACTTAAAGACTCAATCACTTGAACATAATTGGACAATGATGATCGTAGAAACTAGTGATCAAAGTGAAAGTTGAACTCATCGTGCAACTTCTTATGAAAAGTTCAACACATTAACAAACTCAAAAGGATACATGTGTAACAACTCATTACTGTACGTTAATTTGATGATCCATAACTCCCATTGTTTGATGAAATCTTGATCCACCTTTTGTCTCCCTATGATTTTTGAGAATAAAAATCGACGTTCACGAATTAAGGGTAATGGCATGACAAACCCTTCAACTTTTTCTTCATTTTTTACGTGAAGGCAACTACACAAAAGTAATAGTATACATACAATAAGAGAAGTAATGTAGTTTACACACAATAAGAGATTTTTCCTTTTAAACGTCACCTTGTGCATATAACATAATTTCCCCTGTATAAAAATGTACTTCGCTTTTCAACAATGATAAAGAAAAAGTTGGCAATTCCCTTTCAATTGTTCCAAGGCTCTTCATTTAATCAACATCATATATTTTACTTTGACATACACATAGGCATTTCCATTGCAAACACTAACGCGAGATACATTCATATAACGTCCTTAAACATAACTTATACAACTTTATCACTTTATCTACCTTTCCAACATGTTAATCAACTCAGAGTAGTTCTATCTTGATGTAACTAATGTATATTTGTGATTTGTCCCGTATTTCGCTACAAAACTAACACTTATATTTGAGAGTACACAGTCGCTAAATAGGTTTTTTTTTTTTTTTTTTTTTTTTTTAACAATTTAAGAGCTTCAAGTATAACTGGCAAAACAGACTTTGAAATAAACTTAATTGTTTAATACTTGTCTGGTCAATCTGTGAAAAAGCAAAACTTCGGTTTTTTTTTCATGGGTCATCTTCTTGACCCGGTTTTGACCCAAGTAAAAGATCCAAATCCATAAACATATAAAATCAAGCTCCATTTTCCTCAAAAATCAACATGCAATGAAATCATAACTCCATTCTTCAAAAAAATATTTATATAGTATTGTCATAACAGGCCCTTCAACTTTCTTTTTTTATTTGACAATAACAGCAGTAACAAACACTCTATGTTCGTTACATTTGAATAAAAAGTCATTAAATTTGATGAAAGTCAATACTTTGACTAAAAAAAGTCAAATGGTTTTGTTCTTTATGATTTCAACCCAAAGAGCATAAAACGATACACTCTTGTGTATGATCATACAACACTTGTAGAATATAGAATCATTTGTACATGATCATTTCCACCTTCATATGATCATATCAAATTCCCATAATTTTCATCAAAACACAGTTGACTCTCTAATATTGACTGTACTCTATTAATTAACTAGTCTAAAGGGGTGTTTGTTTCGGCTTATGTATGGGCTTATTAGCTTATATGAGTTCGGCTTATATAACATAAGCCACAATTTTGTGGTTTATTTGTCACTTACGGGCTTATATAACATTGTCAATGTTATATAAGCCCGTAAGTGTCAAAATAAGTCACAAAATTGTAGCTTATGTTAGATAAGCCAAACACGGCGACTTATGTCTTATAAGCTTAAACAAGCACCCCTAACTTCTAATTAGACATATATTCAATAAAGTAAACATATATTCGTAACCTAAAACAATCCTACTTTAGGCTCAAACTCACTTCTCTACCAATATGATAATCCAAAGAGATCTTAAAAAGCTTCAACTTCTCATTTAGAAAAACAAAAATTTAGATCTAAAATATGTTTATTAGTAAAAAAAAAAAGGTCCATACTACAAGTTAAAGTTCAAAACGCTTCCGCTTTATGTCCTTTATTTTCTGGTACCGAGCAAACTCAGAAAATTCAATCAACACTTTTGAAGCGGCTAGTGTCAACTGTATTTGAGCAATCCCATTCAAACTCTTTTAGTGACCCAAGCCTTTTTATTTTTTGATCCTCCTCCGCTCTCCTGTCAAAACAACGGATTTAAAAGAATGAAAGTTGAAAACAGATTGCTATAAGACAAAAGAAACAATTTATCTCAAATCATATTTACAAGCAAAAAAAAAAAAAAAAAAAAAAAAAAAAAAAAAAGTTTTAAACGAAGTTTGTCAATTATAAAGCAAAACAAGGTGAGAAAGTTGGGAGATATATATAATTGAGCAGAAGTACCTTTTTATAGTAAATGTAAGCAGCTTTGCCATCAAAAAGTAGGAGTGGCAATTCCTAACACAAAACACGACCCAAAACCAACATGGAAATAAACGGGTAGGGTCTGGTCTAATCAGTAACCGTTTGAGTTTTTTTTATTTGAGATAAATTATGTTTATAATGGGTTAAACGGGTTAAACATGTCGACCCACCCACAAGTTTAGAAAAGCAGGTTGAATAGGCGATGTTTGTGTTATGTGTAGACGGGTTTGGATTATAACTGACCTAACTACTTAAAGATGTCGTGCTTGGGTTAAGGAATTCGACATGCCAATCCAAACCCAAACCCGACTGAATTTGGTTCTAGCAGCTTCTTAATTTCAAATGACTACTATATAACAAAGAATTCAAACTCGAGATATCGGTTTCTAATTGATTAGAAATGAGTGCTATAATGAACAAGAACTTTCCAACTTACCTCTTCCCATAGCCATTTGTGAACCAATGCCCGAAACCTTGACCATCGACTTGAACCCTTCTCTTGTCAAGATCTTTTGTGATCCCTTACGCAGACGACTTTCGGATTCATGAAACCTTGTGATGTTTCTTGAGTCTTTGATTTTCTTGAATTTTTCCTTGAGGAGCTTGTCTCGACTTTATTAGTTCTAGTAGCTTGTTTAATTTTGTCACCACTACTAAATTGACCCCTAAAATAAAAAGAAATACAAAAAGAATTATTGAAGAGTCGTTGCATAAAATCCCTTAAAAGCTATCAATAATATGACGAACTAACTTACATGTAATCGATATTTAATGTAATCGGGTGATAAGAACCTATCTTCGTATTCAATGTGAAAAATTGCACAAATGAGTTCGAACTAGCTCTTGAATAATCAAATCTAATGGAAGAAATATTGATGTCTTTGGCGAGTAGGTCACCGAAATCTCGACACTGCACCATGCCGGTAGGATATCACGAGGTGTCTAGACCTTGGGTGTGTGAGTGTGAGCCGCAGATGAAGTAGGTGTTTGACCTTGAGTGCGGGAGGTGTTTGGGCCGAGGAAGGGCCATCGTAGATGGGCCACTGGAATGACCAAATCGAATGGAAGAGTGGGACGAGGAGGTGGCGGAAGACACGAGGTTTAGGTGGAGATGGATGGGAAGAGGTTGGGAAAGTGCCGATTTGGAAGTCTAGAAATGTAAAATGATGAAAGCTAGAGACTTGTGGGAGCATCCGAAAAAGATCTTTCATGAAAATATGCAACTTACGGAACCTTGATTGTGTCGACTCGTCCATAACCAAGTACTTGCGGATAATTAGCCTAGCGATAGTTTGACAAATTTGGGATCAAAAGTTCTTGATGAAAATCATGTTACCTATGCCGATAATGGTCTATGCGATAAGTTTGCTTGGCCATTAGAGGTGTTTGGGGTTGCTTAGAAACAAGACAAAATCGGTTTTTTGTGTGTTTGGACAGAGGCTAAATGATTGTGATGTATGATCATGTAAGAGCGAACTAGTCGGTTTCAAAGTTGCTTAATCAAACTAATTACCTAATTCGATTATTTTACCAAACACTAGCACAATTGAAGGAGAAACTGTTGATTTGCTTATTGAAGCCGATAAATTGCTCATAGTTAAAACAACTTGCTTCAAATAACCATGTTTGGATAAGCAATCCTAAATTCTAAAAACTATATCAAACCAAAGCAATAATCATATTAACAAACAAATTCAATAAAACTAAAATCAAAACTATCAAAGAATTTTCTTTATATGCAATGAATTTTCTATCGGAATGTTTAACATCCGAATCGTTAATAATGGAAGTACAATGGGTGCATGTGTAAGCTGTGGCTAAACTTAGCGTTGTGGACAAAATGTAAATAAATAAACTTATCGTTGTTGCCAAAGTGAAAAACTACGACTTTCGAATAAGATATCAACTTCATTCTTCTCCCGGGTCATTCTTCTTGACCCGTTTTCAACCCAAGTATAATCCGAATAATAACTGAAACCAAATTGGAGGTCACGTTTGATCAACAACCACCAATATTGCATAAACTGAATTCTAGTATAAACCAATTAAAAAGTATAAACTGAAACTTAAAATTTACGGTTTGTAGCTCAACCATGACAAATAGTTTGACTCAAAAGTCAAATAGCGTATGCTTGATGATTCCATCCACATGTAGAGCTTATTTATGTGAATCAAAATCTTATATATGATATTACATCACTATTAACACTTTCTTAGGTTTATTTTTAGCATGATCATCTCCAACCCTTTATCATATATAGTCCCACCATTTTCATCGAAAACACAGTTTGACTTTCTGAACAAGTCAACTGTGCTCCATGAATCAAAATAAAGTTCAAATTCTTTATTGATCCAAGTAATGAGTACTAGTACAAAGATCCAAGTTAAGATTATAGCTTGATCTAACAAAGTGTATACATTAAAACTACTAATACAAAAGGTAATCATCTTGGAGAAATTCATCAATGACCGAACGTATAAAGCCAAAATACCATCATTTATCACTGCGCTTATATTTCCCATGAGTATAGCGCTTGTAGACCTTTGGTGATATAACACACTTTATCTTAGCCATGTTGTTTGGAATATCTCGTAAACAGTTGCAATTCGTTATAATTAGCGTCTCTAGAGATTCTATTCGGCCAAGACCATCGGGTAACTTCTCAAGAAGCAAACATGATTTGAGTTTGAGAGATTTGAGATGTTTCAACTTACAAATGCTATCTGGAAGATCTCTAATCTTTGTAGATGAAAAGATTAGCTCCTCTATACATTCTAACCGGTCAAGGTCCCGGGCTTCGTAATATCGCCTTCAAGTGTAAGCTTTCTTAAACCTCGTAAACTACAAATGCTTCTTGAAAAACTCTCAAGGTTTGTACAAGCACACAGACCTATAGAAATAAGCCTTTCAAGATTTCCAAATGATGAAGCTTTATCTTCTTTATAATAACATGAAAACCGAAACTTTGGGGAATCATTGTCGGAGTGCAATGGGCAAACATCAGTGGGTTCTGCAATCAGATGTAACTCAGATAAAGAACCAGCCTGATCTCCATGATACCATTTGTCAAACACAAAAGACTTAAACTTCCCGCAACAACTTAAGTCTAAGAAGTCAAGATTTCTCAGACATCCAATGGGAGCATTAATTTCTACCAAATCAGAACAATTTTCAAGATTTAAGCTTTTGAGATTTGGAGTCAGGCCAAGGTCAAGGGTCCTCAACTTTAAATGGCCTAGGTAGAGCTTTTCGAGCTTTAGACATTCAGAAGGCATTTCAAGTTCTACGAAATCATCACATTTGTAAATAGTCAACTGCTCAAGATTTGGAGCCAACCTAAGGTCAAAGGTCCTCAATTTTGAATACCTGATAGCGAGGAACCTTAGCTTATGAAGAACCTAACATAAGTACAAAAAACAATTAATATTGGTGCAATGACGAACCAATAGATATATAGGATCATAATGAATCATGAAAAACAACAAATTAACCATTATTCTACCTTTCCTTCTCCATCTTCCCAAAGTTGAACAATTTTGCTGCCATTTATGTCAAGTCCAACAAGATTTACACCTTGAAATGTATTCGGTAAACTCGAAAAAGGAAAACCAATCCATCTCATAAATCGTAAGGAACTTGGAAGGTATTCGCTAACTTTATCAAATTCAACAATATTGCTCTCTAAAAAATCCCATATGATATCTATGTGAATAAATCTAAGATCCTTCATTTTGGCTAGACCTTTTACTGCAATTTCAGCACTGAAACCCAGTGACCGGAAGTATAGACATTTAGTTGCTTGGGTACCCTGAAATCGAAAAAATAAAACCCCTTAATTTTAGTCGGAACCCTATATTTCAAAACGCCCAAAATTACTGAAAACATGATCAAATTGAGAGTGAATGAAGATGATATAAAGTGAATTGAATGATAATTTGATTCGAATTAATGAATTTTTGAATGATTATTAGAGAGAGAAAGTGAATTTGGGAAAACTTGTTATGTGTTTTTTATAAGAAAAGTGACTGGTAAATTATTATTAAATGGTCAAATATAGTTATGCTAACAGAGTTAGAAATTTGGACCAAACATGTAACAGATGTTTCATTTTAGACCAAACTCAAAACTTTTTAAACTATTGGACCAAAATAAAATATCCAGCAAACCACATGGACATAAAATGTAGTTAACTCTCGGTTTATTAAATCATAACATAATTCTTACCAGATCATTAGTCAATATATCCTCAATTTCCTTATTAATCCACAATCGGCTATGTCTTTGAGGTTCATCGGGGTGTGACCGACGAACAATATTCCTACCCATTTCTTCTAAATGATCATGCATCCCCAATTCCTTATATTCACCATTTAAAAGAGATGTCTTTTTAGAAATAGTTATAAGAGATTTCTGCTCAAGAACTCTTAAACCAATTTTAGCATGGAATCCACGGCTTTCAAGCACTCTAATTGCATCTTCTTCCATCCAACCTCCGAGTATGCATGCAACATCCGAAATATTTCTTTGTAATCCCCGCCAAGACTATTGTAGCTTAATTCCAATTTTTCAAAGTTTCCTCCAACGAATTGTTTTATTCTTTCTATGGCATCTTTCCATTCAATTTCATCTTTACCGCATAGAAATGAACCCAAAACTTTTATAGTCAATGGAAGACCAGCCGCATAACGTACAACTTGCATCGATAGCTCTTTGTAACCTTCAATTTCAATCTTTCTCCCAAATGCATACCTATAGAACATGAAAATTGCTTCAACATTCGATAACAAATTGACACCATGAATCGAGTTCACTCCGTGTGCACGCAGCACTTGCTCATCTCTGGTTGTTATGATAATTCGACTTCCCGGCTTGAACCAATTATGGTCACCGGCTAACGCCTCAAGTTGTTCTATGTGATCCACATCATCTAGAACAACTAGAACCTTTCTACTGTGCAAGAACTTTTTCATCATATTTTTCCCATCAGAAACACTACTTACTCTAATGTTATTATCATTTAAAACGTCTGAAAGTACTTGTTTCTGCAACTCCTTCAAACCCGACAAAGAGGTTCTTGAAACATTTTCAACAAAGCTTTGACCCTCAAACTGAATGGATATATGATCAAAAACAGCTCTGGCCAAGGTTGTCTTCCCCGCTCCTCCCATCCCCCATATCCCTAGCATGCGAACATCACCAACACTAGGTTCTAAGGATGAAACTACTTCGTTTACTCGGGTCTTCATGCCTATTAATTTTCCATCAACATCCGAGTTAATGAAACGCAGCTCTAGTGATATCTCTTCAACAATCTTTTGGATAAATTTAGCTTCATGTCTGTATGTAAAATAAGATTCAACAAGCTTGTTAAACATCCTACTTGAACAATCAATTTCAGATAATAACACATACAATAGTACATAAAGTAATGCCATAGAATCAGCGATCAGTTAGATACTAAATGAATAACAGATAGGCTGGGTACAATGTAATTGTTATTCGGGGTCAAAACAGTTTAGGTCTACCCGCAAACACTTCCCTTCAAATCTAACTTATAACATACTCGTTTCAATGCGTTAAAAACTGCTTTTAAGGTTATATGTCACTACAGAAAAAATCTTAAGTTTGTGAATAAATTCTGCTTTAAGGTTATATGCATTAGAAACAAGGTTATCAAGATCGCGATCTTACTTAAGTTCGTTTTCGTCTTTGCAAGATTGGGATCGTAAGATCGAATTGGAAATATTAAGATCCTACTAAAATATCAAAATTTCTTAGGATTTGTAATATTATATAGTTCTACACAATATTCAATATCAGAAACAAATTTAAACGGATGATAAAGAAAATTTCATAGTTAAAACAATGTAGTAATAGAGATACTTTATTTTTTGATCGGCACATAACCAATTTGGGTTCAGGAATAAATACGACATCAGTGGCCTCTTCGAGATCATAACCTATTAGTAAGGGCCCTTGAATAAACATCGGGTCAAAGTTTGAAAATTTAGTCTAATTTTCTTAAAAAGGTTTATTAAATAACAAAAAGTTGACTTTATAGTAGGATCGGGATCGATAGCGATCTTACTCTTATCTTATGCTAACTATGATCCTACTTCGATACCGCAAGGCTTTCTTATGATCAAGATCGCGATCTTAATAACCATGATTAAAAATACACCATGTTAGGATATAAATAGTTATTTACCCATTTGACCCGTTTGAGATGGAACATGTTTTTTTGAAAGCGATTAATTATGTAATATATAAATAAAACTAGCAAGGAGCTAATAATAATGACCCTAAAACTACAACTACATTGGAACCCACTGGAATCATTCAATCGTAGATAAAAAAGAAGTAAAATCAATGAATATTGCAAAGATATGATGAAGGAATTACCCATCAAAAGTGTTCTTCAACTCCCAGCCAGCCAAATCAGATGCTTCTTTCATAGCCTCCCTCCATTTCCTTGCAGCTTCTTCCTCTTTATTAAGTTTTGCAAATGCATCTTTAACTGACCCACTTTGTTTCCTAACTTCAGTAGGTTCTACATCATAGAACACGGGATAAGCAGTATGCCCAAAACCTTTCCGGCATTCCATAATCTTAACAAGCTCTTCCAAGCACCAAGATGAAGAAGCATAGTTCTTGGAGAATACAATAATGTAAAATTTTGAGTCTTCAATGGCCTTAATAAGCTCATCACTGATCATATTCCCTTGCTTAATATTCTCATCATCCTTGTATGTTTCAATACCTTTTTGTGTAAGAGCAAAATAAAGATGATCAACAAAGTTCTTTCGAGTGTCTTCGCCTCTAAAGCTTAAGAAGACATCATACTTGAAGCTCTTTTGAATCAATGAACTTGAAGTGGACGCCATTAAAGTTATAACTGAAAAAAGTACAATATTGAGCTGATCACAAAAAAACTTGGATGAAATGAATAGGCCTAAAGAGGTTATACTAAAAAGTTAGTGTTATCACAACTTTGTATTAATATTCTAATAGATTATTCGTTCATTTTTTGAGCCTAAGCCGATTACATTACAACGAAATATACCCATTATTTTATATTAAGGATGTTGCTACGAAGGATCGATGGTCAATGTGAACATGATCATTTGTGTGGAAAAACTTTGGAATGAGATGGGGTCACAAATTATAAAGACTTTTTGTCCAAACAAACATATATAAAAGACCCATAAGAATGCTACTTTGTCTAGGCTTGTTTTATTTAATCATTCATCATTGTAGTGGTTATAAAGTATTCCTTTCCTAAATATTTTAATAATTAGTTACTGCAATTAGTTATTTAAAAATTTCCATATACACAATCAATAACCAGACATGTATTATTGCCATCAACATATAAAAATGTCATATATGCATAAAACTTTCATTAAGTAGTTAAGAATGGAATATAGCGTGTATATTGATATCAGCTATACTACTAGATAATAAGATGAACGATCACCTCAATGACTTTCTATATATATATTAATAACCAGCAATAGCAAAGAAATTGTTGATTTGCTTAAAACAACTTGCTTCATTCACTAAATCAAATAACCATGTTTGAATAAGCAATCCTAAATTTTTAAAAACTATATCAAACCAAAGCAAAAATCAGATAAACAAATTGAATAAAAGTATCCTAAACAAACATTAATCACTTAAGAAAATCAATCACCAAAATAAATAAATACTTTTACCTTTAGCATTATTATCCTCGGGTGACAACAAAATCCTTAATATCATCAGCAACAACCTTACCTTTAGCATTATTATCCTCGGGTGACAACAAAATCCTTAATATCATCAGCAACAACCGAACCCAAATCCAAATCCACTCTACTCTTACCAGCTTTCTACCCAAAACAAGCCACATTTCGGGGGTTTTCGAAATCCTTGTGGTAGTGTCGCAATTAATTAATCAATCCATTAGGATTCACTACTTAAACTATCAGTTATAGCCTATGACCAATTATTTGACCTTCAATTAAGGCCTTCAAACTTCAAATCCATCTGTTATTATATAGTGTATGACATAAGAGGTCCTTCAACTCTTTCCTTTTCTTCATTTCTCACCCCTTATATTATACACTTTTCCCTCTCGTGTTTATACTTTCAAATGTGGATAGCTTTACAAGAACAAAGATGTGAACAACTTCTCTGCCTTTGACAATTGTGTATTTTATTTTTTTTAAAATTTTATAGCTACTTACTCGTAGAATGCATTAAACTGGAATACAGGTCAACACAACTAGCATGCCTTGACCGAGTAGAACACAAGGTCCTAATTCAATTGAATAGTGTGTTTGCCGTTCATCTTCAATGTTAGGTAAAGAGAACATGAGGTCAAACATGAAACCAATAGTACATAAAATATGAACTATCTAGCATAACTTATATCCATGATGAAAGACTTGAGCCCTTTTGTCTGGTGTCACATGGAAAAAGAAAAACGACACTCGCTTTTATTCAGACAATTAATAACAGCCCTGAACTTAGATTTTCCAAAATCATTGTGTAATAAAATTACTGAAAAAAGATTGATTAGCTTCACTTGACACTATCACACTAGTAACCACCCTTAGATATGTTCTTCAGATTGATTCAATGAAAAAATCAGTGAAGTTGGTGAAAGTAAATAATTTGACAAAAGTCAACTCTTTTTATGCTTAACGATTTCACCCAAAGCAGAACATAAATATATAAACATAAAAAACCTCTTTTATGATAATAAAATCACATAATAATACTTACTGAACTTTATTTTGATATCATAATAGTCAACCAGGTATAAATACCACCAACACATTTTGACTTTCTCAAACGGTCAACTCTCTTAGCTGAAGTTCCTAAGCTAACTTAAGAAGATATCATACTTGAAGCTCTTCCGAATCAATGACTTTGAAGTGGACGCCATTAAAGTTATAACTGAAAAAAGTACAATAATAAGCTGATCACAAAGAAACTTGGATGAAATGAATAAGCCTAAAGAGGTTATGCTAATAATTAAGGTAGTACTGTTATTAAAACTTTGTATTAATATTCTAACATATTATTCATTCATTTTTTGAGGCTAAGCTGATTACATACATTACAACAAAATATACCCATTATTTTTATATTAAGGATGTTTCTACGAAGGATCAATGGTGAATGTGAACGTGATCTTTTTGTGTGGAAAAACTTTGGAATAAGATAAGGTCACAAAAGACTCTTTTTGTGTAAACAAACATAGAAAAAAGACCCGTAAGAATTCTTTTTTGTCTAGGCTTGTTTTATTTAATCATTCACCATTGTAGTGGTTCCTTTCCTAAATATTTTAATAATTAGTTATTTAAAAATTTCCATTATTCACAATCAATTAGCAGACATGCATTATTGCCATCAACATATATAAATGTCATATATGCATAAAAGTTTCACTAAGTAGCTAGTCAAGAATGGAATATAGCGTGTATGTTGGTATCAGCTATATATAAATATACTACAGTACTAGATAATAAGATGAACTCACCTCAATGACTTTCTATATAATCTGTTAATAATCAGCAATACCAAAGAAATTGTTGATTTGCTTATTGAAAGTGATAAATTGCTCATAGCTTAAAACAACTTGCTTCATTCACTGAATCAAATAACCATGTTTGAATAAGCAATCCTAAATTCTAAAAAACTAGTATATCAAACCAAATTAAAGCAATAATCAGATAAACAAACATTAATCACTTAAGCAAATCAATCACCAAAATAATTAAATAAGTAAATACTTTTACCTTTAGCATTATTATCCTCAGGTGACGAACAAAATCCTCGATATCATCATCAACCCAAACCCAAACCCAAATCCACTCTACTGTTACCCGCTACATTTTGGGTGTTTTCAAAATCCTTGTGGTAGTGTTGCAATTAACTAATCAATCCATTACGATTCAGTAATCAAACAATAATAAACTATCAGTTGTAGCCTGTCACCAATTATTTCACCTTCAATTAGTATGCCTAACAAAGGGGAGGTGATACTCACACCACATATTTTGATTAATACACCACAAAATGTGCATTCACAACATCTGTACAATCTTGTAATGCATGTATTATGGTGCGTTAATAAAAAATGTGATGCGAGTATCAATTCCCCTAACAAACAAAGATTGAATCCATCTGTTATTAATGAATTTGGAGGAGTATACGTGTATGACATAAGAGGTCCTTTAACTATTTCCTTTTCTTCATTTCCCACACCTTTTATTTATTATACACTTTTCCCTCTCTTGTTATACTTTCAAATGTGGATAGCTTTACAAAAACAAATGGTAAAATCTATAAATACTCTAAGTAACTAAAATGACTTATTATGCTTTCTAAAGTTTTAAACCACTCATTATAATTAGGGGTGTTCATCGGTTCGGTTCTCGGGTTAATCGGTTTATTCGGTTTGGTTTATTCGGTCAATTTTTTTATTGTCATAACCGAAAACCAAACCGAACGAAAATATATGTGACTAAACCGAACCGAAGTTCGGTTCGGTTCGGTTATGGGTCAAACCGAATTTATATATTTTTTTAATTTAATTAAATAAATTTTTGGCAAAAAAAATTATTTCAAGCATAAAAGTGTTTTTATATTAGGATAAAATTTTAATGGTCTTTTGTATATATAAATATATAAAATATATATATATATTAAACCGAAAATCAAATTTTAGTTCGGTTCGATTCGGTTTGAAAATTTTGGTTCGGTTATAAATTGGTTCGGTTTTCGGTTTATTCGGTTATTACCCGACCCATGAACACCCCTAATTATAATCATTTTTTTGGTTAGTTTAGTCATTTCATTCATATTCATCTTTTACATTCAACTCCGGCCAAACACCAATAGTTTCGTCTGTAAAAACCTAGTTTCCAAAAAATGAAAATCATATAACTCATCAAGAAGCTCAATCATAAAACCCACTAATTGCTTTCGATCACCTTTTAATCTCGGAGAATACTACTCTAATTTTCACACTACTAATGCTGATGATAAAGAAGAAAATAAAACTAAATTTATAAAAAACCATTTTTAACAAAGTTTAATTGAAAGCAGTTTAAAACTTAAAAGCAATTATCAAATACTAACTTTAATCGAACATAAACTAATATTAAAAGGGAAATTTTGGTAGCAATATGTTCACACAAAAATTTGGCAAAAGTAAAAGATTGAAAAAACTTTAACCATTAGCTACAATGTTACATATTACAAATCGAGCAAGTAGGGTCTGTGGCTATTCGAATATTTTGATCATTGCATATAAGTGTTTGAATGTTATAATCAATAAAGGGGTTTTGTTCGGATTGATGTTAGGAAGCCTCGATTGTATTAGTTTTGTTGTATAATCCCACATATTTCTATAATTTAATTTTTAGGGTTTCTATCATTCGAAAAAAGTGATTTGTGAGTTGAAGTGTTGGTTGGCTGAAATTAGATTATGGGATGTATTTGTTTTTGTGTATTATTGCTTGAAAGACTCAGGTTAGGATTGGCGGTGGGGAATTGGGGTTTTAGTGTGTGATGGTCGGAAGTGGTGGTTGTGTTGGCGGTGGGAGGTGGTGGCGATGGTCGGTGAAGAAGACAAAGGTTATGAAAGTCTTTTTGTGTATTAGCTAAGGATAAAAAGTCATTCTTTTTAAGTATAATGAGTGATTTAAAAATTCGGAAAACCTAATGAGTCATTTTGTTAGTATATAAAGTATTTACAGATTTACCCAAACATCTAAACAACTTCTCTGCCTTTGACAAACCGTGTATTTTTTTTAAACTGTTATAGTTACTTACTCGTAGAACACACGAAACTGGAGTACGGGTGTAACACCCCCAATTTTGGGATACGCAGCGGAATTAAAGCTGGGTGTTACGCGACTGCACAACAGTTATAATAATAGGAAAATGAACTCTAATCGAGTCGTTTAAAATATTTTATCATTCGAATATCAGAGTTTACAAAATGAGGTCCCAATAGTTCCAAAGTTTATTGAATAAGTTTTCGAATGATAGTAAAATTTATAGCCTTCTTGAGTAATCGTGCCCCTCCTTGCCATCCTCGTTCATTATGGACCTAAGATAAACATGCTAAAAGTGTCAACAAAAAGGTTTGTGAGTTCAAGGAGTTTGTAGTTTAAAGTACGGACAACAAGATTCTCGAAAACGTTAATTGGTAATGTCAAAACAATGTTAATGCTACATACCTCATCATAACAAGAACAATAGCACGTAGCACAATGTATCAATAGTCAGTTGATATAGCACATAACTCGACTTAGTACAATAGCACGTAATCAAGAACAATAGCACGTAGCACAACGTATCAATAGTCAATTGATATAGCACATAACTCGAATTAGTACAATAGCACGTAGCACAACGTATCAATCGTCAATTGATATAGCACATAACTCGACTTAGTACAATAGCACGTAATCAAGAACAATAGTACAGCTCAAGAACAATATCCCGAAATCAAGAACAATTATATAGTACCAACACACGGTTTTGCAACAAGTGTGATCATAATAAAAGTTATACCATGAATCTCCGCCCCAAGGGTTTAATAAACAATATAAAAATGGGGCTTAGAACTCACAATCATATTTAAAAGTTTTATAGTACTTGTGAAAGTATAAAGCAAGTGTTTGAGCATGTATATCTCCTAAAAGTAGTACAAAACATTTGAAAATATGGGCCAAGAACTCACCTTAGCGATTCAGTAAGCAATGTACGACAGTGGATATTTCCACTTTTAGTCCTTGTACTTTGGTAAAATTACATTTCTGGCTCAAAATATCAAAATATGACAATTTAATATCATTGGTTTCCAAATATTCACATTTTACCTTTAATTTATCAAAATGGTAGTTTTGATACCCTTTTATGAATAATTACATTTTCGGTCCTTTAACTGTAACATAATTACACTTTTAGCCTTAATTATCAAAGTTTGACATTTCAACACCTATAGTTTTCAAATAATCAATTTATACCATTAGTTTAACAAAATGACAGTTTTGGCAATGTTTCAGAAAGTTTACACTCTTAGTCCCTATAGTTAAATATTTTGCAAAACTAGTCCTAAATTATACATTTTCACCTTTTTGGTCCAAATCTCAATAGATATTACATTTTATTCACAACAATACTTGTACATCCTGTTTTTATTCTCATCATTCCAAATTGTCGGTTCGTACCCTTGAATTTCACAAAAGTTACGCTTTTAACCCAAGTTTGGCTAAATTTGCATATTTAGTCCAAAGATCACTATTATCAAACCTTATCATTTATATTTACTAAATAAACCTCCAGTAGCTTATGTGATAGCTTATTTGTGGCAAAATAGCTCATTTGGTGTTAATGGGCCTTAAGGACTAAACTAAGGCCCGTTAACGTTTGAAAGGGGTCCGTTGGGTTTGAGACTTTTTGGGCTTCTATATGGGCTTATAACAAGTCATTTTCAACTTATACATTTACTTGCAAACTGCTTATTCTTATATTGCTTATTTGACGAAAATGGGCCTTAAGGCCCAATGTTTAGTGTTTAATTTTGTAGTAACAGTTTCGAGTAGTCTTAGCTTGTGGCTTTTAAAACACATCATATTAGTTTGTCATAGTGAGTTATGAATACGACTTGATTAATTAGCTTATAAGGAAACAAGTTGAGCTTTTAGTTTGCCATAATACGCATTTGTGATAGGTTTCCGAGCTCTTTTCTAGTTGACATAAACCATAAATGTGAAGTTTATATACTTAATGAATGTTCGATATAGTTCAAAGCATCCCTAAGACGTGTTACGTTATATGTTTATTAGTTGTTATAAGTAAATAACAAGCATCCTAATCCATTCTTAGCCATACGAAGGATCAAGTGATCAACAATGATAGAAAAATAGTTAACGAGGGTGTAGGAATTTTAATGGAAAGCTTTCATGGTTCGAGCACGATTCCTATAATAACCATAGTACTAAGAATTTAACTAAGTGTGTGAGATTACTTACAACACCATAGATGGTGGGTAGGAACTCAACTGTTGGGTACGGTAAGGAGGTGAGAGCTTTGTATGCACGTAGCAAGGACTTGAGAGGAAACCTTGGTCAAGCTGTTCACGCTTCGATTCGCCTGGAACTTGTATCTTTCTTTCGTATGAATCACAGAGGATGAAAAGAACTTAGGGTGCGTTTGCCGTTTGGTAGAGAAATTCGCAGAAAAGAAATGAAGTAGAATAAAATCTCGGAGAATAGAAATCGAAGAGAATTTTGGTCGATTCTAATGTTTGGTAACAATGAGACTGACCAGAAATGAATTTTTTATTTAAATAATATTTTGTCAAAATAAAATTCTTAAAAATATTTAAAAATTATTTTAAAAAATATCTTTTTTTAATTTATTTTTAAAATTTATGTACTTTCTTTAAAAAATTATTAAAAAAACTTATTTTTTAAAATGTATTTACTTAAAAAAAAAACTTGTTTTTTTAAAAATAATTTTAAAATGTAATTATTTAAAAAAACTTATTTTTTTAAATAATTTTAAACTTATTTTTTTTTTAAATAATTTTTTTTTAAATATTTTTTTAAAACTTTTTTAAATGTAAAAAAAAAAAAGAAAAAAACATTTTTTTCAAAAAAATTAATCCATTTCTCCAATTTCTTCACAAAATTAATGGAAATTGAAATATTTAAATTACACTACTCAACTCTCCATTTCCACCAATTTCTCCAATTTCTCCGCTTTTCCATTTCTCCGAACACCAAACACGAAATTAAAGCATTTCCATTTCTCCATCTTCAATTCTCTTAACCAAACACACCCTTAGGGTTTTTAGTCTTGGAGTTTTGAGTGTTGGGTGGTGCATGGTTCCTATTATATTCGATTAACACACAACTTGGTGTGTCAGGGTGCCAAAAAGATAATAGATAAGATAAGGTTTTAGGAAGAAATCACGTGAGTTTGTTGCTTGGTTCCTTCGATTAAAAACGTTTACATGTGAAGAGTTTGATAAATATGACCAATTTGTAGCATGTCAAGGGAACAATGGTATAAGAGATAAAGTCATGTTTAGATTGTAATATAATATAAGAATCAAAAGTTATAAGTAGCTAACTTTTACTTAATTAGTAAGTTACATACAGGGCCGGCTCGAGCATTTTGGGGGCCTAAGGCGGGGTCAATTCCGGGGCCTAATCAATATGAACCCCCATCACAGTAGCCCAGCAAACTCGCAATTAAAAACCCTCCTCCTTTATCCGGGCTAGGGACCGGCAAAAATAAACTAAAAGGTTTATAAATGGCTGAGTTAAAAATTATTTTTTTATCTACTTTTTGTATGTTTAAAAAAACGTTCAAAATATTTATATAAAGTTTATTTTTCTAGCTTTATTTGAAGCAAACTCCTTAATCAAATCTTCATAATCAATTTCATAAGATAAATCTTTTCAATTGACAACATAGCTAAACCGTTTAATCTTTCTTGTGACATTGTAGACCGTAAATAATTTTTATAATTTTAGTTTAGAAAAACTTCTTTCGGTAGTAGTAACATGACCGAATAGTTAACATAATTCTATAAGCAATATATGCATTTGGAAAAGTATTAAACTTTTGAATATAATTTAAAATGTTAATAGGCGTATCACTTTCTAAATGGATAATATGTTTTAAAATGTTTAGTTCTTGAAATAAATCAAGACCGTCAATATCTAAACTATCACCATATTTTAAATTTTTTTCAAGATTAATGCAATGCTCTTTTAAACTTTTATCATCAAAAGATTTTAACTTTTTATTGGTAAATAGAAAACCAAAAATATTTGCATACTCTTTAAATTGATCAAACCTACTTCTAATCGAAGAAATAGCTTGATCTACAATATACAAAAAATAATCCGTTTTAAATAATTCAATAGGACTTTTTATAGTTTCGTTAGCAACATTGTCATCAAAGCGTTTATTCCTACGAATGATACGTTTCTCACAAAACTTAGGTTCTACATCCATATCCAAAGCTAATTTTTTTGCGTCATTCATAGCCTTTTCAAATCCATCTTCTCTATAATTTTCAAAATAACACAAAAGCATATCCAATTCTTTTATAGCATCATCAATACACATGGTTTTTTTTGTAATAACTCACTAACCGAATTAATAGCAAACAAAACATCATACCAAATAACCATTCCTAATAGAAATTCAAAGTTTTCAAATTCATTTTTTACCAAACTTTGAGCATTATTTAAAGTTGTGGGGTCTTGACAATCATCACATACTGCCAACAACGCTTCTCTTATTTGTGGTGCTTGAAAGATAATTGCCTTAACACTTTCTACCCGACTTTCCCAACGTGTTTTTGATAAGCATTTAAGAGTCAACTTTGGTATATGTTTAAGTAGTACATCCCACCTCTTAGTTGAAGAAGCAAATAAATTATATATACGTTGTATGTGTCCAAAAATTCACATGCTTTCGTACACGAGTTAGCCATATCACAAAGAACTAGATTATCATATATACTATTAAGCAAGACAAAGGTTCTTCACACGCCATGTCAAAACATTAATTCTTAACTTTCGTAAGTTGCAAAAATAGCACGAGGTTTAAGTATCGTCATAAAGTAAGTCCTTTTGCATTAATTGCTATCTATAGCAATTTGGCAAAAATAGTCCATAAGGTTTAAGTGTCGTTTGCAAAATAAGTCTGTAGAATTAATAACTATCTATAGCAATTTGGCAAAAGTCGTCCCTAAGGTTTAAGTGTCGTTCTAAAGTAAGTCCTTTGTAGCGCGAAAATAGACAAACAAATTTTCCGGTCATTCATCGGTTCCAAATTCACGTCTACAAAAGCAATCCCATTGCATCGCGGGTTTCTACACTCGTATATACTAATTACCGAAGAAAACAAGAACAACCAAACATTAAATGCAAAGTTTCCCAACTTGGCAAAAAAATTTCGAGGTTTAAGTAGCACCGCAAAGTTAGTCTGCATCATTAATTGCTAACTATAGCAATCGGCAAAATTGTCCCTAAGATTCAAGGCGTTGCAAGGTAAGTCTGTAGAATTAATTGCTAACTATAGCAACTTGGCAAAATTAGTCCTTAAGGTTTAAGTGTCGCTACAAAGTAAGTCCTTGAAGCCAATCCATTGCATCGCGGGTTCTCACACTCGTTTAAACTATGACACCCACAAGCATGCACAAGTATAATAGGGGCGGGGAAGGTGTTGGCCCCCAAAGTCTAATTTCCATATGTAAATTTTAGATGTGTCCTCTGTAGAAACATATTAATATAAGAGCAATTTGTAGTTTGGCCCCTCCTAAATAATATAACTCTATTTTGGCCCTTCCAAGAAACTTGTTCAAGCTTCGTCCCTGCCCACAAGGAGTATAAAAGGCATTTTCATCAAGAATAGCATTTTCATCAAGATTAGCATCAACGTTAGCATTTTCATCAAGATTAGCATCAACATTAGCATTTTCATCAAGATTAACATTTTCATCAACATTGACGGGTTTTATAAATTTTAGTAATGCCCCTTTTTGAGATTCTATTAAAGCCTCTTGTTTTAACTTTTTAACCCTTTTCGTATTACCACAATCATAGTGACGGAATCTTTTCGACATTAACACAAATTCGTGAAAAAAAGAGGGCTGTTCGAATTACCAGATTCGTGAAAAAAAGAGGGCCGCTGGTAGTGGTGGTGGTGGTGTGGTAGGGGTGTTCATGCGGGCGGTTCGGTTCGGTTAGTTGGAAGATTTAAACTATCCATCGCGGGCGGTAATTAATTTTACTACCGAAACCGAATCAGTACTAAGCGGGTAACCGGACAAGCGGGTACCCGAAATGAGAGGTTACCCGCGGTTCGGGTCACGGTTAACCATTTTAGACGTTTAATCAAGTTTAACCGTATAAACATTAACATGTTCTAGAACGTAACATGTCATTTTAGTAAAATTAAATGGTATTTAATAGGTAATAGTAATATAAAAGTTATCCCGTTAGAATAATTGCATTCGAACATCCATACATAGTCAACTAACAAAATAATAGTTATTGGATGTTTATAGATTACGATCACATTTATCAACTTTCACACATAAATGTTTAGAAATGTTAATATTATAAGCAAAATATGTGTTGTACGATAAAATTAGTGCAATAATATAATTAATATTTGTACAATTATTTGAAAATTTAGTTAAAAAAAACCTTCATGTATTAAGCACGGTTCGGTTCGGTTAACCGCGGATATCAAAAAATAAAAACCGAAACCGAACCGTGATAAACGGGTTTTTTCGGTTTCGGTTTTTTTCGGTTTCGGTTTATTCGGTTTCGGGTTTTTTCGGTTTCGGATTGAGCGGTTCGGCTCGATTCATCGGTTTTTCGGATTTTTTGAACACCCCTTACTGGTGGTTCCGCACTGCCGCGGCGGTGGTGACGCTGCTGGTTGTTTTGTTACAAAAAAAATAAAAATGAATTAGATAACGGTAAAAAAAAAGGGAATTAGATATGGATGGAGATGAGATGAATAACAAATTAGATTGATGGAGATAAATAAATAAACTTACAATTAAATTTATAAACATTATTGGACTTTGGAGAATGGATGTCCGGCCGCCCAAATCTCAATTTGGCGGCCCAAATCTCTGCTTTAGATATGTGATGATTGTCAAGACCCCACAACTTTAAGTAATGCCCAAATCTGCGGTCAAGAAGTCCAACATTTTTTTTTTTTTTTTTTCTAATAAAACTAATTTAATTATAGTTGGATTGGATACTAATAAAAATTTGGGGGCCCATAGAATTGGGGGCCTTAGGCAATGGCCTAGTCAACCTCACTTAAAGGCCGGCCCTGGTTACATAACAAATATATAAATAAAATATGTATGACACAAAATAATTTTTAGACACGTAAAGTTGTAGTGATGTTGTATCCCACGTAAAAAAAAGAAAATGGGAAGTTGTCAAATGAGATTTGATTTTGTATGCTTAAAGGTGAAATGGTAACTCAATTATGAAGTAAAATATATATAAGATACATGGGCATTTATGTTGGCGTTGAACTAGGACAAAAGAAAACAAAATGCATTTGAGTTTGTGTAGATATTAGTTTAAAGTGTATAGTTTTGATACTGATAATTGCTAACGTTAAGTCTTTAAGTCACGAAACTTAAAACATGGCAATAATACAATCCAATACTTGTAAAAATGTTAAAACTTATCTATATACTTTATATTAGCATATTAGATGAGCGATCAGTTTAACGGAGAACGTAAAAGTTGATAATACCTAATATCGTAGGTTAAAGTACGCATAGTACATAAAAAGTATAAAGTTTACGTAAAAATGACAAAATAGCAATAGTTAATATAAAATATGACTATTAGAAAAATAATTTAAAGTTTTGATTCCGTGAATTAAAGACTTGTACTCATGCTTCAAAGCATTGTACTTTAACGTTTATGATTTAATATATAAAATCACATATATAATAATTTAGGGTTTTGTGAAAACTTTAATAACGGGCAAGAGTTTAGCTAGAACGTTTAATAATCGTACGTTAACGAAATAACGTAAAGTGGTAAATAAAAGTTGAAAACTTTTATACTTGACATATAAGATATACCGATGTATGTACCATACTTATTTTATTATTTATGTACGTAATATACTTTCAAATTTGGAACAATGTACGTAATATGACCCAGTAACTAACAAGTTACCGGTCAAAAGTTTGAAAATGACATAAATGGTCCTTGTGGCTTGCGTTGACTTTCACGGGTCATCCATTGACTTTATTTTCGGTTAAAAAGTTTCGATAATAGTCCTTATGGTTATTGGCTTTTAGATTTAGTCATTTTGTTCGTTTTGTCCGTTTTCTTACGTTTTGTCCGTTTTATCGGTTTTCATCCGTTTTCTTACATTTTTCTTAATTTTTTGTCCGTTTTTCTTACGTTTTGTCTGTTTTCTTTCGTTTTTATCCGTTTTTGTCCTTTGTTCTTACGTTTTGTCCGTTTTCCTTATGTTTTTTTTATCAGTTTTTGTCATTTTTTCTTACGTTTTCTCTATTTTTCTTACGTTTTTTACTATTTAAACATATTGAAATTTTTCAAAAGAAAAAAAATGGATTTTTTCAAATTTGAAAAAAATAGGAAAAAGATATTTCGAAAAAAATAAAAAAAATTTCAAATTTCAAAAAATTGAATAAAAATTTCAAAATTGAATAAAAAAATATTTTTCAAATATATTTTTTAAAATTTGAAAATTTCAATTTTTAAGGTTAAAAATATGTTTTTAAAAAATATTTTTGAAGATTTTTAATAAAAATTTGAAAAATATTTTTCAAGATTTTTAAAAAAATTTAAAAATTTCCAATTTTTAAAACAAATTTTTGGAATTTTTTTTTTCAAATTTGGGAAAAAATTCAAAAATTTTTTTTGGAAAATTTTTTTCCAATTTTTTTTTCTTTTTGGAAAATTTTTTTCCATTTTTTTTTCTTTTTGGAAATTTTTTTTTCCATCGACATATATAAATATACTACTAGATAATAAGATGAACTCACCTCAATGACTTTCTATATAATCTATTAATAATCAGCAATGCCAAAGAAATTGTTGATTTGGTCAAATAACCATGTTTGAATAAGCAATCCTAAATTCTAAAAAACTAGTATATCAAACCAAAGCAATAATCAGATAAACAAACATTAATCACTTAAACAAATCAATCACCAAAATAATTAAATAAGTAAATACTTTTACCTTTAGCATTATTATCCTCAGGTGACGAACAAAATCCTCGATATCATCATCATCATCATCAACCCAAACCCAAATCCACTCTACTGTTACCCGCTACATTTTGGGGGTTTTCAAAATCCTTGTGGTAGTGTTGCAATTAACTAATCAATCCATTACGATTCAGTAATCAAACAATAATAAACTATCAGTTTTAGCCTATCACCAATTATTTCCAATGTTTTAAAAACCGGTTTTTTTATCGACCCGGTTAAGTCGCCGGTTCACCGGGTCACCGGTTCAACCGGTTGAACCGCCGGGTCGAACCGGTTCTATACATATATATACTTTTTCCTATATTTAATAAGTAGTATTGCATAATCTAATAATTTATCCGTTTTTATTCATACATTCGATTAAACCCATGAAGAAGATTGAGACTATATCAAAAATTTTTGCTTTTTAAGTCTACATCTATAAAAATATAGCCAAAATTTTCAAGGTAATTCTAAATTATAAAATGGTTTATAGTAAAACTATATTAATTGGTGATTATAAGATTATATATAACTATAATTTACTATTTTACAAAATTTTAACAAACATTAGTTATCATCATTTTAACTTTTCAATTAAACTTAGAAAAGTTAATGGGAAAAAAATCATTTGTTAATTTTTTTTTAAAAAAAAAAAAAAATGATAAAAGTCATGACCGGCGGGTTTATCAAACCGGGTCAACCCGGGTCAACGAAAAACCGGCGGTTCAATCCGGTTCTCAACCATACAAAAACCCGGTCCTATCCGGCCCGGTCTCCGAACCGGTTCCCGGTTCAACCGGTTGAACCGGCCGGGTCAACCCGGGTTTTAAAACATTGATTATTTCACCTTCAATTCAATTAAACAAGAATAAACAAATATTGAATCTATCTGTTAATGAATTTGGAGGTATGACATAAGAGGTCCTTTAACTCTTTCCTTTTCTTCATTTCCCACCCCTTTTATTTATTATACACTTTTCCCTCTTGTTATACTTTCAAATGTGGATAGCTTTACAAGAACAAAGGGTAAAATCTATAAATACTCTAAGTAACTAAAATGACTTATTATGCATTTCTAAAGTTTTCACTCATTATAATTAGGGGTGTTCATCGGTTCGGTTCTCGGGTTAATCGGTTTATTCATTTTGGTTTGTTCGGTCAATTTTTTTTGGTCATAACCGAAAACCAAACCGAACCGAAAATATATGTGACTAAACCGAACCGAAGTTCGGTTCGGTTCGGTTATGGGTCAAACCGAAAACCGAATTTATATATTTTTTAATTTAATTAAATAAATTTTTGGCAAAAAAAAAATTATTTCAATCATAAAAAGTGTTTTTTTATATTAGGATAAAATTTTAATGGTCTTTTTGTATATATAAATATATAAAAATATATATATATATATTAAACCGAAAATCAAATTTTTAGTTCGGTTCGATTCGGTTTTGAAAAATTTGGTTCGGTTATAAATTCGGTTCGGGTTCGGTTTTCGGTTTATTCGGTTATTACCCGACCTATGAACACCCCTAATTATAATCATTTTTTTGGTTAGTTTAGTCATTTCATTCATATTCATCTTTTACATTCAACTCCGGCCAAACACCAATAGTTTCGGCTGTAAAAACCTAGTTTCCAAAAAAAATGAAAATCATATAACTCATCAAGAAGCTCAATCATAAAACCCACTAATTGCTTTCTGATCACCTTTTAATCTCAGAGAATACTACTCTAATTTTCACACTACTAATCTGTTGATAAAAGAAGAAAATAAAAACTAAATTTGTAAAGAAACCATTTTTTTAACAAAGTTTAATTGAAAACAGTTTGAAACTTAAAAGCAACTATCAACTACTAACTTTAATCAGAACATAAACTAATATTAAAAGGGAAATTTTGGTAGCAATATGTTCATACAAAAATTTGGCAAAAGTAAAAGATTGAAAAAACTTTAAACATTGGCTACAATGTTACATATTACAAATCGAGCACGTAGGGTCTGTGGCTATTTGAATATTTTGATCATTGCATATAAGTGTTTGAATGTTATAATTGTTAGTCTGTATTATGTTATCGGGCTCAAGCCCAAGCCTGAGTCTAGAAGACTCCATAGTGTAATATTTATATGTCGATGTAATTGTAGTAGAATCAATAAAATCAATCATTATCATCACCATTCTACATGGTATCAGAGTATTAATTTTTCCACCACTTTCATCTCTAACCCTAAACCTAAACTCTTCCGCCGCCACTTTAATTTTTCCGGCCGTCGGCTTCGGCCGTCGGTCCGGAGCACTTATATCCTTATTATATACTTCAACCACAAATAGCCCAATATTATAATGTTCTTTCATTCATTTTTTGAGTATTCCACCATGCTCATTCGAATAAATAACACTAAGTATTCTGTCAATCATTCTTCGAATAATTTAGTCAACCACTTATTTTATTTTCTTGTCATTTACTATTCTCATATGAGTGAAGTTGAAATTATTTCGATGGTGCTGTTATGGTTGATGTGAGAATGAGTTGGACAGTGATGGTTGATTATTGGTTATGTTATATTAGTTAACTACTAGTTATAATACCCGTGCACGCACGGGGTTTTGACAAAAAAAGTTATTATGTTTTAATACTGAATATTATGTTTTTAAAGTTAATTGCATATAATTATATAATTATAAGTTTTGTGCACGCACGAAGTTTACACATAAATCAAATTTATTTTAACATTTTAGTTCAGTATATACACATATAAGAATTTGCCCATGAAAATTGTGATATAAGTACAACTAATACTTATGCACGAGTGTTTCATTATGCATTAATATCCATTAGAATTTGGTAAAATATTTGTAAAAATTTATATTAGGTAACTCAAGATTTAATTTTCTTTAGCTGAGAAAGATGATGATGTTCTTATTTTAAATTTCATTACTGATATTATGTTGTACATATGATGCAAGTTTAATAGCACATAATGAGCGTTGATAAAGTTAAAGTATACTCCTTACAGTTTTATAAAAATGTTTTTACAGATATCTATATATATATATGGGACTAAGTATGCCACGTCATTAATGCTGACTAGGCATTTTAATGTTGACATGGCACATTATGATGAGCTGGAAATAATGACGAGGCATACTATCCGTTTACACAATAAAATTTTTTTTGTATACTGCAAGGTTCGAACTTGGGTTGTGGAGCTCAAACACAAGAGACTCTACCAGTGAGGCAATCCACAATTTGTTATACAAACACTTCTTTCCAGGTATTCATTTTCAAACCATCCTCACCTATCCCATTCTATCAAACAGAAACTCCGGATATTTTGCTAAAGATATTCAATCATCTTCAATGTCATCAAAAAAATCCTAACCCCATTTAACTCGCATTTCAAAATTCAAATCCCCCAATAACAAAATGCAGTTTATAATTCTTATTTTTGTGTGCGATATTCAAATCAACCAGCAAACCTAATCTTCAAATCAATCTCAGAAAAATTACCCCTCACCTTTGATTCCGAATAACCTATTCTACAATCAATCAAATCTAAAATTCAAAAGAACCCTAAAACCATTAAAATCAACATGGAGGAACGTCTGGGTATGCATGTTACGTTTTAGATCTCTCACGAGATTGAATGTAAGATTTGAGTACATATTTTTTATTTATTTTTTATTCAATCTTGAAACCAGATTATTTGAATAAAGATTTTAGATGATCATTTGTATAAAGTTTTGATTTTATGATGGATTTATTTGATAAGCAAAACCATCTACTTATCATATGTTTGCCTTGGATGATAATTTTGATGATAATTAGGTTACGCTAATGTTGCGATAGGCATCCAATTGGTGTATGGGATTGCTTATTAGGTTTTGATCACGTGTATGGGATTGCTTATTGGACCGCTTATTAGGTTTAGTTCTTGAAAAGTTGTTTAGTTCTTGTGTATGGGATTGCTTATTGAAATGGATATTGAATTGAAATTGAAATAGGAGCTACCATGGGTGTGTATGCGCGCTGAAATAGTTAGATTAGGGTGAAAAAAGGGGACTGAAATGGATGTCTTTTGGGGTTGCAGCGCGAATTAAAATGGACCTATTTTGGAGTTGAATTTGCAGACACTTAGGTTAGCTTTCAAATCTTGCCCAAAATTTAGTTCTTTATTATGTTTTTGACATGCTACAGTGGAACTATATTGATAATTTGACAGTTGAATATAGATTGCCGCTTCAGCAATAGTCGCGTATACAAATTTAATGCTTATTATAATTATTTCGGTGATAGCTCATACACGAAAAGAAACTCACCGGTTTAGAATGACATGGTACCCCAAGGTTATCCGTTAAATTTTTCCTTTTTTCCAAATAGTTCGGAAAGATGCGGGTTTCTTTGGAAGGATCCACTGTACAAACACCAATGCAATATTCTGTTACGCCGTTCTCATTTGGTATAATAGTTTTATCTTATGAGAAATTTCCGAATGCATGATTTGTATAAATTGATTGCATATCTTCCTGTACAACTAATTATAAAAAGTTGCAGTAAGATTTTTTATAATACCCTCTGGGTTTTTTTGGGGACTCAGTTGATGAACATTATATTAATACCCTCTGACTTGATCCATTGATGAAATACGGAAATTTACAGGAGTTGGACCATCAGAGTGTTAGCAAGACGCCAATCATCAAGTGGCCAATCAGTAACCTAACAAGACGCACACGGGGTAATAAAAAAGGTTCCAGCAGCACATTGGAGCCTCTCGGGGAAACCACCAGCAGCTGATTACACACGCCACGGGAATGAAAACAAAGGTCTGTTCTTCTTTCTTTAAGAATCGAAAAGAAAAAAAAACAAACTTGATATGAGGTAACTTTTATCTTCAATAGTGCTTCAATTTAATTTCGGCCTTTCTAAACTTTAATTGTGTTTTTTATTAGCATATAGGCCTATGTTACGAAAAAAAACACCATCTGCCAATAACAATCGCAAACTGTATTGCTTTAACGCTGAAATATGGGCTGAAATGTATGCAGTTGATTACAGGGTTTTGCGAATTCGATTCAGTGGGCGTCATTCAGGGTGTCTCAAAATTTACCGATCCTGATATTGACAGTGAATGTGGTCATCAGGTGAGCAAAAATCCTGATCTGGCATCCATGGGTCGTGGTGAGCCTTCTCCTCCAGGTTCATTGATCGGATTTTCTACAGGTCTTATTTCTATCACTTAAGTAACCATTCCATTTAGTTTAAAAGAAATACTAAGTACATCAGTATTGGACGGAGTCCATACAAAAGATCAAATTTGACAATGCACCATAAACATCTTTTTATCATTAGTGGTAAATATAGATGATGCATGTAATTCCAACCCTTAAGTGTTTAGTCCTAACCTCAACTTTGTTAGATGTGTACCCACGTCTATAATGTTCATTTTTTTTAATGTTTTTGGGTTTTGTTACTCATCATACATCTATATTTGATATTTAAGGATTTTGTACTCAAGGAATTGTTTATTCGTGTGTTGAATATGTTGGTCGGACGTTTATTTATATATATAATACATACATATAAGCCCAAGGTTAGATAAACGAGGTTATCAAAAACCGACATTCTACACACTTTCACACACCAAGCACCGCCTTAAATAAATATGCTAATCACCGCTTTGTACGGGACTTTCAGATCTTCATATAAGTTTCTTGCTTTGTTATACGATGATTTGATGCGGTTTGATCTTCGAGGCCATAGATGTATTATTGTTCTGATGGTTTTAATTTTGTAATTATTAATTTATGCTACCTAAATCGTTTATTGATGACCAACATGAGGTTAAATTAGCTTTTTTTTTTTAATTGTGAGCTATTTATGCGGATGAGGTCTCGAAAGAGGATCGATGAGGAAAATAGGGTTTTGCTTCGGATCGAATTTTGCAAACCAGTATGAAGTTAAACATCGGTTATATAATAAAAATAGGGTTTTAGCTTTTATGCTTTTTGATAAAATTCATTAGGTGTTAATGAAAATGAAGATGAAACATACTTTTAACCCTTAAAAACCAACAAGGATGCCTTGACCTCTTTTGGATTATTGCTTTTTGGCTTATTGTTTTATGAAACATACTTTTTACTTATTGTTTTTGGCTTATTCAGTTGGTATTAAAGCGGTGATGGCGAGCTCATCAAGGATGCCTTGACCTCTTCATGGGAACAAAACTACATCTTCACTGAGTCCGGTCAACCTATGATTGTACCTCCATCCCATCTCAAGTTAGAGCTCATCAGTACTGGAAGTTATTCCTCTATGAGCATATGTGCAGGTTTCATTTTATCCTTTTCCCAAGTATTAATTTATGATCTTCATTGTTCTAAGACAGATGACCTTGATGTCAATGAGATTATTTTAGTTGTTGCTAATTTAGACGATTGTCATGATATCGAGCATGGGGATGTATATGAGATGATTGTCCTTGCTGCTTAATTGTTAACACATATCAATGTACTGATTTTTTATAGTCATAGTGGTACATTATATGATGACCTATCATATGTACTACATGTGCGCCTTCTTTCTTTAAGGTGAGTACCACTACTGTTGCAACTTTTATAGGACAAGGTAGGAATCCTCTGGTCATTTTATGATGATTTTACATGAAACTCGGTTGAAGAAATATTGATCCAACATCTCATGTATACAACGTTAACTAGGTACGACATACTTTCATGGACATGTTGGATGACATGGTATTGGGCGAATTAATGATACAAGTGAGTTTGGAGATGATGGAGCGAGAATATTCACTTTATCATGTTTTTATTTCTTTGCAATTTTTAACCTTGCGAGTTACTATGTGTTATGTTATGAATACGACTTTTTGTGATGCAAATGATTTGATTTTGGGTTCTTTTATTCAAGCGCATGTTTGCTCGGTACATATTATTTCACATTGTTATAAATTTACGACTTCCTTTATTGGACGGTTTATATTCTTATCAACAAATATCATGAAGCTAGCCACCATCCGGGCGGCTATAAGCTAGTCTTTATATAAATAAATAAGAATTACATGAGTCGCTGTTATAAGTACAATCACGTATATATATTAAAGTAACCCGTACTTACAATTTAATAATTATATTCCCGTTTTCAGTAATTTAGCCGTATTTAAAATGTAAACTCGTGTCCACATAAGTTACACTTTTAAAAATGAAATAAATAAATCCTTACTGAACGTATATAGTAAAAAAAATTGATATACTTATAATCTTATGCAAATTTATATCTTGTTATTTTAAAACAACATATATACATTGTATCTTTTAAGATATAAAATATAAAGGGTATAAAGTATAAAAGGGTATTTGTTTATAATCCAAAGTTATTAAAAAACATGGAAGTTTATAATATTACACCTAACTCTATATAATTTTTAAAAATTCAACCACTAAAGTTTTATTAATTACCTCATCTTTTTTTAAGTTTTTGTTTTTACAAATTTGACACCTATATTTTTGTGTATCAACCAAATTTCTCCACAAAATTTATTAAAGTTTGACCAAAATCAATTTAGTTTTGACTTTTATTAACCAATCACATCACACGATTTTGCTTACGTGACGAAATCGAGCTCTTCTATTAGCCATTATATTGATACATCATGCTGTCTCATAAGGATCTCTCATGTTCTAATACAATATAGTACGCATGAGCTGCTCTAGAGCCAATAACAGCCTTAACATGATTGTAGTAATCCTCCTACATATAAAACACCAAGCTAACCTTACTATATGGTACGTTGTTGAATGAATACTTTAAATAATGATTTATAAGCTAATTCTTTATTGTCATGTAAGAGAGTATATGATCTTTATGGCTAGCAAAATTAGTCCCTCTAATAGTAACAACTACATCAATATACGAATGACCAACATACAACGAATACGTATTAAACCATACATGGTAAATTACATTAAACTGCAGGATCCTAACTCCCAAGAAGCAGTCCTCGTCTTTTAGAAGCTCTTTTCTTCCTGAAAAGTAGGCATTTTTTCGCCATGCTTAACTGAATATAAGGTTAGAAGCAATAAGAAATATATGTAAATGGCAAATAAACTGTCAAAACGAACAAAATCAAATCTTCCCATAGTTATTATAGCCAAAACCTTGGCCTTTGCCAACCTAATCTTTGCATAGTCACTCGAAGCACGGATTTACATAAGTATGGTAAATTTCCTTCCGCAAACCTCGATTCTTAGCATCTTGCATAGAAGACCTAAACTCACATTTTCAACAGTCGCATTTTCATGGCCTCTACACAGACATAAGTAATTAAGCAAATATTAATGCCTTGTGGTAACTTGGACACGAAAGTAACCATTGTTATTTAAGAGCCTTGCCATGTAAACTACAAACAAAACCCATTGAAAAAGTTGTATAGGTTTTTATCTAAGGTAAACCCGAAACACTACTTCCTACATTCTAAATAGTGTATTTATTCATTGCATAAAGTGCTAATATAAGCTTTCCCAAATACTAATACTATAGTAATAAATAGCGCGTAGAGGAGCTAAAACGGAACTATGTTGTATATAGGTAGCAAATACTACATAAATAGACAAAAAAACATAATAAAACAAAATACAGATATAAAGTTTGTTACTATCATTTTGGAGTAGGCTTCGGAAATCATAGTCATGTAATCATTTGGGTTACGCGGAGAGGCAATTTCAAACCATACAATTTCAATACTAAGCGGTTAAGTAGCAGCCCCAAGCTCCTTAGCAAACTCACGGGTCTAAAAATAAAAAGTAACATACTATTTAAAAACAATTAATTTGAATTTCCAGACCTTTTTTTCATTAGAGCTTTTGCCGCTCGCTATAAAAGATGACTAATGGAACTACAATAAGATTTCCTCAAAGGAGTTCAGATACTACAAATTTTTTTTCATCAAATAATCCAAATTAAAAAGCACCCCAAGAAACAAACAAACATGAGAGAAGTTTCTTTTGTCACTTAACCTAGAGTCCACCAATTTCACCAAGTGGTCTAAAAAATTCACAAGCTAATAGTTACCCTGTGTTTTTCTCTCTTGCAATTTTTCCTCAATAGTTCCATACCATCTCATCAATTGGAGTTTGCAAAGTATTTGATGAAGGTACCCTCCACTCGGTCTAGAAATTGATGAACCTAAAGTGTAAAACATTATTAATTACCTTATAAGAGCTTACATGAAACCATACTATGTGCTGAAGGGAATGTTGAGTATCATCTTTCTTCACTCATGAATTAATAAAGCACCTTATCCAAAATTTAGGTAGCTTGGTAATAAAAGGGAGTTGTTTGAAATGGCTTCTTAGCCTTGCCATAATACAATGTTTTACATCATGTTTCTGCTTCATGAAGCTCTGGTATTTGAAAGACATTAATACGTCTTCAACATTAATCTTTATGTCAATTGGTGAAACTAACATGTTACATACTTCTCATTCTTTAATAGATTGTAGCAAGCTAATTAGAAAGTCATTAAAATTTAGTTTGATTGGATCTTCTAGCATTATAATATACTTTTTGACTCAAAAAGGTTCTTCTTTATGTCAATATACAAACCTGGACGTAATAACATATGTAGTACAACAATTGTCCTTGTTACTAATGTAAAAACTCAACCAATCAAACCTTTGGTAATCTTTAATATTAGTTTGATATCTAAAGCGAATGTTACCTCGAACATTAGGGTTATTTGAACTTAACACTTTAATGATGACTTTTGAAACCTTATACTTCTTATTCTTGAATGTGACACTTGATAAGCCTTATACTGCGATCTCAAAACAAATCATCAATAAGCACAAACCCACAACTTAACTACATAAAATATAAATCAATACATTAAACAATAAGTAGATGAACAATATACCTTGAAATCATGTACCAGACTAAATACCTTTGATTAATCAGATTGAGGGATGTTAATTAGGTTTTCTTTTTCTTTGTTGTCGCAGGATTTTTTGTAGCGTATGGTTTTTCTTTTTGTTTGTGTTGATGAAGGCTAAAGATAGAAGTCCTTTTTCTTTCGATTTTCAATTTGAACCCAAACTATAAGCAAGTAACCCGCAGTACATGCGTATTGTCATATTCTTTCTCCATCAATTTTATACACGAATTTTTTTTAATGTTGACCAAACTAATTTAATTTTGACTTTTAATTAGCCAATCACGTCGCCCGATTTCGCTTACGTGGCAAAATCAAGCTTTCCTATTGGTCCAATTTTTTTTTTCAATGAGAAGGGTTTTGCAAAAACACTCCGAAATGATGTAATTCTTTTATTATATAAAAGATTCGGTTACAAAGCAAGATAAAAAGAAAGTCCGCATAACCCATTTTAGATATCATCGTACCTCTTAAAAAAATGGATCTTTATGTTTTTCTAGGGAAAAACACGCCCCGTTTGTTTGGAAGGTTCTTTGGGGGTTGAAGTTTTAGAACCAACTTTCGTTTTTATCATTTAATTATTTATTTAATGCATGAGTTTTAGTTTAATTTTCTTTGTTTTAGTTGTAGGGGATACTTTGGGTTATCCCGTTTTAGTTGTAGGGGATACTTTGGGTTATCCCATTTGGTCAGGATACTTTGGTTTATTCTGTTTGGTAAGGGATACTTTGGTTTATCCCACTTGGTACGGATACTTTGGTTTATCCGATTTGTTTTTTGCTGCTGAAGATGTGCTTCCGCTTGCTTTCGAATGTCTTCATCAACAATTATTAATTTGCTTTAATTTATCGTTTATTAGCTTTTCATCTCCAGTCCGAGCTTTTGCGATTTCGCCACTCGGACTGCGGGGGAGTGCTAGTCTGTATTATGTTATCGGGCTCAAGCCCAAGCCCGAGTCTAGAAGACTCCATAGTGTAATATTTATATGTCGATGTAATTGTAGTAGAATCAATAAAATCAATAATTATCATTATCATTCTACAATAATCAATAGAGGGGTTTTGTTCGGATTAATGTTAGGAAGCCTCGATTGTATTAGTTGTGTTGTATAATCCCACATATTTCTATACTTGAATTTTTAGGGTTTCTATCATTCGAAAAAAGTGATTTGTGAGTTGAAGTATTGGTTGGCTGAAAATAGATTATGGGATGTATTTGTTTTTGTGTATTATTGCTTGAAAGACTCAGGTTCGGCTTGGCGGTGGGAAATTGGGTTTTTAGTGTGTGATGGTCGGAAGTGGTGGTTGTGTTGGCGGTGGGAGGTGGTGGTGATGGATGGCTAGTGAAGAAGAAAAAGGGTACAAAAGTGTTTTTGTGTATTAGTTAAGCATAATCAGAGGGTGTTTCTTTTTCTTTCTAGACTAAGGGGGCGTTTGGTTGAGGTAATTTGGAGTATATTAGGGTATTTGTATTTCAATTCCCTTCAAATATCATGTTTGATAACTCAAATGGGAACATTTGAAATAATTTAAATTTCCACGAATTGCCAAAATGGAGAGAATTAGAATGCCTTCAAAAAGTGAAGAATTTTAATTTATGTGAAAAAAAATTATAAACTTTATTTCTTATTGTTTTTTTATAAACTTTTAAATAGAATATTTATGAAATTTTTTTTATAAATTTTATTTATAAACTTTTTTTTAACTTTTTATAACTTTTTTTATAAGTTTTTTATAAACTATTTTAATAAATTTTTATAAACTTTTTTTATAATTTTTTATAAATTTCTTATAAATTTTTATAAACTTTTTTATAAATTTTTATAAACCTTTTTTTAATTTTTTATGAACTTTTAAATATAATATTTATGAAATTTATATTAAAAAATAAAAAATTTTATAAATTCATCAACCAAACATGCGAAGGTATTTTAAATTCGAATTTTAAATTTTGAAAAATTTTCTAAATTTAAAATTTCGGAATTTCAAATTACCCCAACCAAACGCCCCTTAAGAGGCTTATAAATATATGTGAGGTCCACGTCTATACGAGCCACTTATTGGAGAGGAAGTAAGAGAAAATAAGTGGGTCCTATTTAAAAAGAAATATTATTAAATTATTTGCGGACCCAATCCCTTAGCTTAGATAAGGGTAAAAAGAAACATCCCCTCCCCTGAGTCATTCTTATTAAGCATAATAAATTATTTAAAAATTCAAAAAGCATAATGAGTCATATAGTTGGTACATAGAGTATTTACAGATTTTACTGAAACATCTAAACAACTTCTCTGCCTTTGACAAACCGTGTATTTTCTTTTTTTTTTTTAAACGGTTATAGTTACTTACTTGTAGAACACACGAAACTAGAGTACGGGTCTACACAACTAGCTTGTCTTGACCGAGTACAACACAAGGTCCTAATTCAATTGAATAGTGTGATTTTATTCATTTATCCTGTAAGATTTTTCATTTTCAATGTTAGGTAAAATATGAGTAGAACATGAATTCAAACTCTAGTCATAATGAAGGGTGAAAGATTGATGACACACTCAACCAAGACAAATTGCTTTCCATATCCTATATTCCACAATTTGTCGACAAACATGAAGGCAATGTTACATAAAATATGAACTGGCAGCATAACTTATATCCATAATGCCAGACTTGAGCCCTTTTTGTTTGGTGTCACATGGAAAAAAACAGCAGTGTCGTTTTTATTGAGACAGTTCAATAAGAACCTTGAACATAGATTTTCAAAATCATTCTGTAAAAACTACTAGTACTAAAAAAAGTTTGATTAGCTTCACTTGATCTAGTAACTACCCTTAGACATGTTCTTCAGAATGATTCAAATGAAAAACTCAGTTAAGTTGGTGAAAGTAAATAATCTGATGAAAGTCAACTCTTTTTATGCTTAAAACTTTCATCCCAATTTAGAACATAACTATATAAACAGAAACCTCTTTATGATAATAAGAAATCACATAATAATACTTAATGAACTTAATATTAATATGATAATAGTCAACCAGGTATAGAATACCACTATTTTCATCAAAAACACAGTTTGACTTTCTCGAAAGGTCAACTCTATTAGCTGGACTTCCTAAGCTAACAGCTTATTACTCGTAATTCATATTGATTACTTATCACATCTTCCAAGTTGGGCATTATTTTGTTATTAAACAGTCTATAGTTCAATTGTATTATTTGATCATTTCATCTCGGTGCACGCGACGTCAATACTACAAAAGAAATATGAGCCAGTATTACATGTATAATAGCACCTCAAGAGTATATGACATCACTTATAAACCTTTCATTAGAAGCACAAATTAACTTTCTGAACAACTCAGCTGCGTAAACTGAACTCCATGAATAAACTTTGAAACATTAATTCTGAATGATAAAAAGAAAAAAAAATCATTATTCGCGAATGTACCTAATAATATATCATACATTGATGCTCATAAAACTATCCTATTGATGACCAACAAAGTATCTTCAGTTCTTCACACCACACAAGCGCTTGACTTGTAAGATGATACAACAGAGAACTTGAGAGTGATCAATGTCTGGAAATACACACAATTACGCTCCCAACATTTGGCGAAATCTTTCAGACATGGAAAAACTGCTTGATCCAAAACAAACCGTTAGGCCTAAATGAAGTGTTGATTGGCAATTATACATGCAGGAAATGGTTCAGTTATTATTATTCATAGTAAATTATGTACCAAATGGTAGCGTCATATCAATTTCAAAACTTGAATTAACGTAAAGACAGCTTTTCAAAAAAACAGAGAAAAAGTACCTGTTAAAATTGTTGTTTACAGAGGACTAAACAACAGTGTAGCAGAACATTTCATAAACACCATTATCGGAGGTTCGTTTCACAGGTGTTAAGCCACATAACTCAAGAGTTCTTTTAAACCCAATAATACGCAGACCTTTCAACTGAAAAATGCTCGGTGGAAGATGACGTATGATTGTACCTGTTATATCTAACTCTTCTAAACATTTTAAATGCCCAAGTTCCTCAGGCAAATCATCAAGTGTACAACTGGGCAAATGAAAATATTTTAGGCGTTTCAGTTCAAAGATGCTCTTTGGAAAACCTCCAGAAAATTGACAGTGACTTAAAATTAGCTTCTCTAAACATTGTAATCTGCCAAGATCCTCCAGTAACTTCTGATCCGGTCTCAACCATCCAATCTCAAGACATTTCAGATATTTCAACATACAAATGCTATCTGGATGACGACTAATCCCAGTAGATGACAACATTAGCTTCTCTAGAGATTCTAATTTGCCAAAATCTTGGGTAATCTCTCAAGACCCCGACAAAAGTGAAGTTTGAGAGATTTCAGTTTTAACATACAAAGACCATCTGGAAGATGTTTTATCTTTGCACCGGACAAACAAAGCTCCTGCAGGGATTCTAATTGGCCAAATTCCTTGGGTAATTTCTCAAGATCCCCACAATCTACAAGTATGAGAGATTTCAGCTGTTTTAACATACAAAGACCATCTGGAAGATGTTTTATCTTTGCACGGGACAAACAAAGCTCCTGCAGGGATTCTAATTGGCCAAAATCCTTGGGTAATTTCTCAAGATCACGACAATATTCAAGTTTGAGAGATTTCAGCTGCTTTAACATACAAAGACCATCTGGAAGATGTTTTATCCATGCCTGGGACAAACAAAGCTCCTGCAGGGATTCTAATTGGCCAAAATCCTTTGGTAATTTCTCAAAATAACCACAATCTTCAAGTTTGAGAGATTTCAGCTGCTTTAACATACAAAGACCATCTGGAAGATGTTTTATCTTTGCACCAGACAAACAAAGCTCATGCAGGGATTCTAATTGGCCAAAATCCTTGGGTAATTGCTCAAGATGCCAACAACGTTCAAGTTTGAGAGATTTCAACTGCTTTAACACACAAAGACCATCTGGAAGATGTTTTATCATTGCACCGGACAAACAAAGCTCATGCAGGGATTCTAATTGGCCAAAATCCTTGGGTAATTTCTCAAGATCCCGACACCCTTCAAGTTTGAGAGATTTCAGCTGCTTTAACATACAAAGACCATTTGGAAGATGTTTTATCTTCGCACGGGATAAACAAAGCTCCTCTAGACATTGTAACTGGTGAATGTCCTTGGGCACTTCTGGAATACTGGCTTCAAGTGTGAGCTTTTTTATACATTGCAAACTAAAAATGCTTCTAGAAAAACTTTCAAGGTTTGTGCAAGAACAAAGACCTATCGAAATAAGCGTTTCAAGATTTCCATATGACGTGGCAGCCGGATCTTCTTTATAAAAACATGTAAACAGGAAGTTTGAAAGATCCTTGACTGGGTGCAATGGGCTTGTATCTTTGGACTCCGTAATGAGATGTAACTCTGATAAAGAACCAACCTCAAGTAATTTAGACTGTTTATCAAACAGAAAGGATTTAAACCTCCCACAACCACTTAAGTTTAAGTAGACAAGCTTTTTTAGACAACCAACAGGAGCATTAATTTCTGTTAAGTTTAAACAGTCTTTGAGATCTAACCTCTCGAGATTTGGAGTCAGCTCAATGTCAAGGGTCCTCAACTTTGATTGACTGAGGTCTAGGGATCTGAGATTTAGAAGTCTTGAGGGCATGTGAAGTTCTACCAAATTATACCCAATAAGACTTAATATCTCCAGATCCAAGTCGGCCCAAGGATAAAATTCTTTAACCGTGAACTATTGAGGCTGATGGATTTGAGCTCGGACATCCAAAGGGCACATAAAGTTCTTCCAAATCACATCCAGCAAGACTTAAGTTATCGAGTTTTGGAGTTGACCCAAGGTTAAGATTCCTCAACTTTGAATTATTGAGGATGAGGGATATGAGTTTTGGATATTCAAAGGGCATGCGAAGTTCTTCCAAATCACATCCAGCAAGACTTAAGTTCTCGAGATCTGGAGTTGGCCCAAGGTCAAGGTTCCTCAACTTTGAATTATTGAGGACGAGAGATATGAGCTTTGGACATCCAGAGGGGACGTGAAGTTCCTCCAAGTCACATCCAGCAAGACTCAACGTCTCGAGATCCGGAGTTAGACCCAACTGAAGGTTCCTCAACTTTGAACCATTAAGGCTGAGGGACTTGAGTTTTGGACATCGGAAGGGTACATGAAATGCTTCCAAATCACATTCAGCGAGACTTAATGTTTCGAGATCCGGAGTCGACCCAAAGTCAAGGTTCCTCAACCTTGAATTATTGAGGCTGAGGGATTTGAGCTTTGTACATCCGAAGGGCAAAAGTTCTTCCAAATCACAACATCTTACAAGACTTAACACCTCGAGATCTGGAGTCGGCCCAAGATTAAGGTTTTTTAAATTTGAACCATCAAGACTGAGGGATTTGAGCTTTGTACAACCGAAGGGCATGTAAAATTCTTCCAAATCACAACATCCCACAAGACTCAACGTCTCTAGATTCGGAGACGGTCCAAGGCTAAGTCTCTTCAACTTTGAATAATTCAGGCTTAGAGATTGGAGCTTTGGACATCCATCGGGTATGTAAAGTTCTATCAGTTCTTGACAATGTTCAAGATTTAAAATCTCGATATTTGGAGTCACCCCAAGGTTCATTGTTTGCAACGGTGTGTAACTAAGGTCAAGGAACCTGAGCTTATCAAGAACCTATCAAATAGAGACAAAGAAGATGAATATATATGATATAATAGCAAACAATATTGATGTATAGCATTATACTAGTAAATCATAACAATTAACCAACTGACCATTATTCTACCTTTCTTGTTCGCCCTTTCTGAATGTTTTCGATTATGCTAAAAGACATGTCAAGTCCAACAAGATTGTCTGCTTGAAATGTTTCATGTAAAGATGAAAAAGGGTAATCTCGCCAACTGAGATATTTTAACGCATTTGGAAAGCGTTGGCTAACTTGATTATCTTTCCAATTAGGTCCGGAACACATGTAAAGAACTCGAAGTTTATTCATGTATCCTAGACCTCTCATAACAGTTGCGAGATTTAGTGTCAATGGCGACAATTTTATACATCTTGTTGCTTCATTAACCTTTGCCTGTACACCAAAAAGAAGTAATAAAAACATGTGTCATAACAAATGAAAATGAGTTAGTTTTATTCACTTTAGAAATAAATTGATCCATACCCAATCACATGCCAATATATTTTCAATTTCCCCATCATTCCACAATCTGCTTTGTCTGTTAGGGTCATCGGGGTGCGAACGGAAAACAATATTTTTGCCCATTTCTTCTATATGGTCATGCATGCCCAAGCTCCCATATTCAGTAACAGTTATGAGAGATTTCTGCTCAAGAACTCTTATACCAATGTTAGCCTTATATCCACAGCTTTCAAACACCTGTATTGCTTTGTCTTTCTGCTCACCTTTTAATATGCATGCAACATCTAGAAAGATTTCTTTGTAATCATTCTCTAGATCATTAAAGCTTATTTCCAATACTTCTTGGGTTTCCTTCTGTGGAACTGTTTTTAGTCTTTCTAAAACATCTTTCCACTCAAGCTCATTTTTACCACACAGAAACGAACCCAAAACTTTTATCGTTAGAGGAAGACCGGCAGCATACTGTACGACTTGTCTTGACATCTCTTTGAACCCTTGATTTGGAATTTCTTTCCCAAATGCATATCTACTAAAGAGGCAAACTGCTTCCTCGTCCGTCAACAAACTGACATTACATATCAAGCTCACTCCATGTGATACTAGCACCTGCTCATCTCTTGTTGTAATAATAATGCGACTTCCGGACTTAAAATAATTAAGATCACCAACTAATGCCTCAAGCTGGTCACTATGATCTACATCATCTAGAACAATAAGAACCCTTTTACAAAACATCATCTGTATCATTGTGTTTTTCCCATCCAAGACACCACTATTGGAGATCTTTTTATCATGGAAAACATCCCTTACAGGGCCGGCTCGAGCATTTTGGGGGCCTAAGGCGGGGTCAATTCCGGGGCCTAATCAATATGAACCCCCATCACAGTAGCCCAGCAAACTCGCAATTAAAAACCCTCCTCCTTTATCCGGGCTAGGGACCGGCAAAAATAAACTAAAAGGTTTATAAATGGCTGAGTTAAAAATTATTTTTTTATCTACTTTTTGTATGTTTAAAAAAACGTTCAAAATATTTATATAAAGTTTATTTTTCTAGCTTTATTTGAAGCAAACTCCTTAATCAAATCTTCATAATCAATTTCATAAGATAAATCTTTTTCAATTGACAACATAGCTAAACCGTTTAATCTTTCTTGTGACATTGTAGACCGTAAATAATTTTTTATAATTTTTAGTTTAGAAAAACTTCTTTCGGCGGTAGCAACGGTGACCGGAATAGTTAACATAATTCTATAAGCAATATATGCATTTGGAAAAGTATTAAACTTTTGAATATAATTTAAAATGTTAATAGGCGTATCACTTTCTAAATGGATAATATGTTTTAAAATGTTTAGTTCTTGAAATAAATCAAGACCGTCAATATCTAAACTATCACCATATTTTAAATTTTTTTCAAGATTAATGCAATGCTCTTTTAAACTTTTATCATCAAAAGATTTTAACTTTTTATTGGTAAATAGAAAACCAAAAATATTTGCATACTCTTTAAATTGATCAAACCTACTTCTAATCGAAGAAATAGCTTGATCTACAATATACAAAAATAATCCGTTTAAATAATTCAATAGGACTTTTTATAGTTTCGTTAGCAACATTGTCATCAAAGCGTTTATTCCTACGAATGATACGTTTCTCACAAAACTTAGGTTCTACATCCATATCCAAAGCTAATTTTTTTGCGTCATTCATAGCCTTTTCAAATCCATCTTCTCTATAATTTTCAAAATAACACAAAAGCATATCCAATTCTTTTATAGCATCATCAATACACATGGTTTTTTTTTTGTAATAACTCACTAACCGAATTAATAGCAAACAAAACATCATACCAAATAACCATTCCTAATAGAAATTCAAAGTTTTCAAATTCATTTTTTACCAAACTTTGAGCATTATTTAAAGTTGTGGGGTCTTGACAATCATCACATACTGCCAACAACGCTTCTCTTATTTGTGGTGCTTGAAAGATAATTGCCTTAACACTTTCTACCCGACTTTCCCAACGTGTTTTTGATAAGCATTTAAGAGTCAACTTTGGTATATGTTTAAGTAGTACATCCCACCTCTTAGTTGAAGAAGCAAATAAATTATATATACGTTGTATGTGTCCAAAAAATTCACATGCTTTCGTACACGAGTTAGCCATATCACAAAGAACTAGATTATCATATATACTATTAGGCAAGACAAAGGTTCTTCACATGCCATGTGTCAAAACATTAATTGCTAACTTTCGTAAGTTGGCAAAATAGCACGAGGTTTAAGTATCGTCATAAAGTAAGTCCTTTTGCATTAATTGCTATCTATAGCAATTTGGCAAAAATAGTCCATAAGGTTTAAGTGTCGTTGCAAAATAAGTCCTGTAGAATTAATAACTATCTATAGCAATTTGGCAAAAGTCGTCCCTAAGGTTTAAGTGTCGTTACAAAGTAAGTCCTTTGTAGCCACGAAAATAGACAAACAAATTTTCCGGTCATTCATCAGTTCCAAATTCACGTCTACAAAAGCAATCCCGCTGCATCGCGCAGGTTTCTACACTCGTATATACTAATTACCGGGGAAGAAAACAGTAACAACCAAACATTAAATGCAAAGTTTCCCAACTTGGCAAAAACAGCCCCTGAGGTTTAAGTGGCACTGCAAAGTTAGTCCTGCATCATTAATTGCTAACTATAGCAATCTGGCAAAAATTGTCCCTAAGATTCAAGGGGCGTTGCAAGGTAAGTCCTGTAGAATTAATTGCTAACTATAGCAACTTGGCAAAATTAGTCCTTAAGGTTTAAGTGTCGCTACAAAGTAAGTCCTTTGAAGCCAATCCCGCTGCATCGCGCGGGTTCTCACACTCGTTTAAACTATGACACCCACAAGCATGCACGAAGTATAATAGGGGCAGGAAGGGGTGTTGGCCCCCCCAAAAGTCTAATTTCCATATGTAAATTTTAGATGTGTCCTCTGTAGAAACATATTAATATAAGAGCAATTTGTAGTTTGGCCCCTCCTAAATAATATAACTCTATTTTGGCCCCTCCAAGAAACTTGTTCAAGCTTCGTCCCTGCCCACAAGGAGTATAAAAGGCATTTTCATCAAGAATAGCATTTTCATCAAGATTAGCATCAACGTTAGCATTTTCATCAAGATTAGCATCAACATTAGCATTTTCATCAAGGTTAACATTTTCATCAACATTGACGGGTTTTATAAATTTTAGTAATGCCCCTTTTTGAGATTCTATTAAAGCCTCTTGTTTTAACTTTTTAACCCTTTTCGTATTACCACAATCATAGTGACGGAATCTTTTCGACATTAACACAAATTCGTGAAAAAAAAAGGGCTGTTCGAATTACCCGTGAAAAAAAGAGGGCCGCTGGTAGTGGTGGTGACTGGTGGTAGGGGTGTTCGCGGGGCGGTTCGGTTCGGTTAGTTGGAAGATTTAAACTATCCATCGCGGGGCGGGTAATTAATTTTACTACCCGAAACCGAACCGTACTAGGCGGGTAACCGGACAAGCGGGTACCCGAAATGAGAGGTTACCCGCGGTTCGGGTCACGGTTAACCATTTTAGACGTTTAATCAAGTTTAACCGTATAAACATTAACATGTTCTAGAACGTAACATGTCATTTTAGTAAAATTAAATGGTATTTAATAGGTAATAGTAATATAAAAGTTATCCCGTTAGAATAATTGCATTCGAACATCCATACATAGTCAACTAACAAAATAATAGTTATTGGATGTTTATAGATTACGATCACATTTATCAACTTTCACACATAAATGTTTAGAAATGTTAATATTATAAGCAAAATATGTGTTGTACGATAAAATTAGTGCAATAATATAATTAATATTTGTACAATTATTTGAAAATTTAGTTAAAAAAAACCTTCATGTATTAAGCACGGTTCGGTTCGGTTAACCGCGGATATCAAAAAAAAAGCGAAACCGAACCGTGATAAGCGGGTTTTCGGTTTGGTTTTTCGGTTTCGGTTTATTCGGTTTCGGGTTTTCGGTTTCGGATTGAGCGGTTCGGCTCGATTCATCGGTTTTCGGATTTTTGAACACCCTGCGGTGGTTCCGCCTTTGCGCCGCCAGGTGGTGGCTATTCTTGGTTGTTTTGTTACAAAAAAATAAAATGAATTAGATAACGGTAAAAAAAAAGGGAATTAGATATGGATGGAGATGAGATGAATAACAAATTAGATTGATGGAGATAAATAAATAAACTTACAATTAAATTTATAAACATTATTGGACTTTGGAGAATGGATGTCCGGCCGCCCAAATCTCAATTTGGCGGCCCAAATCTCTGCTTTAGATATGTGATGATTGTCAAGACCCCACAACTTTAAGTAATGCCCAAATCTGCGGTCAAGAAGTCCAACATTTTTTTTTTTTTTTTCTAATAAAACTAATTTAATTATAGTTGGATTGGATACTAATAAAAATTTGGGGGCCCATAGAATTGGGGGCCTTAGGCAATGGCCTAGTCAACCTCACTTAAAGGCCGGCCCTGATCCCTTAGTATTTGTTTTTGCAGCTTCTTCATACCGGACAGTGAAGCTTTTGAGACTTCCCTAACATTTTCAACAAAGCTTTTTCCTTCAAACTTATTGGATATTTGATCATAAACAACTCACGGCTAAAGTTGTCTTCCCCACCTCCTATCCCTTGATCCCGATCATGCGAACATCTTCACTACCAATCTCTAAAGATGAAAGAACATCAGCGATTCGGGTCTCCATGCCCACTAACTTTCCACGGCGCTTGAATTAGTGGGATACAACTTTTGAAAATAACATCAACAATTATTTGGATCAATTGATTCATCCTGTATCATTAAAGATTATATTATTAGCTTGCTCAAAGCGCACATAAACAGTGAGGATTTATAACATAAAAGAATTAACATTTATATAAAGGGAATATCTTAGCTACAATTAATTGTAGCCAATTGGCTACAATTTTGCACTAAAAATGTGGGTCCCTGATTATTTTTGTGGGTCCTGAATCTTTTCTGTGGGTCCTGAAACATTGCTAGTGTATTTTTAATTAAGGATTGTAGCCAATTGGCTACAAAAATTGTAGCCAAGCTATCCCCTTATATAAATATAGTTATCATGATAAAAATTGAATGAAATCTAATTACCCGTTAGCTGTGGCCTTCAACTCCCACCCTGCCAGATTTGAGGCTTCTTTCATAGCGTCTCTCCATTTTCCAGCAGCCTCCTTCTTTGTGTTTTGAAAGGCTTTTAACTGACCCACTTTGATAGCGGACTTGATGGGCTCCACATCAAAAAGACAGGATAAACATTCTGCTCGGTCGTCTTGTTACATTCCATAATCTTGACAAGCTCATCTAGGCACCAAGATGAAGATGCATAAGTCTTGGAGAAAACAATGATGTAAAACCTTGAGTCCTCGATGGATTTGATGAGTTGCTCCTTGATCGGTTTTCCTTGCTCGATTTTCTTATCGTCCTTGTAAGTTTCAATGGAACTTATTAAGAGCTTGATAAAGATGGCAAACGAAATTATTACGGGTGTCACCACCTCTAAAACTCAAAAACATCATACTTGAAGCTCTTTTGAATGGATGAAGATGAAGTAGACGCCATTCTAGTTGTTATCTAAGGATCGGTCTGTTTTTGAGAGAATTATCTTAACTATTTGCAAAGAAACATGGGTAAGATTATCAAGTGTATATTGAGAAGACAAAGACTCAATAACATAAGGCTGTTATTTGGTCAAGAAAGATAAGATCATTTAAGGGATATAGAACTCACGTCTATCACTCGTTTTTTACTTTGACTTCAACATACATCTTATTACTTTCCCAAACCAATATGAACTTTACTTCCATGAAATTACCTGTTCTAATAATTAGAAAATAGACATGTTAACTAATCTCATTGGATTGATTGATCTTTGAACGAGTAAAATAGTTAAAAAGATTTTCTACAAGTTGAGAGCCTGCAAGTATAACTACTAACAATTTGATGAAAACTAACATTGTAGTGAACTATTTTTTCACGGGTCATCTTCTTGACCCAGTCTGATCTGAATTTTTAAACAGATGAAATCAAGCTCCATTTTGTTACAAAACCACCATGAAATGTTACCTTTTATATTTAATCATCAAATACACTCCTGCTTGTGGGGTGTTTGGGACTTATATGGTTATGCTTTTTGATTTGTGCACTTGTGGGGTGTTTGGAACTTATATGGTTATGCTTTTACTTTAAGACAAGTACTGTGATTGCTTACGAGTACTTGAAAATAAGTATTTCGACGGTCATCAATATTATTATCGTTAACTTAGTGTTACATTACATTACATTTTTATTCCACCGCTAATCAGATGTGGTAAGACTATCAATTTAACAATCTAAACATATCTCATTTATACATAAATATAACGTACAAAAACCACCACCACACAACTCTCTCCCAAGTCGGTCTTGCATATGATCGGCTTGTGCTCAAAATAGGTCCAAGAGGCGTTGGGTGGGGGTTGGATGGGGTGGGAGTGGTTTTTTTCAACGAAAACGTCGTTTTAAAGAGAGCACATGTCGTTACTTGTGTTATTAAACATAACCTTTTGTAGGTAACACAAAAATACTACTACGTAAAAGATTTTGTCAATAAGTTTATTTATTAAATCTCAAATTAAGTATGTCTGAAAAAATTATCTTGAAGTCAGTATAAAAAAGCATATGAAACTCCTTCTATATTTATCAAAATCTAGTTATTTATCTAAAAAAACATATATATGCAACACTTTTTATAATACAAAGTGCATCTGCTTCAAAACAAGCAAAAACAATATTGGAAAATAATCGATTTCAAATTCATGATATAATTTCACAACTAATTTCACAACAAATTCATGATATAATTTCACAACTAAAGTCTCTTTGGTTGTGGTCAGACTTTCTTAAGTTGGGTTCTAGGCTTCGTTTATAACTGATGATCATTGGTAATCACTTGACAAGATCGTTATTAAGGGTGGGAATTAATGTTAATTACGAGTACTTGACATAGTATTTATTGGGAATGGGCAACTACTAAAAGCCTCCAAATTAATGGGGCCTAAGATATGTTGCAAAAAGTGTTTGATGAATATACAACTCGTTCCAAAAAAAAAAAAGAATATACAACTCGTAGCCATTAAGGCTATCCACAACATTGACCCCAGCGACCTTTAATTTTCTTGCCATCACATCTTTCTCTCTCTTGCGACATAAGCGACCTTTTAGGCACAGGAGACCGACATTTATTTTAGCATTTTTACAACTTTTTTAATTACAAAAATAAAATTCATTAACACTAAAACACATTACATAATAATTCAAATAAAATTAAAACATTACAATAATAATTAAAAACTTAAACTAATCGTATAAGTTATAATATTCCTTGATTTCTTGCTTCATCTCCATTAGCTCCTCTTGTAGCTTTGGGGGCAAAGTCTCGTCGATCGTGAATTATTGAAGTTGTCTTTATCCCATTTTTTTATGGTGAAATGACTGAGGTATTTATAGGGTAAAAGTTTAAATTTTAAAAAGTTAAAAATGTTTTTTTTTTTTTTTTTTTTTTTTTTAATAATTTAAGAGTACAAATTTTGTTTTTTTGTGAAGTGAGTTATCAGTCGAGACCACGAAGAATTTGCTTGTTTAGGAGCCGACTGACACACAAAGAGCGACTACCAGCAATGGTGGCGACCCAGTCGTGAGTCAGTCGACCGACTAGGACGACCTCCCGCTGCGAGGAGACTTATAATGTAGATAGATGAAACAAGAAATCTTAAATAAATCTTGTTGTATATTCAAAAACACCTTTCATACGTTTTCGTCCGTTTTCATACGTTTTCGCCCATTTTCTTACGTTTTCGCCCGTTTCGTTCATTATTCATATGTATTCGTCCGTTTTCATACTTGTTTTTACGCTTTCATATGTTTTCGTCCGTTTCATACGTATTCGTCCATTTTCTTACGTTTTTGTTCGTTTTCGCCTGTTTTCTTGCGTTTTCGTTCATTATTTATACATTTTCGTCCATTTTTGTCCATTTTCATACATTTTCATCCATTTTCATGATTGTTTTTACGTTTTCATACATATTCGTCTATTTTCTTACGATTTCGTCCATTTTTAAATGTTTTTGGCCGTTTTAAGACGTTTCTGAATATCACAAGTGATATTCTGTGATATTCAGATGATCACAAGTGATATTCTGTGATATTCAGAATATAACTTGTGATATTCTAAATATCACACGTGATTTCAACTAATTTTGTAACATGAAAATCACAATTGATATTCAGAATATTACAAAGTGATATCCAGAAAATCACAAGTGATATTCAGAATATCACAAATATATAATATGAATAGCAGCTACATAGTTTGGGGGTATTTGTTTAACCTTATTTTATTTGCTTATGAGCTTATGTGATTTCAGTTTATGTTTCACAAGCTTAATTTGCTTATTTTGAAACTTATAAAAATATGTAAGTTTATATTTACCACGTATAAAGAGAAAATAATCAAATTTTGGTTTAGAGTTCATACATATTCATCCATTTTCATACGTTTTCGTTCATTTTTAAATATTTTCGGCCGTTTTCATATATTTCTGAATATCACAAGTGATATTCTGTGATATTCAGAATATCACAAGTGATATTCTGATATTCTGAGTATCACAAATGATATTCTGGATATCACAAATGATATTCTGTGATATTCAGATGATCACAAGTGATATTCTGTGATATTCAGAAAATCAATTGTAATACACACAAACAATTGAAGACATAATTGAATTAATGAAGTAAATTACTTATCTTGTTGTAAAATAGGGTATGAGAACCCTAAGATACTGCTCAAGACAGTCAAAATTTGGTTTTAGGTTTTACTCCTCAAAAATACCTCTCTAAAAGTCGGAAAATTTGAATTCTATATATAGAGTTACAACTTGCGATGGCGTCACTCTTTAATTGTGACGCCGTCGGATAGCCGCCATTAGGGTTTCGTCTTGACCACGTCAACTTTTTGACGACGTCACCTTGTGGTTGTGACGTCGTCGGCTTCATCTTCTGACGCCATCTGAATCTGAATCTAGGCCGTCTGAGGAGGAAAATCTTTGCGACGCCCTACTTTCGCCGTCAGGTACAAAATAGCAAATTAAACTCTTGAGCCGTCACAATTTTGGAGCATGTTGCGGCGGCGTCACTTTGACCGTGATGCCGTCACCTTCAATTCCAAAGACTTGAGTGTCTTGATCTTGACTTTGGCCATTTTCTTCATATATTCACGCCTTTTCGTCCGAATAAGTGTCATTCTAGTAATTTACCTTCAAGAGATCTAAAAGGTGAAAAGGAACGAAATTAAGCAGTAACAAATATAAAAGTGGTCGATTAAGGGCTTAAATGACCCCTCAAAAGTGTACCTTTTAAATCCTTATCAGTATACCTTTTTCCCTAACTCTTTGAGACTGCCTTAAGGTTATTACCTACGAAATTCTATAAGATTCATAAACTAACTTAAGGGTTATCTTTGGATGTTTAGCCTACGAAATCCGCTAAGTGATTTATAAACTAAGGTTCACAAAGATTACTCAAGCATTTAAACAAAACAATAGCCTAGTGCACTCCTAAGCCATTTACTATTAAGATAAGAGACAACCAATCAATAATTAACAACTAGGTTTCATAGATCTAAGCAAGCACACAAGAAATTTAGTCAGACATGTTAAACACGCAAGCATACACACATTCGGTCGAAGACATAATGAAATCAATGAAGCAAAACACTTATCTTGACGTAAAATAGGGTATGAGAACCCTATGATACTGTCCAAGTAGGACTACAAACGTTTAGGGTTTTTACTCCACAAGTCTACCTCTTAAAATTCTGAAAATTTGATTTTTATATATAATTTTACATTCACGACGGCGTCGCCTTATAAGTGGGATGTCGTCAGATCGTCGTCATTAGGGTTTCGTCTTGGCCAAGTAATAGTTGGGACGGCATCATGTTGTAGTTGTGGCCGTCGTCAAGCTTGATAATGACGTCGTTTGATTACGGATCTAGGCCGTCCGAGATGTAAAGTCTTCGTGGCGCCTTCCTCTTCAAAGCTTGGCGCCGTCAGTGTAATTTAGCAAAAAGTCTCTTGAGCCGTCACAGTTTAATTACGTTATAAAGGACGGCGCCGCCTTTAAATGGGACGCCGTCGGTGTAATTCAAGCAACTTGAGTGTCTTGATCTTGACTTAGCCATTTTCTTCATATATTCACTCCTTTTATCCAAATATGCATCATTCCGAATTTTGCTTTCAAGAGACCTAAAAATTGAAAAGGAACGAAATTAAGCAGTAACGGATATAAAAGTGGGCAATTAAGGGCTTAAATGACCCCTTAAAACTATACGTTTTAAATCCTTATCAGTTTACCTTTAATTCTTAGGTTAATTCCAAATATTAGATCTAACTAGATGGATAGTGAGGATTTGTCCTTTAGTAAATATGGATTTATGGGTAAGCAAAATAAAGTGTCTCCCCAAATAATGCAATTTTTGACCGAAATTGACAGAACTCTACATTAGTAATTTGTTCCCAAGTTTTGTACCCAAACAAAAAAGAAGTTAAAATAGGCAGAAAAGAATAGGAGATAAATAAAATTAATTTTTATATCATGCTCCTGAGCTAGTAGAGAAAAGTAAGATAACTCATTGATTTTACAATTATACTCTTTGTTATATTTAAAAGTTAATATTTATGTTTTATATGAGATTATTAAAGTAATTATATTTATTAAAAGCTTTAAAATATAACTTCTTTCGAAATCATCTCATTTTTGGGAAGAAAGTTTTGGAGAAAAGTTTAACCAAATTTACTACCTTCTTCTTTTCTCTTCTCTCTTAAAAAATCAAAAGCAAAAATTTATTTTGTTTTCTTCCCACTTTCTCTTTCTTCGAAACGCAATGTAGGTTCTTGATCAAAGATAAAACTCGAAAACGCATGTAGGTTCACGTGATGGGTTTGGTGTTGTTAGGACTTAGGGTTATTAGGCTTTATTGTTTTGCATCTTCAATTTAATACTCGAATCAAACCATTAACATTGTAGAAAGATGTCAAGGATTCTTACTAATGGTAGTAACATATTTATATACTACTAGTGGTTAAAAACTAAAACTAACTAAACTAGGTTATGTTTATTGAAAAAATCTACTGGGTTCAAGTGATCATGACAACTTACAGATCACCCTAAAAACCAAGAACTTGCAATGATAATAAGTGACAACTCACCAATCTCGTACATGGTACTGTTTACAGGTCTTCAATCTGATATATTAACTTGATTGAAATTGATCAAACAACATCATGGTTTCAACGTTCAAGAATCAATAAAAAGAACAAAGAAGAGGTTTTGTTGAACCCCTTATATCTGATATATATAAACTGAAAGAGGTTGCCTTTTGATTACAGATTCCTACTCCTATATATACTAAAGAACCGTTGCCAAGATACACCGATTCAATGAAAGTAAATGTTGCAATACTTATAACCGTTATTACCCTAAAACTAAACCGTTTCTGCCTAATGGGTTTAGTGGCCCATACCAAAAACTTGCAGGCCTTATATTTTGACCCATGACTAATCTATTTTGGCGTCTAAGACATTAAATGGTCCAACAGTTCCCCCCTAATGTCGAAATGCCAAAAATCTTCTTCTCAGTTTCTTCTGTAATTCCTTGATGCCTTCTTGAATCGTTCTTATTTGGTGCGTCACTGGATCTTCATGATCTCCAAGGCAAGTCCTTTAGCCTCTTGAAACATGTCCTTCTGTTTCAACTTGTGATTTCAAGGCAAGTAAATCCCTTAGCCTTCTTCCTACACCGTTTATGTGCTATAATAGCACTTGAGTACATCTAGATCTTGGTTAAATCCATAACCCTTGTAACAAAACGCAAACTGTGTTTTTATTTCCAAAACACAATTTATTCTGGTTTTCGTTCCTCCATGATTGGCATCCATCGGTGCGTTCCTTTTAAAGAAAACACATGTTTGAATCTTGAATGGTGATTGAACATGAATTGGGTGTTGCTTGATCCCTTCAGCTCTGATACCAATGTTTACAGGTCTTCAATCTGATATATAAACTTCATATCTCTAGGATTGAAAATTGATCAAACAACATCATTGTTTCAACGTTCAAGAATCAATAAAAAGAACAAAGAAGAGATTTTGTTGAACCCCTTATATCTGATATATATAAACTGAAAAAGGTTGCCTTTTGATTATAGATTCCTACTCCTATATATACTAAAGAACCGTTGCCAAGATACACCGATTCAATGAAAGTAAACGTTGCAATACTTATAACCGTTATAACCCTAAAACTAAACCGTTTCTGCCTAATGGGTTTGGTGGCCCATACCAGAAACTTGCAGGCCTTATATTTTGACCCATGACTAATCTATTTTGGCGTCTAAGACATTAAACGGTCCAACAGGTACACAATGACATGGTGTACATGTAGCAGACAACGGAAAGCTATATGTGTGCTTGACGGATAAGTTATAGCATGAAAGCCACCAAAAAAGACGAGAAAACAATGCTAATATATCAAATATATCAAAAAGTTTCATATTTGCCATTATACGAGCTGAACTCTTATTCTTTACTTACTACAACCTTACAAAAGAAAATATGAAAAACATATGTACAACTCTAGCTAAAGTTACATAAACTTAAAACAAACTCACGTTGAGTAAAAAAAATTACCCAAGACGGATCACCTATAGCTATATGCTTACTCCGGAATGCTTTATAGAGCAGGCCTCTAAGATACTTGATGAGATTCAAATCGATTACTAACATTCATCAACCGAGCAAGCACTTGTTCTACCGTTAACCCTTGGACATCAGTCCTGCCTAATAATTCCTCCAACTTTTTTTTCGATATCATAATTTTATTTATGTCTTCTCTTTTTTTTTTCACCATCTCCCGTATAATTTTCTATCTTCCCGGGGTAGGAAATAAAGTTTTCCTCGGCTGAAGCTTTTGGTGATCGGAAATCATCGACAAAGGGGTGAATGGCTGGCTGCTTCTTTATGCAATTTTCCATTTTATTCTTTTGTTTATAATATGAAAATGTGAGTTAGTTTATGAGTTTATACAGAGATGCAAAGAATGCCAAGTTGGAATAAAGTTTGCCACGTTGGTTCGAGAAGGTGTCTTACGTGGCATTGAAAGTTTTACCATTCATCTTCACATCTAGTTATTACCTGGTACACTTCGTACCATACCAATTAGTTAACTTCTTAGTTACTTGGGACCGGTTTAGGAAATATATGAAATCGAATTGTTTTTAGTTAAGATTAACTGAACTGTATAACTACTTGACGTGTACGTAAACTTGCAAAAGTCCACTACTATACTAGTAACTAATCGAGTCGAACTATATATAAAAAGCAATCAAGTTGGCGAGTACAAATCTTGGTCGATTAATATTATTATTGGGTTATTAGCATAAAAATGTATTATACTTGCCATTTTTTGTCATTGTATATATGTTGCATACTTTTTTTTCCTCATCTTGACACCAATCTTTTGAATTCGTGCTATTGTGTGTAATTTGCGACTATTTCAGCCATGACAATGACCATTTTACCCTTCAAAATTTGAAAAAAGTAAGGGTAAAATGGTCACAATGTACACACAATAGCATGATTTTAAAAGGTTGGTGTCAAGTTGAGAAAAAAAAATACACAACATACAATGACAAAAAATGGTAAGTATGATGCATTTTTATGCTAATAACCCATTATTATTTGTTATTGTACTAAACTAGCAATTCAACCAAGTCAAGTTTCAAGTTTTAGAGCTAACTCAAGTTTTAAGTGCTCTAGTAGTAACTCGAGTTTCAAGTTTAAGATGTGTTTAAAGAAAAATTTATGTTTTTTCAAAAATTAACATTACATTATAAAAATCCATAGGGGTCTTGGGCACCAGCGAGAACCACTGTTTCCGTTCCACACCCTGCAAAAACTGATGACTCAACTACTTTTTTCATATTACATCATAAGCTTGAATATAGGAAATTTTATAAAAGAGCAGCCAACCATTCACCCGGTCGACGATAATATCCGATCACTACTACCATCTTCTGAAAACAGGTCTCTTGTAGGTAGTTATCGCAAATTCGCAACGATACTCAAAAGGTGGACAGTTGTGGTGAAAATAAGGCAAAGAGGGAGATTAAGATTTTGTAAGATGAGCTTTGCTACAATCTCCAACCATTTCATGCTATAAATTCTCCTACACACAACAATATTATCCGGACATCCTGCCCATAGATCATAATCAATCAATCGTTATCCACACCTTTAGGTAAAAAGTATAATTTTTAATAAAAAAAAGGTGGTTCACAGACTTTTTAATTACGTAAATCTAATCAGTTTTGGACCAATGCAATCAGATTATTCAAATCAGACATACCTTATTTTTTTCATACATATGCTTCGAATTTCCTCCTAATAAAGCTCAACTTTTGTTCACATTTGATTTTCGTTCTTTTCCATTGGATTTTTTCGACGTGGGTCAATTTATGCATGCATGATTTTTGTGTCGATAACTGGATAAGGCTAAACTATAAATAAGGACAATATATGGTCCCATGTCAAACTCGTGGATGGATTAATTAATAAATACCACTAAGAGACGATATACAAACTATAACCAAATATCGACATTTACGATTTACAAGTTATTTAGAATAAAGAGCACAAATGACATATACATGGAAAATTAGAAACATGTTACTTTTTTATTTATATTTTTGGTGTATGTTTTAAGTTGTCATTATATGCCAAACTGTCAAGTCATCTTGTAAGATAATTTTGGAGTTTATAGAAACGAATTAGTAAGAAAAATAATATTTGATTTATAGACAAAAATGGTCCGAACGAAGAACATGAAGATATATAATTAATCAACTCAAAACTTATACCACAGTTCACTTTGTATATTTCCTTAAAAAGATAAGCTTTTCAATTCTGAAAATGAAGATATATATGATTAATCATTACATGTTCTCACTCACCAACCTCAAACATATATAAAGAATAAAGATGAAGTAGAAGAACTTGTATTTTAAATGAACAAGCTCAAACTTGAAAAGTATATGTCTTTCTTATTCTCGATGGCAAAAGTTGATCGAGAAAAGTGACTCAACACAAAATTAAAATTATATATATATATTGAAATAATAACCTTATCTCCACATGTAACATGTCATTATTGAATTATGAAAAAAAAGCCATTTTCTTTTTCATATAAACAAAACCATGTAATATTAGAAAAGTTGTTAATACTCATGAGTCATGAAGATTAATAAAAAAAATATATACATTGCTCAACTATTTAAAGTGTAAAGTTAGGTTAAGAATTTCACATTCTCGAATGTATATCATCACCATTTTTGTCAAGTTTGATACAATAATTAAATCTTATCATTGAAGTCGACTAGCCTTATGTATTCATTATAATATGGCCACAATACAACAATATATATCGAGTGGAAATTAATATATATTCAGAAATAAGTTATTTTGACAGGTAACTTTAATTCGGGATTCAATTTGATCCCGCTATGACTTTTCTCTAAAGACCAAACTTTCAACAATGATCGACAGTAACTAGTTGTTTTGGATAAATAAAAAAGATTGGTATCAAATTAAAATCCAAGAATTATTTTACTGAAAGCGCTCACTAATCTTATTGGAATACAAACTACTAAAACAAAACAAGCCGACTCAATAAGGAATTGAAAGTCAACATGGTCAACTACACCAATGTCATCTCACTACATTGCTTACATCACCAAAGATACTTGTCCAAGTTTAGTTAGTTGTTATGTTTAAAAGTTAGTTAGAGTTGTAGTATAAATACTTGTAGCATTCTCATTTCTTTGTAAATGTTCATTTCACAATTCTACCAATGAATCATTTTCTCTTATTAGTTTGTGAAATGGTGTCACAGCCTCATAACCAACTCCGGTAACCACCATAACAAACCATTGCAACAAACTTCCTCCACCATCAAAACCACCGCAACAAACTTTTCCTTAATTTTGTCATCAGTAACAACTATTATCAATCATTTGAATTATGAATCAAACAATTCAAATTAATCACAAAACCTATCAAAAATCATCGTTAAGTCAATTAATCGAGATTCACCATGGTTACACCACCGTCAACCACCACCGGAGAGGCGAGCTCACAACCATAAGACTCAAAATTTCGTCAACCATCCGCTCTTTCTTCATCAGAATGGTCACCCAGGGTTGATCTTGATTTCAAAGAAGCTTCAAGGATCAAAGAATCACAGTTCTTGGAGGCGTTCAATGACAATTTCACTGAATGCGAAGAATAAACTCAAGATCATCACTAAACAATATCCTGAACCTAATCCTGATTCACCTTTAAGGATGCTGTGGGAACGCAGCAACGATATGATCATCTCATGGATCCTCAATACAGTGGCAGATCGGATAAGTAACAATTTAAGTTTTGTAAAATCAGCTTCCGTACTTTGGTTAGAATTGCAAGATCATTACTCCCAGCTTAATGGTCACAAAATTTACCAGTTAAGTGATGATATAACATAATTAAAATAGTCACACTGCTCAGTTGAGGTCTTTTATCAAAAACTGAAAGGATACTGGGATGAAATAGATGCATTGGAAGTTCTTTATATTTGTACTTGTAACTGCACTTGTGAAAATGGTAGACTAAATGGAGCTAGGGAGAGAAGGAAAAGACTAATTCAATTTGTGATGGGTTTAGATGAGAGCTTTGCAAACTTAACGGGATAAATCTTGCTAATGCAACCACTACCTAGCTACAAAAGCCTATGGCATGCTTAGACACGAAGAAAAACAAAGAGAGACCACCATTCCTAAGTACATGACCCCTACAATGATGTCAACCTACAGAGATGCCCATAACATTTCACAGTCACACTTTAGGCAAAACAGAACATTCAACAATACTGGAAATAACATGGGTGACTCAAACACTATGAGAAGTCCTTTTATGCAAGGGGTATATTGTGGGAATTGCCAAAAAGAGGGGTATTATAAGAATGAATGCTATCAAATTGTTGGCTATCCCATTGGACATCTCCTACATGGCAAGGTTAGACCAGGAAACAAAAAAACAAACACAAAAACAAGGACAATTAACATGGCAGTTGGATCAGATGTTGCTTCAACCAGTGGAACCAATGGGAAGGAGATCAATGATGATGCAACAGTTTTTGCCAAGATGGACAGCCTATAGAACCAGCTGAACCAGGTCATGATGATGTTGTAGAACTCGCAAGGAGCTTGTGATCCAAAGATTCTAGCTGCAAGTAGATATCTATTCATTGCTTCCTGTACTTCACATTTCAAAGATGCTTGGGTATATGACAGTGGAGCCACTGATCACATATGCATAACACTCACACTTATGTTTAACATCAAACACTCCACTACACCAATAATTGGTTCATCACCAAATGGCCACCAAACTATTGTCACAATCACTGGTTCTGTTAGAATTAAACCACAACTCATCTTATCTTATCTTAATACCTTATAATGCATTTAGGCCTTCCCTAAATGGAAAGGCTTAAAATTCAGACAATATAACTTACTTATTAAAGAAAGAATTGTCTTTTGCAAATTCAATACATACATCTAAACTACTTTATAATACATTTGGGACTTGCTATTAGAGGAAGTCTTAAAAAAATTAAGACAACACACATTGCTATAAAAAGAATACTTAAAAGTTGAGTCAATATTGTTCCAAACATTATATTTAGTCAACTTGGAAACTATGTATTTAATTCGTAATTCGTAACATCCAGTAACATCCCATTTCAACATAATCAACATCCAAGTAACCTTAACTCTCCAAAGAATGAAACACAGTAAAAGGGCAAAGATTAAGGAATTCATCTATAATCATGCCTAACAAAATGCAAAATCCTACCATATTCTTAACAAAATGCCACTATAAAAGAAGACACAATAACATGGTTTAGGTACAATCACATATCAAAAAATACTTCGGTAAGTTATTATGGATACCCAAACTGAATAACAATGGTCCTCTCATCATCCTTTGTCCCACCGTTGAGGTTCCACATGAATCAAGCGATAGTCCGTGCCATGGGTTATCGGGCCTTTTTCCCCTCTAACGCTTTCTCCACCCAATGAACCTCATATTGAACTTCATCCAATCCTAACCTCTCAACCTATTCCAGCCCCTCTTCCATCCTCACCTGTTCCATCCGCACCTCTTCCAGTGTAATCCCTCTTCCAGCCTCCCGCTTCCGGTGACAATTGAAGTTCAGCATCAAAGAAATACAAATCTTGAGGTAACATACCTTTGGCAATCTTTATATTTCTTTAAGAAACATTGATCATACCCTGTTCAATACACCAACATAGCTAATTACTAATATTTGTTTGTTTTATATTTGATTCGGATGAAGCATAAAAGTTAATAAATTTGATTAACTAAAAATGGGACAAAGTCATTACTATTGATGATGAGGAAGAAACTTTACTCGAGGCTTCCTCGGAAGGAGAGTCAAGCGTAGAAGAAAAATCCGGTTTCAATCTTTGGCAATAAACGGGTTACTTGTTTCCGACATGAGAACAATGAATTGGATGCATAAAATTTCGTGCGTGAAGCACTTCAAACTATCCCACGTTAAACTCTTAGAATCTCATATTCTAAGAACATAATGTATTATAATGCTTTGTTTTATTTTTGTTTCAAATGTTATGCACTTTAAAAAGATTAATAAAACTTGTTGGTTTCATCAACCAAACCTGAACAATTCTGATTATTAATTAGGTATGAAGCGCCTATTGATCACTTGCACCCAAAATAGTGAATAAAATACTTTGTTCATACTTCCAATTAACCAATAAGCAATCAATGATTATTATATAGATAACAACAGACATAAGCCCTACCAAATTGAAAACTTCAATCAAAAATCAAAGAAAAAATTAAAAAATACAATTTCAAATATATAAACACATAGAACAATGATTATGAGTCAAATTTTTATAATTGAGTATGAGTATGTGTAGTAAATACCATACCTTCTCCGGTTGTGTCACCACAAAACGAATTAAACCTAAACCAAGAAAAAGAGCTACACCGATCGAAGAGCGACGGGCAAATCAAGAAGAATTGAAAATCATAAGAGATCGGTGTAGTGACACAGCAGGAGAAGTTGTTTGTAAATATTTAATCCCTTGTGGTTGAAGTTGTTCTTCCTCTTGAATACTCGAGATTTATCATTTTTTTTCCTTGCTCAGATATTGGCTTTTGTGTTTTTGGGCTGTAAAGAAGTTGACTTGAATATTTAGATTGTTAGACATTATATTTTGGGCCTTAATAACCACTAATCTATACAGCTTTAGCACGTTTTAAGTTTTTCATTTTCATAATTAAAACACTAACATATTAAAAATAAATTTATAATTTCCATATATGCAATATATGATTGATATTTACATTTATAACTCATCTTCATCTTAAAATTCATAACTTTAATGGAGTCTAACACTATGACTTACATCATTCGACAAATCGTTAAGGTAAAAACATTTTTTCATACAAGTTACACTTTTGATTATTTTATTCGATTATAATACTGTTAACAAGTTATTTTTTCATTTTCTTATTTAAGATGAATCCAGATAGCGTTGACAAAAATTATTCAAAAGTTATTAAAATGAAGACATCATTTACAATATTTCTTTAACTGTTGAGATACATTTGTTTTGTTTTGATCTTTACTTCGTCACAACTAAATAATAAAGTCATGAAAAAAATGACATGTGATTATTTTACAAAAATTGACGTTCATGTGTTATATGATTAGAAATCCAAATATTACATTAATTGTGGATCATGTCAAATTATGCAAATTCGTTAGTATTATATACTACATATATTAAACCATGGTATAAAGTACGATTGATTATCCTTATTATATATATATGTTCACGTCTTATGTTTTAATTACAAATTCAAAATGTTTACAATTTAAGATGTTTCTCGATAGCCTCAACAATGATGATGTGGTAGTACCACACGAAGATCGATCAAGCTACTTTTGGTGATACCAACGATCTCTCGAATTCTATTTCATTGGCTAAAGATTTTGGAAAAATAAAGATGTTGCGACTAACGATGCATATTAATAGTTGGCATATTTGCGTTTATGGCAAATTACATTTTATTTTGTAATGACGTTTGTCTTTAACTTATATTTCAAAGAAGCTACTTATGTTCTTCTTTTATTAGGACCTTATGTTGATTTGGATATGAAGTAGTTTGTATTATTGTAGCTTATAGTTACTTATAATATAAGATTTTATTCATTCTTAAAGGTATTGTTAAAAATGTATAAATAAACAACATTTGCTCGTCATAAAATTTAGTTCTGAGGCACTGCCGCATTCTTGCTGGTACCTGCTAGTATGATTAAAAGTTACAATGAAAATTTAAATATCTTAAAGCCCAATTCGTAACAACTAATTTTGTAACAGTCCATTACTACATTAAAACCCTTTTAAAAGCCCATTTAAATAACGACCCCTACCTAAAAGCATATATACACGGATACACCCACACAAAATCCTAAAACACGACCACCCAAAATACACTCTCTAAAGTCTAAACCACCACCCGACAACCACCATCTCTCGATGGTTCAGTTGTTTCGATGGGCTAGGTGGCTTCGCTTGATTTCTTTGCTATTGGATTTTGTGGTTTTGATAAAGTGTTTTGATTTGTAACGTTTTTACAACAAGCGCACGCCGCCTCGAGTCGCTAGAAAAAACTGCATCCGTTTGTCGTCGGGGTTACGAGCTCTGTTAGATTTACGAGTTTTAGAGGCCGGATAAAGAGGGCTGCTTTAGTTTGAATCTTCTTTCTATTTTTAGTTTTCAGTTGCGCTCTATAGTTTGCTTATTATCTTAAAGATTGTTGGTGAAATGTGTAGGGTTAGTCCTCTTTGGGGATTGCCAGCTGCCAAGTAAAGTGTTTTTATGCGGGCTAACTGTTTTAAGAATTTATAGAATTTTGAGTTACATTGGTCTTTGCTTTGGGTTAGTTCATGCTGTTGCAGTTTGATAGGGTAGAGTAGTAGACCACACTTGGAGTATGAGTTTTAAATTTGTGGTGGGTGAATATTGAATAATGTTGCACATGGAGCATGAGTTGATGGAGCAGTATGTTATTTGTTCTTCCATATAATAACTTGGCATTAATGCTATTTTTGGACAGTAAACAACATTTACATGCTTTGGTACCTTGAATAATATTTCTTTTAGGTTTGGCCTCGAGTTAACTGATGTTGTTAAAGAGATGAAATTTTGTCGCCATAGCATGAATACCTCTTATTATTTGCAAAGATCTGAGCTTATTGTTAAATTTGGATTCTATTGAGATTTTCTTTACAACTTCAATTATTTTACAAAATATCTGAGCCTCGGTTGTGTTGTACTGGTTTTTGGTATAAGATGTATTCGATATATTAAATTAAATTTTGAGTGCTTATGGGTTTAGGTAGTGTTGAGAATTAAATCGAATAATGGATCAAGATCGTGAAAATGTTTTGGTGGAAAAACGAGCAAAATACCACTTTCGTAGGTGTTGACTAGATTAAACGAACAAAGAAAATATGTCCGCGAACTTTAATTTATGAGCTGAAAAAATATGAGTTTCAAGACATGATTGTGGAAACCAATTCAAATTTGTTCTTTCATTTATCTCTACTCGTTATAAAGCATTTGAGAAGTTTTCAGAATAATAATATTAAAATATTATGTTTAAACACTTATTTATTTATTATGCTTTATTAACCTACAATCAATGTAACTAATAAAACACTCATACATCTATACTTCTATTTCTATACTACCTTATAATGCATTTAGACCTTCTAAAATTAGAAGGCTTAAAAATTCAGACTTTTTTAAATTACTTATAATGGAAAGAATTTTCTCACACATATAAAAAAGAACATGAACGTAACAGCCCTCCAATTTTGCTAGCTTAAAATTCAAAAACTGTGGTAAATAAAAAGGCTACATAAATAAGGACTTGTAACAGCCCATATGATAATGACGAAAATTGAATACTCGAACTTGTAACAGCCCATAGTGTTCAAATGATAATGACCTCAAAATTAAATACTCTATTTACACCTCTTCAAGTATGAAAAATGAAACTACTATCCATTTACTCTAATTTAGACGTTTCAGACAACCCCATCATCACAAACCTGAGCTATATAATCAATTCAAATCTCATACAACACAAAGAAAAACACACACTCTCTTCTTTATCTTATATATTTAAAAAGTCAAACACACAAAACTTGCTCTCTCGAACAACGGGCCGCGCCACCACCACAAGTAGGCTCACTTCATATTCTGCCGCTGCCACAATAATCAGGACCGATGACACAATACCATTGATGATCGAGTGGAGTAAACCAGGAAAAAGATGAGATCGAGCCAAAAACGACCACGCCTTTCGACCAAGAAACTCACGACCAAAGCTTCCTTCAACCAAGACTCGCTCACAAACACCTTATCACGCCTCCTTGCGCACACCTTGTCTTTGTTGATCGAATGGAAGAAGAAGACACCATTGTTTTTGCCGTCACTTTTTTTTTGTAGGCTATAGGGTTTATGTATTTTAAGTGTATGAAAGGTAGGTTAAAATGATGTCAAAGTGGGATTCATGGTGTATATGTGTTGCCGAGAAAAAGGAAGGGCCCAAGCAGATTTTTGGATTTCCAAATTTACAATTATATATGGGCTTTTAATGGTCTATAATTTGTATAAATGATTTGGCCCATGCACAAAAGAAACGTGCGATATGTACTTATTCACAGAGTATATCGACCTTTGTACAAGTTATAGATTTGACGATTAAAGTTCTAAATTTCATTACATTTATAGTAAGAAAATGTAATAATTTCAAATACATAGCTCACCGGAAATTAAAATACGTAAACTTATGTTTAGAAAAAACATATAAATGAAAAACATTTGTTCGTCACAAAATTTAGTCACAGGGTACCCGCCGCCGCATTGCGCGGGTACCCTGCTAGTTCTACACAATGTATTTTTCATTCCATCTTTTGCCTAGAATATGTTGTCCATCAACCAAATCACAAAACAACAACATCCTCATCTCTTTTTAATCTCTCCACGTGCATATTTTAGGGAAAACAACAAGAAGATATCCCATGGGATTCAATCTGATGGCCTTTACATCATCACTCCTGATACTTCATCACCATCACTCTCTAGACATTCAACATCTATAAATACCATCTATAAGGACATGCATCTATGGGATCTTAAACTAGGGCATTAATCTGTACAAATGCAAAAGAGAATAAAAACCTTACCTTCTACATCAAATGATGTAACAAATTTTCACAGTGACATTTGCCCTCTAGCTAAACAAAATGCATTACCATTTACACCTATTCCCTCACATGTACAAGCCAAATTTGACTTAATACATGTAGACACATGGGGTCCTTACAAACAATGTACCCTTAACAACTGTAAATATTTCCTAATAATAGTTGATGACTTTTCAAGAACAACATGGACATACTTAATTCCCACCAAATAGCATGTAACCTCAACTATTTTAAACTTCTACTACTATGTCCATAACCAAATCAAAACAGTAATCAAAACAATAAGAAGTGACAATGGGACATAATTTATCAACCATTCTCTCATTGAATTCTTCGAAAAAAAAGGGATCGTACACCAATCTTCATGGCTAAACACACCACAAAAAAATGGAAGGGCTGAAAGGAAACACAAGCACCTATTATCAACCCACACAAACACCTCCCCCATCATCTCACCACATACTACATCCTGTGGCAATAACACCTCCCTTGAACATGACACCTCCCTTGTCCATAACACCTCCCCTGAACATGATACCTACCATAAACACTCAAACACACAACATTCACATACTCAAGAACACCTAAAATCTCGCACACAAATAGATAACACCCAATCTCAACCAACAAACACTTCCACACCTTCATCAAAACCTCACTCAACACCTCACTACCCAACCAAACCCTATTCTAATAGAACCAGCACCTTAACCTCCACCCCTAAGAACCTCCACCATAACCAAAAACATCCCCACTAAACTCAAAGACTATCATCACTACCATCCACCACACTCACTTAACTCAATTGACTCCAAACACCACACATCACATTTGATTAACTATCACAACATCAACCAACCTGCAACATTACACTTAATTAATTCACTCAATCAAGACACATAACCTACCTCATATACTCAAGCATCAAAACATCCAAAATAGGTGGAAGCAATGAACAATGAAAGCACTGCACTTGAAGAAAACAACACTTGAGAAGTCACCACATTGCCTCCTTTTAAGTAACCCATGCAAATGGGTGTTTAGAATCAAGTGTTGGACAGGTTTACTGCCAACACTTTTGGATTGATACAGATGGTTATATATTGTCATTGGTATTCTTGTTGTGATTAAAGTAATGTAACAGTAAAAGTGAAAGTAACTTTGGACAGAGATATTGCAATAAAGTAAATGATATTAATATAGAAATTGATATGTTTGAGTACAATATTTGGCCTATTTATAGGTTCCCAAACTTCACAATCTAAATGGTAGTTGTTTGTTAACCATTGTGTCGTTTAAGGGATAACTGCCAAACAATAATAACTGTCTTTCATGCAAATGGGTCGTTTGGGTTAAGGTATGACCCATACAGATAATTTGACCCATGTAGAATTAAAATACAAACTATATTGTCTTTAAGTAACCTAAATAACATGTTGGAAAATGAGTTTTGCAAAATGAGTTTTTGCAAATTTTGGACACTATTTAATATATGTATATGTTATATATATTTATATTTCTTGGTAGCTGCGTTCTCTCCTCGACGAGAGCTTAAGAACGAGCTAAAGAGTGTCAAAATGGAGTTGATATGAATGAGATATCGTGTCTCAAAGTGAGGCACTTGAAACACAAAATTTGGAAAAGTGGGAGTATCCCACATCGCCCAAAACAAGAAGTGAAACCTTGTTTATATAGGAATCTTGATATGAACCTTCAAATTGATTTGTTGGTTTTACTCCAACACCCACGCTGCTGCGAGGGGTGCGGTTTCGATTTACGGGCCAAATGGGTTCAAGCTTCGAACTCATGCGAGCCCGCGACTGCGGACACGAATGCGACTCAAAGCCTCGCGTGCGTGCGTATCTTTGCTACTGAGATCGTGTTTCATTTTCCAGATTTTACGTAAATCTATTTAAGGAATAGATTTAAACTTGTTAACGAGTTTACGTAAAATATTTTGTGTAAATAAAGATATGCATATTACGGTTTTAATTTAACAGATTTGCATATCGTGTTAATTTTAGCAATATCTTGTCTTGGTGACCAAGACATTGTTACGCTATAAAATAAACCATTCCTCATTCGCTTTTATACGACGAACGTAACTCCACCGCAGTTAGCCCAGAATTGCTCGATCGAAGCACACAAGTTTTCGGTAATTTTCGTGCAAGTTGTCGGTCCGATCAGGCAACAAGATTGAACGTTGTACCGGGAAACAAACGGCAAATCTGTTTAAGGAATCGTGTTAAACACGAGCCTCGTTCACAACCTTTTACTGCTTTCGTTTATATTTATCTTTATAGAGTCTGTCTTCTGCTTCTACCCAATTCTGTCTGCTGTTTATCTTTTCTGTTAATTTATTTTATTAGTTAATCTGTTTTCATTTATTAAAGTGTACACCGTTTCCCACATAAAATATACTAAGACTAATCTATGTATGATCTTAAACATAATTAACAGGTAACATTTCCCTCCTAATTATTTTAAGATCAAATCTTTCATGAGTGAGAGTTGCTTCCTTTTTCTTCACACAATGATTTCATAATCACTGTTGTCTTCACTGGTTGTGTCATGGGCTGCATCTTTCATTTCATTGCCATACGTTGTTGGCGAATTCCTGAGTTTGGTTGTGGCTGAGGCGTGTACCAAATTCAGAATAATACTAGTTGGAGTGCTAGTCCAACTTGTCTAATATTTATCCTAATATGGAGTAGTCCTCATTGGTTTAGGATAGGTTTAAAGTGTAATCGTAGTTATAGTCTAATACGTTTAGTTTAGTCTATATATACCGAGAAGGGTAGGCATTACCTTTGTACTGATTAAAGTTTTGAGTTAGATTTTCTTCAATAGAATTGCGTGTTAGGCAAATTCTTCCTGTTCTTATTTCCTGTTTTGTGTTGTGTTACTGTTGCTGCGCCCCTCTAATTATCACAATTGGTATCAGAGCTTCAAGAAAGCTTTGGTGACCTGCAACGTTAACTGTAAGCTGCGATCAAGAGTTTATAGAAGCTAAAAACAGTCAAACAACTGTGACCTGCGATTAAGGGTTTACAACAACGGTTTTGGACTCCAACCTACGAACCTGTGGTTGAGTCGCGTGTTCTTGATCAAGTCTGGTCGTGGGTGTTTGATCAGGTCTGGTGCTTGTTTGTTTTTATCAGGTCTGGTCACTATGATCTAGTCGATAATAGGTTTTGATCAGGTTGGAAAATTCCATGTTACAAACACGTGATCCGATGGTTTAGGCGTGGAGTGATTGTGTTCTTTGCAACTAAGGGTCACAAACACAATTAACAACAATAACTCCAAACCTGTGATTCTGTTGGTTTAAGGAGAAGAAGGATCAGGCGACCTGTGTAAACAGCGAAGTAGGGTTAAAGAAACCCTTTAAAAAAATCGGCTTACAACCTGTTGGTTTAAGTCGTGTATTCCCTGATATATTGGAGTGGGCTGATCATTGGGTTACAGTTCTATCAACGGGTTGGAAACGGTTTTCTTTTGTAAACTGATCGGAGTGCATCAGTAAGTTGGAAAAATACTTCAGGCTTTTGATTTTCTCACCTCTTATTAACCTTAATCTAGCTGTGATATAAGGGCTGGAAAGTTCACCACTACAAACCTTTTCACGATCAAGAACCAGGATGACAGGAGGTGCATCAGGTTCCAACAATCCACCACCGACAAAGGAATTGAGTTTGACGTTTCAGTGTCCGATGTTAATGTCAACTAATTATACCATATGGAGTATGCGAATGGAAGTTCTTCTTGGAATTCATGGATTATGGGATGTGGTAGATCCGGGCTCAGACGATGCCAAGAAAAACAATATAGTTAAAGGATTATTGTTTCAATCAATCCCAGAAGATTTGATTTTGCAAATCGGAATTTGAAAACCGGGAAGGAGATGTGGAAGCGATAAAACTCGTAACTTAGGGGCGATCGTGTGAAGGCGAGGCTTCAAACCCTAATTACGGAGTTCGAGAATCAAGATGTCGATAACGGTACCATAGACGAATATCTTGCAGTTATCGGTATTGCGTCTAAATCAACCACGCTTGGAGAAGTCATGTCAGAACACAAGCTGGTAAAGAAGTTTCTCACAAGTCTTCCAAGACGGTTTGTCCATATCGTGGCAGCCCTAGAGCAGGTTTTAGATCTTAAAGAAACGGGGTTTGAGGATGTGGTTGGACGATTGAAAGCGTATGAAGAAAGAGTCAAGGAAGAAGATAAAGCAAATGATGCTCAAGAGAACTTGCTTTATGCTAGGACTGATAATTCTTACAGGAATAATGACTCAAGTGGAGGAAGAGGACGTGGTTCATACTCTCGAGGTCGTGGCCGTGGTCGTGGTCAAGGTAGCGGATGTGGCAATAATCAAAACCAAAGTCAACGTGACTCCTCGAAAAATCGTGAAGATAATGAAGAAAAGGGTAAGCAACATGAGAAACGTGATCTCTCACATATAAAGTGTTACCGTTGTGATGAGTACGGACACTTTGTTTCAAGATGCCCTGAACAAAACCGAAACCATGAAGTTAACCTTAATGAGACGCAAGAGAAAGATGTGTATCATGAGGAAGGTACGTTCTTAATGATGAACCATATTCAAGAAACGATTTTTATGAATGAAGAAAAGTACACTCCACCAAAGAGCGAGTCAAATACCGATGAAGAGAATGTATGGTATTTTGACAACGGTGCAAGTAATCACATGATAGGTAATTACTCTTACTTTTCTGAATTAAACGAAAATATTATTGGACGTGTTAGGTTCGGAGATGGTTCATGTGTGAGCATAAAGGGAAAAGGCTCGATTTTGTTCCAAGGTAAAACGGAGAACAAAAGTTGTTGAAAGATGTTTATTATATTCCCGCCTTCGTAGTAATGTGATAAGTCTTGGACAAGCTACAATATTTGGTTATGATATTAGTATCCGGGTGATTTCTTAACCATGCGAGATAGTTGTGGAGATTTACTTATAAAGGTCCCACGTAGTGCAAATCGCCTTTATAAAGCTCAACTAAAAGTTGGTAAAGAAGATACAAACGAAGAGGAACGAGAATCAGTTGAACAACAACCTGTTATTGAAGTTGATGAAGTATTCGCGCCGGTAGCTCGACTCGAGACCATACGACTCTTGATTGCTCTCGCAGCCGGGAAAGGATGGAAGATTCATCACTTGGATATGAGAACGGATCTTCTAAATGGTGATCGAAAGGAGCTCGATAGTACTTTAAAAGAGATGGATTTTCTACAATGCGTGCACGAAAATGCGATCTATAGAAAGGTGCCCAATGGAGAATTTATCATTGTTGCGGTTAATGTGGATGATTTATTCGTGACTGGGACATGCTTAGACCTCATAAATAAGTTCAAAAGGAGAATGGTGTCTCAATTTGAAATGTCGGATCTTGGTGAGTTAACTTATTACTTAGGTATCAAGTCTCACAAGAAAAGGATTACGTGGAGATCAAGCAAGAGAGATGCGGGGAAGATCTTGAAAGAAGTCGGTACGGAAGATTGCAATGCAACTTTATGTCCAATGGAACCGGACTCAAGTTGACAAAAGCAAAAGATGAACCGGTTGAAGCTACTCAATATCGAAATGTTGTGAGTTGCTTGCGTTACCTCTTGCACACTCGTCCGCATTTGACTTACTCGGTTGGAGTAGTTAGTCGATATATGCAAAGTCCAAGAGAATCACATGCTCGTGCAATCAAGCAAATCCTACGCTATCTTAAAGGTATGACTTCGTTTGGAATTAAATACAATTGTTGTAATGACATAAGACTTGTGGGATTTAGCAGTCATAATATTGATATTGATGATGGACGGAGTACTACTGGACATGTTTTTTATCTCGCTACATCACCTATTACATGGTGCTCACAAAAGAAAACTACCGTGGCGTTATCTTCGTGTGAAGCTAAGTTCATGGCGGCTACTACAGCTGCGTGTCAAGCAATTTGGCTAAGGGAGTTATTGGCGGAAGTGACTGGGAATGAGCAGGTAATTGTTGAGCATGTATCCGGTGAAGAACAAAGAGCAGACCCATTGACGAAGGCCTTGGCGCGCATAAGGTTCAAGGAGATGAGATCGTTACTTGGTGTGCAAGAGTTACCCTCTTCGACTCAGAAATTCAGGGGGTGATTGTTGGCGAATTCCTGAGTTTGGTTGTGGCTGAGGCGTGTACCAAATTCAGAATAATACTAGTTGGAGTGCTAGTCCAACTTGTCTAATATTTATCCTAATATGGAGTAGTCCTCATTGGTTTAGGATAGGTTTAAAGTGTAATCCTAGTTATAGTCTAATACGTTTAGTTTAGTCTATATATACCTAGAAGGTAGGGCATTACCTTTGTACTGATTGAAGTTTTGAGTTAGATTTTCTTCAATAGAATTGCGTGTTAGGCAAATTCTTCCTGTTCTTATTTCCTGTTTTGTGTTGTGTTACTGTTGCTGCGCCCCTCTGATTATCACATACGTCTCATCACCAAAGTTGTTCATCTCTTCTCCTTGTGTTCCATCTTCTACTGCATCATTCTTCTAGTTCTGTGGGTCCCTTTCTTCTGCATACTTACTGCATTCTCCCACATCTCTTGTTCTTTCAACACTGGGAATCCTTGCAGTCTCATGGTAAACACTTATGAGGTCTATGAACTTTCTGTAACAGGCCTTTATGGCTTCATCATCATCAACTGATAGACCTTGTATGCTTGCAATGCCTTTCCATTTGTCACTCAAAGTGACTGCCACATATCCACCAAAACCTTCTACTATTTTATACAAACTTAGCAAATCTATCTCCTTCTCATGAATAACTGGTGGTATCATGTCCAATGCATCATAATTGAGATGCACCAAATAGAACCACTTTACCAATTCTATAAACTTTCCACTGAATATGCTCCAATTGTTGTAAACAAGGTTGTTCTTCTTGAGTAAATTCATAAAGGATAAGAATCTATTAAACGAATTTACCTTAAGAGCATATAAGGTTCCATTCCAACTGATGTAGTCATTGTCCACATAGTCTTGAGTGTCCTCCTTATTCCAATTCAGTTCTTCCAGTCCCGTAACCAATGAGCACTCATCCTTTGGGTCCAAAGACTCAAAGTAATCATCTAAGTATTTGTTATGCTCTCTGATTGGACTCCACTTCTCTTCTCTGTTGCTTGTCTCTTGTTCCTTTTCAGTTTCCACAATGTTTTCATCAAACATACTCTTCACAGTGCACATGTTGTTTTCAATCTTAACCATGTACCCTTGTTCTTCTAGAAGATCATAACTGAGTACATTGATGGACACTTCTAGAGTGTATTGGACATCTTGAATTAAGATATTTCCATCTTTTGTATTCACCACTGCATCACCCAAACCATAAGAGAAAACGAATTTTTTCTCTTTTTCTTCTCTGAAAATCATTTTGAACTTGTAATCAATACGCTTGAATTGGGTTCGATGATGTTTCTATGCACTGCTCACAAACCATACATCATTCCATGTCTTGTCATTTGATCCTTGGATCATGTAGTCTGCTTCTATGTTTATCTTTTCTGGAAATTTGGTTTCTTCTTCAAGTACTTGTCTGTCCATGGTTGCCTCTTGTTGCACTTCTATGGCTGCAATTTTCTTTCTTTGTTCACATGCCCATTATGCATGTCCTCTTTCTCTGCAAATGAAGCATCTTGCTTTCTTGTCTTTCTTTGTTTTCATTGCAGTCTCAGTCTTTTGTTTTTGTTCCAACTGTGATAAATTAAAGGCTTGGTTTTCTAATACTTTCTTAACGAGCATTTCTTTTCCCTTGGGACTGATACTCTTCTTTCTTGCAGACCATTTGACAAGCCTGGATGGTGTCTCTCTTAACAGATATCTACCACTGTAAAAACCTTGGTCGATTTTTTGTGTTGGCCTTTCCCAAGATCTTATTCTTCCTTTGCTATGATGCCAATGTTGGACAAGTTTACTGCCAACACTTTTGGATTGATACAGATGGTTATATATTGTCATTGGTATTCTTGTTGTGATTAAAGTAATGTAACGGTAAAAGTGAAAGTAACTTTGGACAGAGATATTGCAATAAAGTAAATGATATTAATATAGAAATTGATATGTTTGAGTACAGTATTTGGCCTATCTATAGGTTCCCAAACGTCACAATCTAAATGGTAGTTGTTTGTTAACCATTGTGTCGTTTAAGGGATAACTGCCAAACCATAATAACTATCTTTCATGCAAATGGGTCGTTTGGGTTAAGGTATGACCCATACAGATAATTTGACCCATGCAGAATTAAAATACAAACTATATTGTCTTTAAGTAACCTAAATAAAATATACTAAGACTAATCTATGTATGATCTTAAACATAATTAACAGGTAACATCAAGTATAATGCAAATGGCACAATAGAGAGATATAAGACAAGATTGGTAGCTAAGGGCTTCAATCAGAAAGAGGGAGTAGATTACACATAGACCTTTGCCCCAGTTGCTAAAATGGCAACAATTAGGACAATTCTTGCACTTGCTTCTGTATCTAACTGGCACACACACCAACTGGACATCAACAATGCATTTTTGCATGAATATTTGAATGAAAAAGTTTACATGCTCCAGTGGCTACAACAAAGCACATCCTCCTAACACTCTATGTAGACTCAAGAAATCCCTTTCCGAGCTCAAGTAGGCTAACAAACAGTGGTTCATAAACCTCACCACTTTCTTCTCCATTGGGTTCAATCAAACTCATAATTACAACCCTCTCTTCGCCTATTACACGGACACAGTCTCTGTGGTTCTCCTCATCTACGTAGATAATACTCTTATCATATGCAATTCTTTATCACTCATAAAGGCTAAACTTCATAATCACTTCAGCATCAAGGACCTTGGACAACTTCATTATTACTTAGGGATTGAATTTATCAGGAGTTCAAAAGGTATTGTGATGACTCAAAGAAATTATGCACTGGATCTTATTGAAACTGCTGGTTTAATGACTGCTAAACATGCGAAAACACCTCTTTATCCTAATGTGAAGCTAACTTATGAAGATGGTGATCTTACTGACCCTGCACAATATAGAACCCTAGTGCGAAACCTGATTTACCTCACTATTAGCATGCCTGACATAGCCTTTGCAGCCCAACTCTCAAGTCAGTTTTCTCAGTTACCTCACACATCTTATCGTCATTGGGTATATCGAATTTAGCATTGGTCAAGGATTGCTCTTCCCCAAAGCGAATTCTTTAAGTTTGCAAGCCTATTGTGATAGTGATTGGGCCAATTGTCCCTCATCAAGAAGATCAATTTCTGGTTTTGGCATTTTGCTAGGCAATTGTCTAATCTCATGTCTTTCTAAGAAACAGATAGTGGTCTCCAGGTCCTCCACTGAAGCAGAGTACCGGGCCTTAGCTGATTGTTCCTGTGAGATAACATGGTTGAACTCCATTCTCAAAGATCTGCATATTCAATCACCTACACCAGTAAGGATTTTTTTTTGTGTTAATGCATCAGCTATAGCTTTGGCCTCCAATCCAGTTCAACATGCTAAAACTAAGCATACTAAAATAGATTGTCACTTTGTGAGAGACAAGATAAAGGCAGGACATATTCTACCTACATATGTTCCAACTACTTTACAAACAACAGATCTTCTTACTAAAGCTCTCCATACTTATCCTTTTTGCAGATGCTTAGCTAAGTTAGGCATGTGTGATCTCTACACATTGCCTACTTGTGGGGATATTGGAATACAAGCTACTACAACCAAACAAGCCAACTCAATAAGGAAAGTCAACATGGTCAACTACACCAATGTCATCTCACCACACTGCTTACATCACCAAAGATACTTGTCCAAATTTAGTTAGTTGTTATGTTTAAAAGTTAGTTGGAGTTGTAGTATAAACACTTGTAGCATTCTCATTTTCTGTAACTGTTCATTTCACAATTCTATCGATGAATCATTTTCCCTCTCTTATCAGTTTGCTAAAAATCTATTGCTTTTGGGGTTGCAAAGTAATATATATTGCTTTTAGATAAACCTATAGATCAATACATATACTTATAAGAGTGAACGGTGTAATTAAGGGTGCAATGACGTGTTATAGGTAATTTTTTACCCAATGGCATAGCTATACTGCACCACCCCATAGCAATAGCCATGTCACTAGGACAAAAGTGATTCGGTTGATGAGCCTTTTTTTTTTTTTTTTTTATGAGTGATTGAGTATTTTTGATGGTGTGTTATGAGACTCACTGATGTCTATAACAATTATAGCTGAAGAAAATGTTTTAGTTATGAAATGTTATTGGATGTGTATTGAAGTGGCACACTTAGATCTCTAAATGCTTTTTGCCGACTAGATTTGATGCTAACTTTTTTGTAAGACAATGTAGAAAAGAAAATGGACCCATCACTTTAAAAACCTTTGCCCCCATTTTCTAATGACTCATACTCCCATGCATGCATGCTAGTCAAATTGTGAAGGTTGCAAAATCTACATGTTTATTCTTCAAAGGACTTAAAGACTCAGTCGTTGAATATAGATATTAAATGATCATAGCAATTCAAAGACTTAATCACTTGAACATAATTGGACAATGATGATCAAGGAAACAACTGATCTAAGTGAAAGTTGAACCTATCGTACAACTTCTTTTGAAAAGTTCAACACATTAATAAACTGAAAAGGATGTTGTGTCATAACTGTACGTAAAGTAGAAATTATATACACGATATGTTTGAACGTAGATTGAAAGATTAATACCGTAAAAATTATTATTGACATCCGAAAAGTTGTTATAAACACAGATATTGTTAATTGCGCTCTTATTAAAGAATGGTGAGGAGACATTACCCGGCTCAATGCTTTTCAGTTCAGCTCAACTCAATTAGTAAATAAAATAAAAAAACGCTGTTAAAAAATAAGTACTACAAATCATATAACCAATAATTAGCACTAATTAGATATAGTGCTAATTATCGACTAGAACCTTTTATTTCAGCTGATCTTCCCGATTAGTTAGCAGGGCAATCATATATGCAGCTAAATACATATACACAAAGAATGAAACACGTACGTAAAAGGACACGCACTCAGCACAACTCGCAAACTTTACGTGCAAGTCGAGTATAAATACACAAAAGTTGATTTCATATATATGTTGTCGATCTAAGTAGCTTATGAAAGTTACTACGAACTCATGTTGCTGATTTCTAACTATAGATGTTTCGTGGAACATCACACTTAATAGACTAGTTATTTTGACTGGGTACTAACCTACACACTGAGAAAATGATTGGTCAAATTTTCAAAAGCCATGTTGGACACTTTATTTCAACTTGGTCTTCATTGCATACCCTATATAAACTTATAACCCAACTCATATTTTTCATATCATATTTCGTAAACCATAAAAATGGGAAATTGTATAAAGAAGCAGCCAGCCATTCACCCCGACAACGATGACTGTCAATCACTAGTAACATCACCCGAAAATAAGTCTAACCATTGTGACAACAATCCGAAGGTGGACAACTATGGTGAAAAAAAGGTGAAGACGGAGATAAAGATTAAAATATCGAAAAAACAGTTGGAGAAATTATTAGGTAGTGCGGATGTGAAGGGGTTAACGACGGAGCAAGTGCTTGCTCAGTTGATGAATGTTAGTGATCGAGTTGAATCTCATCAACGGGCATGGAGGCCTGCTTTACAAAGTATTCCGGAGTAAGGAGCTAGCTACATACATGTGATCCGTATTGGGTTGTTATTACAACACAATAACGTGAATTTTTTCTTTTTTAGCCTATGTAACTTTTGACAGTATTGTACATATAGTTTTTATTTTTCTGGTAAATATATGTTGAAATTCTTTAATTTGTTTCTATTTAAGCGCATATCTTGGAGTACTTGTATTTTCATGGTTTGATTCAGTACTCAACATGTAATATTAGTAGAACGTTCTTAATATTTAGATCTCCAACTTAACGATCTCAAAGCTATTTAGTTTATAACTTTAGAGATAAATATAAACATGTAGATCAAAACGAATAATTAAAAAGTTGTAACTTACAAATGTTTTTTGACGACTAGAGTTAACTTCTAGTAAGATCAACGAATTAAAATGGTGTATCAATCACTTTAAACACTTGGCCCCATTTTCTAATATTTCGTACTAACCATGCTAGTCAAATTATGAGGCTTGCAAAATTTACGTTCTCATCCTTGAGAGTGACTTGAAGCTTGACTCAATCAATTGAATTATTGAAATATATGTGTAGTCCAAAATTAGTTGTTCATGTAGGTTATATGGGTATTGATAATCAAAGATTGCTCGGATAATTCTTGAATCGTGTAATAGTCCACTTTCCTGATACAATATTTCTACCATATTAATTGCCTTGGGTTCAGAAATTTGTATAGAGATAAGACAAAGAATGAACACCAAATTCTAAGCAAAGAAAGAGAAAGAAAACATGGAGAATTTGATGTATGTGTTGATGTGATTGTTCATATGTCAATGAAAGACCAAATGATGTCATATATAATAGACAAAGTGACTTTTCATTAAAAGTCATACCCTTTCATGAATGGTTATCTTCAAAGTAACTAACTTTAAAATAAATTTCTGCAACAATTAATAGTGACAGTTTTTTCTGTCACTATTGCCAATAGTCACCATGTATTAAATTGTTGCGACATCCTAGTGACGAATTTTCTGTCACAAACTTTACCATTCATTATATCCGAAATCAAGTTAATTAGTTTATACAAGTGCGCACTCATGACCTCCTAACTTGTATTAGAACTTAACTTGAAATCACTTTGGTCTCGGGTAAATCACCATTACACAAAAATGTTTGATGACACTAAAATCACCAACAGTCCTCCCCCATTTTAGTGTAATCCTTGATTTCCCAATTAATCAAAACAAATCAAACTTATGCATAAATGAAATGTCGTGACGATTGAATTTCACATTAGTACATTACACATTCCAAATATTCGAATATCAGGGTGTCGCTTAGGATTGAACCCTGGGAATTCATTATGAATACACGAAGATAATGTACACAAAAGTTTATTTCTCCAATGTTTATACTTGACGCTTTACAAGCCATGCGTCCATCACACAAATATAACAAAATCACTTTGATTGAAACGTTTTAACATACATAAATGTCAAACAAACATAGACTTGGAGTATGTTAAATATACATCATGTAATATATTTACATTTATCTTTTATGCAAATGATCAAACAATTAAATTTCAAATCAATTTACTGTTTTATAAACACATGCACAAAAAACCAATTAGTTATTCCTAACTTATTGTCAACACAAAAGAATTAATATGTTTTACCAAATTAAAATTTTGCGTATTAAACAGAACAATGGTCATTCAATTCACATAGATACATGACTTATCTGTTTGAACCATTTGTGTATTAGTGCTTCTTAAAGAATGTCTACACTTGTATCATGTGGATCAATCAATCATCCACAACAAGATTTATCTCCTGGAAGGACACCACAACAAGTTGTTGTCCATTATATACCATTACTATTATAATTGGAGTCACAAGTAATTAGACAAACATTATCAAACCGGAACCACAAGTATATTTGTTATTTAAAACAAATAAACACCATCAGTTCGATTAATTATTAAGACAAGTTTGTATATGTTGATATACAATTCTTCTACACACCGATCGCATGGTTTTGTTCTTGAATATTAAACAACCAAAGATAACCACCAAGATGTATTTAATATTCAATTCTTACGATTTCATGCATGTTCGAATCATATTAATATCATTTATGCTTCCTGATGACAATTATTACCATTTCACATACATGACTATCTTAATGTCAAGTATTATATTAAGATCATCATCCAAAACTCACGCAATAATATTATCAGAGCCATACATAGTCATGCAAATTAAATAGATAATTTTACCATTATCAATATAAGTGTCATGCAATTTATAATCATGCATATCAAGATTCAAAATAAAATATGGATAAAATTGTGTACCAGTAAGCATAGTCGGACCAAATCCTTCCACTGTATGCATCGGTTACCACCATATTATTTCAAACTTTTATGTCATCTCTGTATCCATTTTCGTCAAACTTGTCTACTTTCAGCGAATATTCATATCTGTTACTCTTACACAGATTCACCAATATTCTTTGATCATCACTTGAAAATATTGTATCAGATTGTAGGTTATATGGGTATTGATAATCAAAGATTGCTCGGATAATTCTTGAATCGTGTAATAGTCCACTTTCCCTTTCATGAATGGTTATCTTCAAAGTAACTAACTTTAAAATAAATTTCTGCAACAATTAATAGTGACAGTTATTTTCTGTCACTATTGCCAATAGTCACCATGTATTAAATTGTTGCGACATCCTAGTGACGAATTTTCTGTCACAAACTTTACCATTCATTATATCCGAAATCAAGTTAATTAGTTTATACAAGTGTGCACTCCGCACCTCCTAACTTGTATTAGAACTTAACTTGAAATCACTTTGGTCTCGGGTAAATCACCATTACACAAAAATGTTTGATGACACTAAAATCACCAACAGTTCACGTTTACTTTTGAAGTAGTATCAAATTAATTTTACATCATTGAAACATAAAACTATTATATTACGAAAAGTTTAGTTTGTTTTAACTGAGTACTTTTGTCTGCAAACAATTACTACAAGATTAAAATCATAACGTACTAGTGATTATAAAAAGTTAAAAACTTAAAGAATAAATCCCTCCAACATAATTGGACCAATGATTATATGTGTTTAGAACAATCAACATACTATTAGAGCATGGGGTACAATAACGCCACCTTCGGTGTTATGCTAAGGTGACTCGTGTTATCATGGCGTTATGACACCAACCTCCAGCGTTAAAGGGCTCCGTTGTACAACGCGCGTTGGAAGAGAAATGGACAAAAAAATTAACCCCAAACGGCTAGTTATGCTAGTTTCATTGCAAATTAAAAAAAGTTAACACAACTAGCCCTTCGAATCTAACAGCTAGTTTTGCAAAAGTTAAAAATAATAATAATAATAATAAATAATAAAAAAATTTCTAAACCTTTAATAAGTAATATAAATACCCACTTGACCCGTAACCCGATCTACCGTGAACGTAAGGTTGCAGAAGAACGTTTGATAAACGACTATTTCAATCTAGGTTGTAAGTATCCGCACATGAATTTTCGAAGAAGATTTCGTATGATTCGGAAACTATTTTAGAAAGAGTAAAAGGTATTGAATCTTATACTTTCGATCCTCTTCCAAGCCATTTTCAATTCTTTAGCCAAGCACCCAATTGTACGGTTCGAATGAGTATAAGTGTTATTATGAAGTGTACAGCTCCCATACGTCAATTGGCATACGACAACGCACCCGATGCGTTTGATGAATATTTGCAAATGGTTGAGCATACTTCACGTGATTGCCTTGATAATTTAACAAGTGCGTCAATGAATTATTTATGCCGGAGTATTTAAGAAAACCGACCTATAACGACATTCAAAATATCAATGAAAGACATGACCGTTATCATGGTTTTTCAGGAATGCTTGGTAGCATTGACTGCATGCATTGGGAGTGGAAAAATTGTCCACTAAGATGGTAAGGGAAATATGGTAGGGGTGAAAAAAATTACCCAACAATAATGTTTGAAGCTGTTGCTTCTCAAGATTTATTGATTTGGCATACATTTTTAGGGTGGCGGGGGCGAATATTGATATTAATGTTTTAGATAACTCTTCATTATTTGACGACATTGATGTGTTTCGTTGTGTATAGGTATTTTAATGTTATCAAGTTTTAAATTTATATTTAGCCGACTTAACCTATAACAAACACTAACGGGCAGTGTACCCGATCAATGTAGCCTAGTTGGTAAGTAGAGTGTCGATCACAAAGAGTGGAACGTTAACACATAAACATCTATCAGTATTTTAATTCTAAAGTTTGTCTAGTTAAACCTAATCTAACGCAGGGGGTTTTCATCCTGAGAGGCTGGCACGATGTTTAGATTAAGTAAAGCTATAAATAAAAGTAATTAGGCAAATGACACACACATACACATATAAGAATACATATAGCAGATAAGAGCTAAACCCAATAGTAAGGAAGATGTACTTGCTAATTGCTTAGTTATATATGATGAGTACTATATCTATTCTCTCTCTTTGGTTGCTCACATGTGTTCGTATATTATTCCAATGTTTAAACTAGGCTAAACGTCTAGATTTCTGCTTTTAAGTTTCTCAACAGACTAATCCAAGCACGACTAATCAAAAATCCGCATAAAGTATACTTTAATGATTATCAGTTTATTAACCACTTAGGGCTTACATTAATCATGCAAACAATAATAATGAAGTAATAATGTAGAATCAAAACATACGCATGAGCATTCATTAAAATATCATATAATTTTTAAAAGAATGTAAGCATTTAAGTACGATAAAATAGTGAAAAGCACACTAACAAAACAATTAAAGAGTACTAATACAAATTAAGCCAATCTTTCTATGGAGTTACGCGCTAGCAGGACCTTCTTATTGCTCTGAATTCATCCTTCTGGTTGTCTCTTGTGTGGTCAGTCGTTTGGCTCTGTGTGTGGAATGGTTGTCTCTCAAAACTTGCAGTCGATCCTTTAGTTATACATTCTGGACTATTCGTACACCATCGTATGATACGGCGCATCTTTATTCTTCATGTGGCGTATTCTGTCTTCAATTTCTTGGATTTTCTGGTGAAGTCTTTATTGATACGCCGTATCTCTAGGATGTCATACAACGTATCTGGAGTAGAATAAGTCAGATCTTCTTTGTTGACCAAGGTTTCATATACGACGTATGGGATAAATCCATACGGCATATGCTTCAAAGTCAGGCAATGGTCTTCATATTCTTCTAAGTCTTGGTGTACGGTGTATCTATTTAGAGTATCTATCGTCAGTTCAGTAGACTTTTCCAACTTGATCATTTTGCTCCAATTTATGTCCAAAATAGCTAATTTTTACCAAATGCTTGTTTAAAACTGAGATTTACAAAAGTAAGCGATTACGTATCAATTCGCATATAAAATAATACAAAACAAGCAATATACACAAGATAAATGATGCTAATATTATGTTGTTATTTGATGTCATCAGACATTCTTGATGGCGTCCCCCTGTAGCTCCATATGTGGTGTAGGGTTCAGTCCCAGATAGATCTTACGAGCCTAGAAAGAGTATAGCTATCCTGTGTAATCACAAGACAACTATAGAGAACCTTTACAAGAATTGTATTCACGCAGAAAATAAATACAATACTCAAGAAGACGATAAACAACAATAACTTGATCCTCATGGATCTATATTAATTACTATTACTTGTTATTGAAAACGTCCATAAAACCCTAGCCGCTAGTTTCTTTTATAGTACAAGAAACCCTAACTTTGCGACTTGCTAATCACGTAAAAGATATGCACTATCTATTCCTATTTTAACTCATGCATATCACAACTAATAAACTAATAAAGCGGAAACTACATATCCGCATAAACGTAATAATAATCAGAGGAAACTGCACTATCCGCAGGAACCTCACTATCAGCAGAAACTATACTACTATCAGTAGGAACCTTATCAGCAGGAACCCACTATTACACAATTCCTAACAATCCTCCCCTAAACTTGAATTTGAATCTGTTAACTTCAAGTTCCAGATAGATCTGCACCATGCAAGAGGATTGAATAAACCAGCAACTGAAACCAGAGGAAGCACCAGCAGAACATCTAGAACCACCAGAGATAGCAATGAAATCCAATATCCCATCAGCAACTCCTAGATTAGCAGCAGCAGGAACCAGCATCATCAATAACCAAAGTAGATTTGATAAGCCTTTACCAAGTAGCTACTCACTCTTGGGCTAGCTGGTTCTTGAGTGGAATCATGACATCACCCTGGTGAACCAGTTACCAATCCAACACTTAGAACGTGAATCAATGGTGTATGGAAATACCCTAATGGTTTTTGGCAAACCATCACAGCCATCAACGGATTTGACTTGTCTTTACATGAAGCCGTTTAACTCAGGACTAGTCATGGTGTTCCAGTGCCTTTACCACAAGCCATGAACTTGTGGGCTAGCCAACTCTTCATCTATGAGGACATGGTGAGTTGAGCACCATACAACTTATTGGCAAGTTGTCAACCATCCAACGGATTTGACATCTTTTTACCAGAGCCGTTTACTTATGGAGTAGCCAATGTTTGGTGTGTGAGACCAGGGTACATTGATAACCCTCTGATTTTTCGCAAATCAGCAGCGATCAACAGATTTGAGAATACTTACTAGAGTTGTACCCCCATAGTAAGTTAACCCTTTGTCACTAAGACATGGTGAGTCAAAAACCATATAAATCACACCTATACAACATGATCCTCAAAGATGAAAAAGAGAAAAACAGGACACTATATACTAGTTTTTTTTTTTTTTTTTTTTTTTTAACACACCAAAAGAAAAGATAAGAAATAAACGATTACAAAAGGAAGAAAAAATACACATAACAACATACCACCCATCAAATGGAAGAATCAGCAGAAGCAGCAAGGAGCTTATCCTTCAACCTTTTAACAAGTTGATCGGCATTAGTCATGTCATTCCCAACTGGAGTAGTAGAAAAGACCAACTTATTGGAGAGCATTTGCTCCATTAACCTCACAGAGAGTGGATAATTCAAATCAGTAAACATATAGAGATACACACCCTCCCATGTTGTCACCACATGAACATGGGATAAAGGATAAAATGTCCACTGATAAACCTGCCATTCATGTTGATCTTCCCAAACTCTAAATCCTTTGCCATCTGGAGATACTGAATCAAACAAAACTTGAAGATCCCCAAGGAAGAACAACCCAGCATCAGGAGCATCATGAGACTCAATATGTAGAGACCATACCATATAACCTAAAGAGATCATCTCTATCCAAAAAAATTAGAATTTCTGTCAGAAATGTAAATTGCCTCACTGAGCCATCCTGCCTATGAACAGAGTTGAAATATGCTAGGTCACCAAGTCTTGTTGGAGTAAGTTCCCATCTATCCAGCCTAGACCAAACCACTAACTCCTCATCTAAATCATCCTCCTCAAAATCTTTGATGAAGGAATGCTTTGAGGCTTGAAGATCAAGTGGCCTAGACTTCCTTTTCTTAGCAATAATCTTCTTTCTACCACCAGGTGTGGAGGAAGGAGAAGATACATGAGACTCAGTAATATCTGAAACAGGCACTTTAGAAGTAGGAGAAGGAATCTCAAGAGTGGAAACCACTTGAGGCTCAGAAGAAACCTCACCAATAACTTCAGCAGACACATTCTTTGTCTTAGTAGATGGCACAATAAAAGGAACACCTTCAGGGGGAACCCCTTCAAGGGAAACACCCTGAGAGGTATCAACAGGTGTCTCAATAGGTGGAGATTGCTCCTTAGCAGGCTCTTCAACAGACATACTATCATCAGAAGAAACGTTTAACCTCAATCTCTTGACCTCAGGTCCTTCCAAAGATGGTTGATGTCTCTTCATTCTTTGAAAAGGATTAATACCATCCTTTTTCAACCTATATAGAATCTTATTATACTCCCTCACCAACACATCATCAGGAAAAGATTTCACATATGCCATACTCCATCCAGTAGAGTAAACTGTAGAGCTCATATTTTTAACAATCTCCCTCATATGTAATCTATGTTGAGCTTGAGTAGGAGGTCTGTCCTTTCTTGCTTTAGCTTTTCTTTCTGCATCAGCTTTATTTCTCCTATTGGCCAATTCCTTCAGGTCAGCAACAAAGTTTTCTGAGTCAAACGCACCTCCTAAGATGGATTGAGCAAGAGACATGTCAGAAGAAGCTCCAGCCACAATTGAATTCCATGTATCATCAGTGAAATTCAAAGTTAGATCATCCAACACTTTCATTCTCTCAGTTGTGAGTTTAGGAGCTGTGTAGGCTGAAAATTATGCATTAAAGGTTTCATGAGCTTGTTCAGCGACTACTCTGTCACTCATGGAAATTTCATGTAGCGTGAATAGTCTTTCCTGTTCAGCCTTATCAACACCAAGATCCACTTTCTCTTCAATCACTTTACCCTTTCCTTTATCATCCTGAGAAGTAGGCATGGGTTTATCCTCAACAGTGGCATCCATTGGATCAGATGGAATAGACTGAGAAGCTTCAAAAGCAACTATAGACTGATCAGAAGGATATGTAGACTCCTTTTCCTCACCTTTCTTCTCAGTAGCAACAAATTCTGGAGGAAAGCCAACATTATCAGCAACACCAGAAGGTTCAGAGGAATCTACCACTCTTGGCTTAAGAGTCATTTGACTTAGATAATTCCTCTTTCTCCTCTGTCTCCTCTGAAATGCTTGTACTTCTAGAGCCTTTGGAGGTTGAGACTCTCCAAGTGACACAGATGCTAGAACATGAAGGGCCTCAAGATCAATATTAACCCTCTCATGTCCTTGTTCCTCCTCATCATCAGACACCACAAATCTACTCCTCCTCCTATCCAACCTCACCTCCAAATATGTCACCCTTTTCAATAACTTCACCATAGCACCACCCAAAGTGTGCTTAGTCTCCTTAAGCTCTTCCCTAGATTCCTTGAGCTGGAGCTCCAAATCATCAACATTCTTAACATATATGTGGATCAAACTAGACATATTCATTAGCATAGTAGGATCCTCAGCTCAACCAGCATGAATACCTGTGATTTGAGGAGCTTCATTGGACCTAGGAGGAGACACATGAAAATCACCACCAAAAGTGATGTCTTCCTCAAAAGTATGGCTAGGTGGACTAGGAGGTTGAACAAAAGGCTGAGTATGATTAACCTCAATATCAATAGGAGTTTGTTCCTATAACGTAGAGGCAACCACTGGCTCCTCAGGAGCAACAGACCTTGGTGAAGGTGGGGCATCATGTTGAGGTGAAGGTGGAGGTTGTGAGTCATCAGTGGCAACTGATGCAAAGGCATCAACAACAATATTGAAACCAGGCAACATAGTGGGTAGCAAGGGTCTATGTTCTCTAGCATAATTAGTTTTCATTGTAGCAAACAACTTAGCAGTTAATTTGGTAATGACCCTTGTAGTTTTGTTAGAGGTTTTGTGGAAAACTAGAAGGGGGGTTGAATAGTTTTACCAATTTAAAACTTCCTTTTAAATATTTAGATCGACTTATGTCAATCTATTTGGTTGTTTATGTTGGACGTTGATAGATAGATATATAAACGTGTAATGAAAGATAAAGAGTAAGAAGCACATCACCACGACACAAGTAATTTATAGCGGTTCGGCTACAACGACACCTTCCTTGCCCTACTCCACTCCCCGAGTAACCTACTCGAGAGTTCGTAAGCACTACACCAACTCCTTATGGCGGAGAAGCCTTCACAACATCGCTTAACCTTTTTCCAGTACAAAGCTAAATACCGAGTTCCTTCACACCAGGCGAACCACACCTAACACAACGTCGCCTACCCTTTATACGATGCTAGGCTAACCACCGAGTTCTTTCACACCTTAGGAGAACTAATCCTATCACAACGTCGCTTACCCTTTATTAGGTACTAGGCTAAGCACCTAGTTCCATTGCTATGGAGGAACTACTACCCTTCACACACACACCTATTATCAAGGAGATCTACTCCTTGTTACAACACCATCAAGGATATCACCATCCTTGTAAATAAACAAATACTTATATGTATAACGATGCACCTCATCGATTATACGACCTAAGCATTCTTCCAAAATGCTATTTGATTTGATTCTTCGGAATCCTTCACTAATGCCTTTGACACAACGCTTGGCACCCTTCACTAATGCCTTCGTCTTGACACCTTTAGCATTCTTCACTAATGCTTTGACACGGATGATGAGCACCTTTCACTAATGCTTTCATCTTGACACTTTTGGCATTCTTCACTAATGCCTTCGACCCAACATCTATGGAGAAAGGAAGAACTATCAACAAGAGAACCTTCGTTGTCTTGATGATGATGAAGCATGGCAACTCATGGACTTGAGCTTGCACGTCTTCAAGATGTGGTGATCTTTCCTTTAAGAGGAACCTAGAAGATCACACAAAAAACAAAAGACAAACTACATAGATCTCTTGGATCTGAGGTTAGAGGGTTAGAATACTTGGGGAAAGTATGTGTGTAAAAGGATGAATAGAAAGGAAGAAATGGCTCTCTATTTATAGAGAAAATTCTCTATTGTTCCCCGGATCCCACGGATCCCTTCCACTTGGGATCCGGCTAGCACAAAGCTAGGGATCCGTGGAACGCTCCTCTTTGCCCATGGGTATTTTTGGTTATGGGTCATGGGTTATGGGTTTATCCATGGTTTTCTATCTAGATACAATGTACCTTAAGTGGTATATATAAAACCATGGGTTATGGGTCAATACCATTTGCTAGTTTTACCCATTTTAGTATTTACATGTTTTACCCATTTTAGTATTTACATGCTTTTACCCATTTTAGTATACTTAGTATAAGTATGTGTTAACCCAATATGTAAACATTAGTTGTTGTACATATATATATCTAAATCATAAAATCACTTAAACTTGTTATAGTGTTTTATGTGAAAACGTAAGTGTGTTAGAAACTATTAACTCAAACTATTTACGTACTTTATTTGTTTCGTTAAAATGATTTTACGTTTTTATCGACAAAACATTAGAAGATCGTAAAATATAAATAAACGTTTTACGGCTTATTTGTATTAACAATCTCCCCTTTTGTTGATGACAAAACATAAAATTATTTTAAGGAAAAGCTAAAATTGTAAAAGTTTGAATTTGTAGTTTTACTTTCTTCTCCCCTTTTGTCGAAACAAAAGTGTTAAAAGAAAATAACACAATTTTTATAAGAAAAGTTATGTAAAAAATGTAAAGAGAGAAAGTGACGGGAATGGTACTCGTCTTAACTCCCCCTTGACGAGTCCATCCCTTTGAAAGGGCGTCAAGGACATAACGTAAAATAAGCTAATTTTGTTTGCAATTAAGTTTGCAAATGGTTCGTCTAAGTGACGTGTTAATACAAATATCGTCATTAAACGTTATTTATATTTTTGATCTTTGCCTAAGTTTTGTTAACGACAAAAGTAAATTTAATTTATAAAAGCTTAAAGCTTGTCAAGTTTATTAGATATTAAAACAAGCTTTCTCAAACAATATATTCATCATTCAAGCATTTACATTTATGATTAGTAACATCTTGAAATGACTCTAATCATTATATATGATAGTAGTTTGTAGAATGTGTTAGGTTCTTAAACCAAACACTACTTAAGCATTTGCATATTTCTATTAATAGTAATACAACATTTGACATCATGTATTACATCATGGAGATCATTGGAAGATTCCATTAGATATTTTGTGAAGATTTGTACTCTTCATATCTTGCACAATCTTACTTAGATAGAGTTGACTTTAGGCAAGATTTGATATCTTGGTCACGATGGCAGTACCATTTTGGTACAGGCGGAACCCTTTTAAGGGGTCCGCGGTCCGTGGACGCTCACGTCCAATTTGGCTATAAATAGCAATGCCAAGCCAAGTAGTTTCTCATCCCTTTCTAACATACTCTCATACATATCTTCTCTCAACCTTTCTAACTCGGTTTCATATCATATTAGTGATCTCTTTTGTAGCAAAGAAGATCAAGTCATATTCAAGCTTCAACGAGAAGTTGGAAGTCTTGTTTGTTTAGTGTTGTATGATCTAGTGTTGATCCATACTTCATTGTTGTATCAAACCATCATAATCTTGTGAGTGTGAGTGGTTAGTATTTTAGTCCTCAAAATACATTGTGTGTGGGAGTAGTTGTACCCTTGGAAAGAACTCGACATCTAGCTTAGTATCGAAATAGTGTGGCGAAGTGTAAAGGTTTTCTCCGCGGTGAAAGGAGCTTGTTGACTAGTGAAGTTAAACTCTCGAGTGTGAGACTCGGGGAGTGGAGTAGGGCAAGGAAAAAGAGTCCTTGTAGGCCGAACCACTATAAACAACTTGTTGTGGTTTGATCATTTCTTTCCCTATTTACTTATTACATATTGCTTGCATATTTCACTAACATACTTAAGATCAATATCAATTGATCTTTCAATAAGTTTCAAAACAAAGCTTTTAATCGGTAAACTATTCAACCCCCCTTCTAGTTTTCTACAATTGGTACCAGAGCCTCGTTGCTCAAGAATTTCTAAAATAACTTGTATTTTATAAACTTGAAGCGATCCATGGATTCGAAAACTTTAAAGAAGGGCAATCTATGCAAAGACCACCACTCTTTGAAACCAATGGATTTATCTATTGGAAAACCGTTTTGAAACATATGTAAAATCAAAAGATATAGATCTTTGGTTTATTATTGTTAAAGGAGATTTTAGTTCTACAACAAAGGATATTTCCGTTGATGAACAAAAGAAATTAGTTGCTAAAAATAATGAAGCTAAAATGATGCTTTATAATGCTTTACCTAGAAAAGAATATGAAAGAATTTTTATGTGTGAAACCGCCAAAGATATTTGGGAATCTTTAATTGTTACACATCAAGGTAATTCACAAGTCAAGGATAACAAAATTGATCTTCTTGTTCAACAATATGAACAATTTGTTATCCCCAAGATGAAACCATTGATTGTGGCTTTGCTCGTTTAACACTATCATTACATCACTTAAAGCACTTGATGAATCTTTCGTAGTAAGAACTTTGTCGGGAAATTTCTTAGAGCACTCCATCCCAAATGGAGAGCTAAAGTGACCGCTATTGAAGAATCAAAGATCTCTCAATAATGTCACTAGACGAGCTAATTGGCAACCTCAAAGTTCACGAAATGGTAATGGAGAAAGATTCGGAGATCATCAAAGGAAGAAAGGAGAAGATCAAATCCGTTGCTCTTAAAGCAAAGGCGGAATCAAGTGATGATGGTGAATCTTGTTCCGATAGTGAAGATGAGGAGTATGCCATGGCCGTTAGAGATTTCAAGAAGTTCTTTAGAAGAAGAGGAAAGTTTGTAAAACAACCTCGAGAAGAAAAGAAGCCATTCCGAAAATATCGGGATGATAAGAAGATCAAAGGTGAAAGAAAGTGTTTTAGATGTGGTGATGCAAGTCATCTCATAGGAGAATGTCCCAAGCCACCTAAGAGCAAAACTCAACGAGCTTTTGTAAGTGGTGCTTGGAGTGATAGTGAAGCGATGAAGAATCAAGCAAGGAAGAGATCGCTCTAATGGCACATGAGTCAAATGAGGTACTTTCCGACTCTTCTTATTCTTCTATAGATGATGACACCTTGCAAAAACAATATAATCAATTGTGTGAGCTAAGTCTAAAAATCATAACTAAAATAAATTTCTAAAACTAAAATGGAGTTTTGGAAAATGAGGTATATGAGTTAAAAGAAAAAGCAAAACGACTTGAAAAGGAAAAGCAAATGACAATGATTGTAAATCATGTCAAGAGCTTAATCTTGAAATAGAAAACTAAAGCTCACACAAGAAGTTTTAATAGAAAATAATTCTAAGTTTAAAAGGTTTAACAAAAACATCGCTATTGCCGATGAAATAGTTAAAATCCATAAAACACCGGAGACATGAATGGGCTATGTTTTAATGAAGTATTAATTCCTAAGAGTCAAAACAAAACGGTAGAAAAGGACGAACATTCATCAAAATTGCTGTCAGATCTGACCACGGACGAACGGAACCAAAAAAGGGTTCCGTCCGTTGTAAAATGGTACCGCGGGTACTTCAAAACGAATGTTACATGTTCGCAATACGGACCGTCTTGAATTTGTTAAAGTAACAAAGAAAACCAATGATAATGATAAACTAAAACCAGCCATTATATCGAGAGTAGGACTTATTAAAAATGAATTTAGATCAAAACTACTCAACAACGACATAAAACTTCTTTTGCCAAACGCCCCTTTCCTAAGAGCAACCACAACGTTCAACCTAACTACCAACACAACGGTTGGAATCAAAACTTTCCTAGACCATATCAAACTCCAGAATACATGCCATGGAACCCTTATCCATCATTTCCATACATGAATCAAATAAATGGTATGTTTAACCCAAACGGACCCATGAGATATTGGGGACCAAATGTTTGAGTTATTTGCTTCTTAGGTATGTTTGAAAGTTGGATTGGAACACGATGAATGGATAAAAGATAGTGGATGCTCACGACACATGACGGGCAACAAAGTCTCTTCTCATCATACCAAGAGTATGACGGAGGTAATGTCACTTTCGGTAGCAATCTCAAAAGCAAAATCATTGGCAAAGGTACGATTGCTCATAACTCTCTAACTATTGAAAATGTTGCTCATGTGGATAGGTTAGGATTTAATCTACTTAGTATTAGTCAACTATGCGATAAAAAGTATAAAGTACTATTTGATGAAAATGGTAGTAAAATACTAAAAGATGGTATCACCATAGCTAAAGGAGTTAGGAAAAATAACATATCGTCATGAAAATAGATAAAACATATAATGACAAACTTTGCCTAACAACATTAGACGATAGCTCATCTCTTTGGTATAGGCGCTTAGGTCACGCTAATATGAGACTTATACAAAACCTATCTTCAAAGAGTTAGTTAGGAATTTGCCAAAACTAAAATATGACCAACACTTTTACGACGCTTGCAAAATTGGTAAACAAACACATAGTAGTCACAAATCTAAAAATATGGTGTCTACATCTAAGTGTCTAGAATTATTACATATGGACTTGTTTGGACCATCCGCTATAAGAAGCTATGGAGGCAACTTATACACTTTGGTCATAGTAGATGATTACTCAAGGTTTACTTGGACGTTATTTTTGAAAACCAAAAATGAAGCTTTTGATAAATTTGAAATACTTAGCAAGAAAATTCAAAATCTTCTAGGTGTCAAAATTGTGTCGATCCGAACGGATCATGGTCGTGAATTTGACAACGAAACTCAATTTGGAAACTTTTGTGATGCAAATGGTATAACACATAACTTTTCCGCTCCACGAACACCTCAATCAAATGGAGTAGTAGAGCGTAAAATAGAACAATTCAAGAAATGAGTAGAACAATGCTTAATGAACAAAACATTCCTCAAAAGTTTTGGTGTAACGCTTGACACTTCTACATATATTTTAAATAGAGTCCTAATACGTCCTTTCCTAAACAAAACACCATATGAACTTTATAAAGGTAAAAGCCAACATTAGGATATTTTAAAGTCTTTGGTTGTAAATGTTTTATTCTTAATACTAAGGATTATCTCACCAAGTTTGACCCAAAGTCTTATGAAGGTGTATTTCTTGGTTACTCTCAAACTAGTAAAGCTTACATTGTCCTAAATAAAGAAACAATGATAGTCGAGAATCGTTGAACATAACATTTGACGAAAGTCCACCTCCTCTAAGACATCACCTTTGGTAGATGATGACTTAGTTGAAAGTCAAATAATTGAAAGTCAAATTAATAATAACAAGGAAGATGAACCATTAAATAAGGAAATTGTCAACATAAAAGAATCTAAAAGTCATCCATTAGAAAGGTCATAGGAAAACTTAATCAAAGAACCTTAAGATCACAAGCTCAAAATCAAAGTAATCATTTTGTTTTGTATCCACCATTGAACCAAAACCATAAATGAAGCAATAAAAGATGAATCATGGGTAATGGCCATGCAAGAAGAATTAAACCAATTCGTTAGAAATGATTTTGGAAACTAGTTCCAAAACCCAAAGATCAAACTATAATTGGAACAAAATGGGTCTTTCGAAACAAAATGGACGAAAATGGCATAGTATCTAGAAACAAAGCTAGGCTTGTTGCACAAGGTTATAATCAACAAGAAGGAATTGACTATGATGAAACTTATGCACCGGTAGCTAGACTTGAATCTATTAGAATATTACTTGCTTATGCATGCGCTTATGATTTTAAATTATTTCAAATGGATGTTAAAAGTGCTTTTCTTAATGGGTTTATTAACGAAGAAGTGTATGTTGCTCAACCTCCCGGTTTTACCGACTTTGAGAAACCACATCATGTCTTCAAACTCAAGAAAGCATTATCTGACCTTAAACAAGCACCTAAAGCTTGGTACGACCGTCTTAAGACTTTTCTTATTGATAACAAATATACTATGGGATTAGTAGATAATACTCTTTTACTAAGAAAAGGAATCACAAATTATTATTGTTCAAATATCGTTGATGACATTATATTCGGATCAACTTGTCAAGAACTATGTAATGATTTCTCTAAAATCATGCACGACGAGTTTGAAATGAGTATGATGGGTGAGTTAAACTTCTTTCTAGGACTTCAAATTAAACAACTAGAAGATGGTATTTTCTTTAACCAATCTAAATATATAAAAGACATGCTTAAGAAATTTGGTCTTGAAGATTCCAAACCAACTAAAACACCCATGTCTTGGACACTAAACTCACCAAGGACGAAGAAGGTGAATCCGTAGATAACACTAAATATAGAGGAATGATTGGTAGCTACTCTATCTTACGGCTAGTAGACCCGACATTATGTTTAGTGTTTGTCTATGTGCTCGCTTTCAAGAAAACCCAAAGGCATCACACTTAGAAGCATTAAAAGGATTTTTAGATATATTAAGGAACAACGTGTTTAGGATTATGGTATCCCAAAGGAATGGGTATAGAAACCATAGTGTATGCCGACTCGGATCATGCGGGTGATTATGTCGATAGAAAAGTACAAGTGGTATTTGCACTTTTGTTGGACATTGTCTCACCTCATGGTTTGCAAAGAAGCAAGCGGCTTTAGCCATCTCTACTCTTGAAGCGAATACGTCTCACCGAAAAGCGTGTCAACAAGCTCTTTGGATGAAGCAAGCTCTCGTGACTACGAATTCATCTCAACGACATTGTGATACTGCGACAACAAAGGAGCCATCGATCTCGATAAGAATCCCGTTCAACATGCTCGTACAAAGCACATTGAAATCCGTCATCACTTTCTTGCGACAATGTTCAAAAGGAAACATTTCAATCGAGAAAGTATCCTCCAAGACAACATTGCCGACATCCTTACCAAACCTCTTAAACGAGAACCTTTTAATCTTCTTGGACTTGGTTTAGGGTTAATGGAACCAAACATGTAGGATAAACATAGCCTAAAACATTAGAATAGTCAAACCAAAACAATTTAGCCTTGTATACGCTCATCGTAGCCACGACACAAACGACAACACGGACGGAACCAAAATTTGGTGCCGTCTCGTCCGTGGTGTCTCTGTACTAAACGACTTTATACATAACATCTTCTTCCTCACAACCCACTTTACCAAAACGTGTAAAACTTAAACCAAGCTCATTATTGTCATCTTCCCACTCACTAATCACTGAAGATAACATCATTGTAAGTATCCTAACTACACTTCATCTCTTAATTCTGAGTCTAGGATTCTTATTTATGCACAAAACTATCACAAATCATTACATGGGGTTTTATGTATGATTTTATACCAAATATGAATTCAATTGGCAAATTGCATAACTAGTCATTCAAATTAGGTACTACATTATCATATTGCATAAACAAATCATGTTTCCCACTAATTGATAGATAATAAATATAAGGCCTTATTCAAACAACCAAACACCCCATGTCAAAAGTTTTGAAAAGCTTCTCACTTATAGGAAAACATCTTTCATTGCTAATACAAATAGAAACGTTAGAATTTTTATCACTTGCATGCTCTTGAATACTAAAGGTATTGCATAACTAATATGCACTCCCGGGTATATTCAAATGTAGCCACATTGAATTAGGAGCATTTGGGTTATCTCATGGTATTTGCCAAACACCCCACTAAAACCATTTTGTGCATAAAATGAGTCGAGATAACCGCAACTCAAATTGTTTTCATATAGGCACACACTAGAATCAAAAGCGTTAAAATTTATTTTCATTATTTTTTAACATGTTAATTCTTGTCCTTAGGAATAATCATGGTAGCGGCAAGATTCTATGATCACAAAGACACCCTTAACTACATTCCCAAACACCACAAAACCAAAGGACTCACCAAGGAATAAGTAGAAATATTTAGGGGTCTAGAATCAAGGTATTTCCACGAGGGTAGAACCATTCACCCATCCTTCCTTGAGCATACCAATCTTCATGAAGAACTAGCCGCCATTCAATTCGATTGTCTTCTTGACATTAATGAACCAATTTGTCCTAGGTTCGTATTAGAATTCTATGCTAGTGTGACCGGTTTTAGTGATGAAGATGATGAGTTTTGTCTTAGCTTTAGAATCAACCAAAATGACTACACCATCACTTTAAGTGAATTTGCTAGAGTACTAGGAATTCCCAACCGAGGAACTTGTGTCTACGGATAAGTGGTCACTCACCGCTTGATACAATCAATGACCGCTTCTTCCCTACATAACCCGTTTAGCCGATAAGGATGTCATCCGTGAACACCTTTTAACCCAAAAGGTGATACAACCCGAGTTACCCGAAAGGAAAAGAGGTAGACCGAGATCCATATGGAATGGAGCTCAATGAACTTAAGCACGAATTTAAGAAATGGGAGGAGTTACTTAGAGCAAGCGTCATTAGCACCATAGGAAATAGGGATCACATAAACGCTTGTCTTTGCCACATGCTTTACAACTTGTCCACCCGACAACCATTCAACAGCCTACTACATAGCTAGGAGAATGATTGATATTCCAACTCAAGGATCCGTTGCTCTTCCATACGGGATGCTTCTCACCGTCTCTATAGAAACTTCGCTCCAATTCCACCAACCCCAAAGGGATGCACCTTCACTATGATCTCATCCTCACATCTTTGTACCTTTGAGTGATGCTCGAGTTGCTAAGACTAAAGGCAAGAGAACTAAACCTCCAACTCCTTCATCATCATCATCAAATAGCTCAGGGATGGTCTTCCAAGCTCTCATCTCCCACCTCAAGAGTATTACGCATCTCTTCCGAGATTGAGAATGAATCGTGTGAATTCAAACAAACTAAGGGAATGTTCAGTGCCTTGGTAGGATGATGAACAAGATTTACAAGAAGTTGGACAAATAAGGGTACTTTAAGGAGTGTTTGGAACAATGCATTATCGTTAATGTTTGATACTATTTAGTTGTTTTTATTATGTAGGATGATAACATAACTTGAAACAATGGTGTATGCTAACAATCTCATGCGGGGATAGCACAAGTATGCTATCAAATTTTACCCATTTTCACTATATTGTGAAAATCAATAAGCCTTGCTCAAAATCTATGCTCCACTATGTTTAGATATGTGTTATTTACTTTTCCTAACTAGAAATGTTTAGTATAATAGCTTTTGAGAAAAATTTCGGGTTTCGAAATTTCCCGACACCTAAAAGCGTACTCATCCATATTTCATTTCTCCCGGATCGACGGCACCAAAATTTTGGTACCGTCCTTTATGTAATTTGGTACCGCCATACATGCATGGAGGACCGACGGCACCCTTTTAGGGTACCGTCCGTGTATGATTTTGGTGCCGTGGATTCTCCGGTAATTTTAAATTTCGACTCTTTCGTGATTCCAAATTATCTTCCATCACTTATAAATCAATCTTAACTAGTTTATACTGTTATTAGAACTAGTATCATTTACCAAAATCTATAAGAAATCCATTTCCCACCAAAATTCAAAAATTTGAAAAATCCACCCAAGGAGCCCTTTGGCATAAAGGAAGGAACCAAATTTTTGGTACCTTCAAATCCGTGGGTAATCTGAATATTAGGAAATTCCACTCACTAGAACACATTTATTGCATATCTTTTCTTCTTCACTCCATCTTCTTTGAATGGATTGACTTGGGTGATATGACTAGCATTCAACCCACTTCCAAATCATTAGAACCTCATCTCCTCAATGGCTCAACATCAAATCTAACCATTTCTCAACAATTTCTTACCTCTATAAATTGAAAGGCTTTACCATGATCATCCTCACACCTTCTTCATTCTCACTACTATCTAGCAAATCAAAACCCAAGTTAAAATGACTAAATCATCACCAAAACCTTGCAAGAAAACCGCTAGAATTAGCGTTAGGCCTTGTTGTTTTGTTCATCTTAGCTCATCATCCGAATCTTCACCACTCACAATCTCATCTCCCATTAGAGATGATACACATCTTACTTTAGCTACACCCACTTCATCACACATTGTGATCACCACTCCACCACCAACAAAACACCTACTTCACCTCCACCGCACCCATCTAAACATCCAAACACCTCACCACCTTCACCAAGGTCTCCCTCTCACTCCCATGGAGTTATTCTCAACACCACCAACATCACCAAATCCTTTCCTAGAGGACTTGGAAGACTTGCCTCCTAGGCCAAGTCATCCACCACCATTGCCATCCTTTGGCACCATTGAGCGAATCGCTCATGAATCACCTCGGTCACCCATTGACCCAAACGCCCATTAGGGCCAAGACCTCTCCTTTTCCACCCCATTCACAAGGACATTCATGGTCCTTTATCGGGATCATCCACTTCCTTCATCAATGTCCCTCATATTGAGGACATTCCGGAGAGCATGTGGGATGACAATCCCACTAGAGAGGAGATTCAAGCCGAACTCCATAACCTCCACCAATTCAAAGGCATGGTGGATTCTCACTTAAGTGAGACAATGCAAATGCAAAGTGCTTTGCTTGCATCCATCATGACCACTCCAAACATCCCCAACACCACCAACACATCCACCATTCCACCACCACAACCTCCGCAAACTTTCTACCCTCCAAGGCATGGTTGCTCTACTTGTGAGCAAACGGGTCAAACCATGGAACGGACCGGATTATGGTCCATGACTTCCACGAAGAAATGAGGTTCATCCTCAACCACATTCTTGAGCGTCTCAACGCTCTTTCCCATCCACCATCACTTTAGGATGATTTTAGAATAGTCTTTCTTTTGCTTTCTTAGGATAATTTTTTTTTCTTGTACTAAAACACATCATTGTGTTCTCTTTTCATGATCTTGATTCATGAAAAATTTTAACTAATGAATGTTGTTTATTACATTGTTGGTGTCATTACATAGTGTTTGGTAATGCTTGTGAATGATCATTATTACTAACAATTTTTTTTGTAGCTTTATTTTCACAATCCATGTAACTTCCCATTAAAGCACCCAATTTAGGGGAGCTTTGAACAAGGGGAGATAATAAGCTCAGGCTCATTCCATTCATAGCCTCTTCTTTTGTTGAGACAAAAGGGGAGAAAATATAGAACTTGGAAATTATTTATATTTGACTTTTACGAAAAGTCAAGCGCATACAATTGACTTTCTAAAAGTCAAACAGAACCCTCATTGATAATACTTGACTTTTCTTAAAAGTCAAACGCATACTGACTTTCGAAAAAGTCAACATCATGCATCAACTAGTGAATTCTTTGATTTTCATAAAAGTCAAATTTCATACACTTGCATTATCATTTCCTTTTCAAAGTTCTAAAACTAATATTTTTATAACTCTTGTACAAACTTTGTTTCTTTTATACAAATAAAATTTATATTTTGTCCTCAACAAAAGGGAGATTGTTAATACAAATATCGTCATTAAGCGTTATTTATATTTTGATCTTTGCCTAAGTTTTGTTAACGACAAAAGTAAATTTAATTTATAAAAGCTTAAAGCTTGTCAAGTTTATTAGATATTAAAACAAGCTTTCTCAAACAATATATTCATCATTCAAGCATTTACATTTATGATTAGTAACATCTTGAAATGACTCTAATCATTATATATGATAGTAGTTTGTAGAATGTGTTGGGTTCTTAAACCAAACACTACTTAAGCATTTGCATATTTCCATTAATAGTAATACAACATTTGACATCATGTATTACATCATGGAGATCATTGGAAGATTCCATTAGATATTTTGTGAAGATTTGTACTCTTCATATCTTGCACAATCTTACTTAGATAGAGTTGACTTTAGGCAAGATTTGATATCTTGGTTGTCGATTGGCGGTACCATTTTGGTACAGGCGGAACCCTTTTAAGGGGTCCGCGGTCCGTCAGACGCTCTGTCCATTTGGCTATAAATAGCAATGCCAAGCCAAGTAGTTTTCATCCCTTTCTAACATACTCTCATACATATCTTCTCTCTAACCTTTCTAACTCGGTTTCATATCATATTAGTGATCTCTTTTGTAGCAAAGAAGATCAAGTCATATTCAAGCTTCAACGAGTTGGAAGTCTTGTTTGTTTAGTGTTGTATGATCTAGTGTTGATCCATACTTCATTATTGTACCAAACCATTATAAACTTGTGAGTGTGAGTGGTTAGTATTTTAGTCCTCAAAATACATTGTGTGTGGGAGTAGTTGTACCCTTGGAAAGAACTCGACATCTAGCTTAGTGTCGGAAATAGTGTAAGCGAAGTGTAAAGGTTTTCTCCGCGGTGAAAGGAGCTTGTTGACTAATGAAGTTAAACTCTCGAGTGTGAGACTCGAGGAGTGGAGTAGGCAAGGAAAAAGAGTCCTTGTAGGCGAACCACTATAAACAACTTGTTGTGGTTTGATCATTTCTTTCCTTATTTACTTATTACATATTGCTTGCATATTTCACTAACATACTTAAGATCAATATCAATTGATCTTTCAATAAGTTTCAAAACAAAGATTTTAATCGGTAAACTATTCAACCCCCCTTCTAGTTTTCTACATGACGAAAACGTGCTCCCCCTTGAAGATTGCAAAGATGCAATGAGGTATCATGAAGTATAATCCAAAAACGGATTAAAGTTGCAAATGTTTTGCAATATCGTTTGACAAAAAGATCCCCTAGCTTTATGGTGTCAAAATCTTCATGTGTTATTTTGAAAATCTACAAAGTAAAGGTTAGAAAACAAGAATATAATGCATAGTTTCCTGCAAGAAAAACTCAAGTTAGTACAATTTTGTGCCTCTGTACAACGGATCCCACGGTTCCCTTCTTGGAGGGATCCGTATAGGCATAATGGAGGGATCCGGCTATCTGTTGATAGTTTCTTCAGCAATGAAGATGTGTCAAACAATGCTACTATGAGGATAATTATATATATATATGAGAAATACAAAGCACAAAGCACAAAATATAGCAAATAAGTGTTCATTCAATAAAACAAGAGATAACAAACTAAATCTCTAAAACTAAGAGAATGAACTAGGACATATAAGTACCACTAAATACTAACTAGATACTAGACTTAAAAAGCTACAATGTGCTTGAGTCTAGGGATGAGTGGACTTGTTGATTTGATCCAACTTTTCAAAAGATGATTAAACAAGAAATGTATCTCATTTCGTACTTCTTGAACAAGTCCTTGAGTGTTTAGACAATTTGGACAATTATTGTCTTGGTTTGGACCAAGGAAAATGGATACTTTGAGGAGGCTCTATGTGTGCTTGTGGTCTACATTTTGAGAAGTAGGAAGAGGTTCTAAAATGAGGGTGGTAATGGAACTTCTTCCATATGATCAAGGTTATTCCTTGTCTCACATGATGGGCTAGTTGGTGTTGTGGGTGGTTCCCTATTCAATGAAAAGGTTGGTGAATGGGAGGTTCTTGGTGGTGAATGATCTAATGAGTAGATGTTCGGGTGAGGAAGAGGCTCATTCAAGGATTGTAGTCCATGCTTAATGAATGATGGTTTTGATGGCTTGCTAAAACTAGCCGTGTTTGGTTTTGAACTAGAAGGCCCTTTTCTGGTCCGAAAGGTTTGATGCTAATCCTTGCGGTTCTCTTAGCCTTTGGATGAGTTTGATGAGGTGAGATTCTAGCTTCACTATCTCTAATGGGAGATGTTTCGATGGATGAGATTTCATGGATCATTTGACTTTTTCTCTTGGATGATCCTGTGGTTGAAGAGTTGTTGCTAAGAGCCTTAGTCATAGTGATAATGGTGCTTGTAAGAGCTTCTTTAGTTGCTGATTTTTGAGATGTGATTGAGAGTGGTGACTTAGTCGTAAGGTTGTTTGGTTTATAAAGGATAATTTGAATTAGGAAATTAAATCCTTGGCCACTTAGAGGATTAAGCATGCTCTTGATATTTTGATCAGCTCTAGGAGGGTAATTAATAAATGCTAAAGGTGGTTAGAGAAAAAGGTAACTTGAATTTGAATAAGGAGGCTAATTTATTCTTTCTGCATGTACGGATCCAGTGGATCCCTCTCGTGAGGATCCGCTGGTTATAGACCGTGGATCCGGCTATCGAACAGTTTTAAGTGAAGTCATTATGCTTTTGTAAGGTTTATCATTAATGGATTTCGAGGTTTTGACTTAATTTTGAAGTCTTTAGTCGTGGATATCTCAAATCCTCAACCATAACAAGTAATGGTGCTTAATGATGGTTTTGGCCAAGAACATTGACCTTGGGTAGTCTAACCATATGTTTGACAAGGATTCCTTTTAATATGTTGTGGAAAAATGGTGATACTAAGTCCTAAAAGTCGATGATGTCCTAGGATAAATTTACTAAAATCTTTAAAATAAAAAGAAATGAAAAACTAGTTTTGGTCCTAATTTTGAGTCAAAGATGATTGAGATCAATTTGCTAAAATTGAAGGGTAGATCAAATTAAGTGCTATCAAATGTGATAGATAATGTGTGAGTGTTGGAGCGGAATTATGGTGAGTTTTGACTAGTTGATAAATAAAAAATATTTCAAAATATATCCTAGATAAGCCATGGATGAGAGTGAGGTTTTCAACTATTAGCGGAAGACTTAGTTGGCTCTAGTGTATTATGTTTGACTTGTTTGAAGTATTCTAGTGGACTATTATGATGTAGCCAAATCATTTTGCACATCAGTGCATCGGATCCATGGTTCCCTTATGGGAGGGATCCGCTAGTTCAAAATCGGGATCCGCCAACCTGCGGATCGGTGAGCTTTCGGAAATGTGCAACTTTGCACTTTATAGTAAATGATTTTCCTAGTTGTTTCTATGGGGACTAAATGCAAGAACACAACTAATATAACTTGTATCAAAGTAAGCTGAAGTTCCTAGAATGAGTGACGACGACCACACCAAGAGGTCGTAAAATCTCATTTTCAAATACCTAAGTTAGGATGTTTAGTGCCAAGATATTGCAATACCTACATACTACAAGCATATTTTAAATTGTTTACAAACCATTGTTTGAAATTGTTCATCATGCATTTGAGTCCTAAGACTTTACCTTTCTTCACTTCTTCACCCATCCTCCATTCTTTATCAAACCATCTTCACTTCTTCTTCCTCAAGAAATTGGCAAAGCATTGAAGATTCCTTGGTTTGTTGCCATTCGGGTGATTAATTGGGGATGTTTGGCAATTGGTTAATGTAGTCCAAAGGGTCAAGATCACTATTCTCAAGAGGGTTGCTACTACTCCCTTCACCTTTACCTTCTTTTTTCCTCTCTCTTTCGTCCGAGGAATCCGTGGGTGGGTGTGGCCTCTTGCCTTCTACCATGAACCTTGTTGTTCTACCCTCGGTTAATGGAACCATGACCTTATTGCAAAAGTTATGATCAAGGAATTGTGGAGAAGGGTCTAAAGCAAAGATAAATTTGGCAAGACGGGTTAGAAGCATTGCATACGGAAGTACCATCTTGTCCATGCTTCTCACACTTGCCATTCTTTTGACCATGTAGTAGGCAAGGTTAAACCGAGTATTGGTCACTAGACAATATATTATGAAGCTTAGGCATGCGTTGGGGTGGTCCTTGTTTCCTACAGGGCATACCACATTTCTCTTATCACAACTTCCCATTTCTTATACAACCCATACATTTCGAAAGATCTATTTGAAAAGGATCCTTGTAGATCAGTTTTGACTTCCTTGTGACTCTTAATGGTGATGCTCTTGGCATGAACACGGTGTCCTCACCGTGGTTGCTTAGGGATAAAGTGTTGTAGATATCATGGTGATCAACCATTGTATGTAGTTGTTCCAAAGACCATTCATTTGAGTACATACAAACGCCATCATATGTAACCCTAGAATTCTTCCAAGCTCCTCAAGTGAAAGAGTGTACTCATGTCCATTTATGGTAAATTCAATTGAGATGGACCCATCATCATTTCTAATTATACCCGTAGTCTTGTAGAACTCAAGCACAAAGACCGGGCAAATTTTCTCGTTTATATCCAATAAACAATCAAACCCAATAGTTCCAAATACTTCCTCATGTCGGTATTTGCAAGAAATGATGGATCAACAACTCTACCTTCATGAAAGAGTCTCCTTTCAGCGACTTCCTATCGTCCGGACTTAATCCATTTTCCTATGGTACATGGGAATGTAGTGGGTGGTGTTTTGGTAATCTTGTTGCTTGTTGCTTGGCATGATGTTCCTAAACAATACAACCACATTGTGGTGTTAATGGTGAATAGTAACCTAGAGGGTTTGATCACAATTTGCTCTCATCATCTTTGTTGAGTTCAAGAAATGTGTTTAATTTGTATTAACAATGTTAATTCTTTGATTTAGATTATCTTAGAAAACAATGTGGTGACAAATTATGATAAAACCATTTGAACCCAACTCTTAAAGATGAAGAAATTGTAATTCTAAGAATCAAGGAATTAAATTAACAATGTAGTGAAGATTATACTTACACAAGTGATTGTTAGGCTTGAGAAGAATGATCAATTTGCTCCTATGAACAGTACCTGAGTTCTTGTTCGTGAGTCTATGAGGTGAGTATAATTGTGGAACATCCACAGTGATCATTTTTCGCTTATACTGTCTTCTGTTGCACGGATCCCGCGGATCCCTCTCATTTGGGACCCGGCTAGTATAAGCGAAGGGATCCGGCATGACAGTAAAAAGCCAGCTCAAACATTCCTTGATAACTTTGGTTTGGGAGTTCTAAAACGCCTAGTGTTTTGATGTTAAGGCTCTAAAACTTGTGGTTTGAGGTTTTGAAGATTAAGTACTGTTCCTATTAGATGAGGTTCCCTTTTTAAGACTTAGCCACAATTCTTTGGAAGCTATTCAAACATTATAATAAAATCCCATTTTATCATAACATAAGAAGTTTCACATGGATATTTATTAACATAGATGAAGTCTCAATAAATCTTCTGTGATGAATAATGATTAAGGTTATCAAATAACCAAGATATCATTATTATGAGTTGGTAATAAAATCTATACAAATAAGTCGGAAAACACTAATTTGATAATGACTATAAAATGAGTAATTACTAGAACCATTACTAATAAATCATGCAACTAAGATTTTAATAATAACAAATAAAGGTAATTAATTAAAGATCATACCTTTGCCAAATATTCTTTTTAAGAAAAGAAGTATTTAGATATTTTGTGATTTTCTTGGAATCTCCAGATTTATGTTGTAAGAATACTAAACATTATTTTTGCGAAAAGAAATATTTAGATGAATTCTTTATGATCTTCTTGGTAGCTCCAAATCCAAGTATGGATAATGCTTAGAAAAAAAAATTGTTAGAGCATTCTATCATTGTCCAACAATAAACAAGATAATGATTTTAAAATATGACAAAAATAATCCTTCTTTGTAGTTTTCAAACATACATAGATCGTATCAAGTTTTTAAAGTACAACATACTCTAAGAAACTTGGTAACGAAGCTGTGATGCCAATTGTGGAAAACTAGAAGGGGGGTTGAATAGGTTTACTAATTTAAAACTTCCTTTTAAATATTTAGATCGACTTATGTCAATCTATTTGGTTGTTCGTTGGACGTTGATAGATAGATATATAAGCGTGTAATGAAAGATAAAGTAAGAAACACATCACCACGACACAAGTTATTTATAGTGGTTCGGCTACAAGGACACCTTCCTTGCCCTACTCCACTCCCGAGTCACCTACTCGAGAGTTCGTAAGCACTACACCAACTCCTTATGGCGGAGAAGCCTTCACAACGCCGCTTAACCTTTTTCGGTACAAAGCTAAATCGAGTTCCTTCACACCAAGGCGAACCACACCTAACACAATGTCGCCTACCCTTTATACTGGTGCTAGGCTAACCACCGAGTTCTTTCACACCTTAGGAGAACTAATCCTATCACAACGTCGCCTACCCTTTATTAGGTACTAGGCTAAGCACCTAGTTCCATTGCTATGGAGGAACAACTACCCTTCACGACACAACACCTATTATCAAGGAGATCTACTCCTTGTTACAACACCATCATGGATATCACCATACTTGTAAATAAACAAATACTTATATGTATAACGATGCACCTCATCGATTATACGACCTAAGCATTCTTACCAAATGCTATTTGATTTGATTCTTGGCATCCTTCACTAATGCCTTTGACACAACGCTTGGCACCCTTCACTAATGCCTTCGTCTTGACACCTTTAGCATTCTTTACTAATGCTTTGACACGGATGATGAGCACCTTTCACTAATGCTTTCATCTTGACACTTTCGGCATTCTTCACTAATGCCTTCGACCCAACATCTATGGAGAAAGGAAGAACTATCAACAAGATAACCTTCGTTGTCTTGATGATGACGAAGCATGGCAACTCATGGACTTGAGCTTGCACATCTTCAAGATGTGGTGATCTTTCCTTTAAGAGGAACCTAGAAGATCACACAAAAAACAAAAGACAAACTACATAGATCTCTTGGATCTGAGGTTAGAGGGTTAGAATACTTGGGGAAAGTATGTTTGTAAAAGGATGAATAGAAAGGAAGAAATGGCTCTCTTTTTATAGAAAATTCTCTCTTGTTCCCGGATCCCACGGATCCTTCCACTGGGATCCGGCTAGCACAAAGCTAGGGATCCGTGGAACGCCCTCTTGCCCATGGGTATTTTTGGTTATGGGTCATGGGTCATGGGTTATGGGTTGATCCATGGTTTTCTATCTAGATACAATGTACCTTAAGGATACATTGAGCTTGGTTAAGTGGTATATATAAAACCATGGGTTATGGGTCAATACCATTTCCTAGTTTTTACCCATTTTAGTATTTACATGTTTTTACCCATTTTAGTATTTACATGCTTTTACCCATTTTAGTATACTTAGTATAAGTATGTATAACCCAATATGTAAACATTAGTTGTTGTACATATATATATCTAAATCATAAAATCACTTAAACTTGTTATAGTGTTTTATGTGAAAACGTAAGTGTGTTAGGAAACTATTAACTCAAACTATTTACGTACTCTATTTGTTTCGTTAAAATGATTTTACGTTTGTTATCGACAAAACATTAGAAGATCGTAAAATATAAATAAACGTTTTTACGGCTTATTTGTATTAACAGGTTTCAATGCTTAATATCATTTGTAAGAATCTATGATACATTAGAAATTTATGCTTGGTATCCTTTATATTCTTAAGCATTTCCTCAAAGATATATTTTGAAAAATTATATTGTCTACCATGGGCCTAACATATTATAGCATTTGCAATTGAACTGGAGAACTGATCCCAACCACCAGATTTGGGACTAAGGCATTGAAGCAGGGTATGGACTAAAAACCTCCACTTAGGGCAAAATTTATTTTTATACCAAATTATTTTTCCATCAAAAGGATACCCTAAGCTGGTTAGTCCAGAGATAATTTCATCTCTATTATTCTCAAAAAGACCATATGCATCATCAAATTGTAACTGAGTCCTAATAAGGGACTCAGTTATCACATGCTCTCTTCCATCAATGGTTCCACAATCTCCTTGGTAGAATCAGTGAGAGATCGCTCATGAGCAGTGGCCCAAAATTGTTTGACAATAGAGTCATAAACAATCGATGGAGAGTGAGTAAGAGCATATCTGATCTTGGAGCGCAAGAGAAAATCAATCATAGAGTCATAAATGTCGCTCCCTTTAGCATGTTCCAAAAATGCAGTTTTGTTGTGATCCACTTTGTAATCGAGCATTGCCATTGATATTGAGTGAGAAGAATGAAGATGAGCAGGATTCAAATTGAGAGGGAATTGTGGTGTGGGATATGTCTGATTGACTATTTAATTAGGTTTCCCAAAATAGTCGTTTAAATTGACAGCAGATTCGGAACAAATCTTTGACCAATTTTTACTTTAAATATATATCAAAACGAGCAGCAATGAAAAGTCAACCAGCGGAAACCAAGTGGTCAAACGGCAGAAACCAATTAACTTTTTTCCGTAGTAACAATTCAAAGCTATCAGCAGAATCCACAGCCCATCAGCAGAAACAATCACAATATCAGCAGCAATGAAAAGGGAATCAAATAAAATCTTTGACCCATAACAGTGCCTTAACTGTCTCCAATCAGAACTTTTATCGATACAAATTCCAACCATTAATATTTACCATAACTTTTACCGACCTAAGATTCCAAAAAGCCTATAAAACCAACCCCTTATAGCGGCAACCTTACAAACAAAACACATAACCCTAAGCACCAAAATCGAACAGATAACCATGAGCAATTCTCCAAACCACCCAATTGAACTATCATCATCTGATAGTGAACCAAGCTGGTTGAACTACTTCCTTCCTGGATCTTCCAATAGTATCACCTACATCTCAAGAGAGCCTCCCAGCAGATCACCATTTTACTACACTACTTCAGAAGAAGATCTTCCCAATCCTCCTCCACAGCATGAGGTTGAAGTGTCCAGTGCTGAGCTCAATGCCATGAATGAGGACACTGATGATGAGGTGAATGATCCAACCTACAGACCTCGCACCAACAGGCCACTCAGTGTTGCTCCTCTAACTGTGCTTCCACCAGATGCTGCAGCCCCAGTGTGAGAATGGATGGATAGGAGGGGAAGAGAGCATCATATGATGCCTGAGTGGGGAAAGAACAGGCCAGAGAGGAGGCCTTGAAGAGTGAAGCCATGGTCTGAAGGAGTGTTGAGTCTTGCTTTTTATGTTCTGTATCTGTACTGATGTCACTGCATCTCTGAATGCAGTTGTTTTTAATGAATAAAAGCTTTTATCCTTTGTCTTTTTGTTATCTATTTCCACTGATTGTGTGTTTGATACTTGATCTACAAGATGGTTAGTAGTACACAAAACATACACAAAAAATATATACATATATATACATAAAATATACAACATAAAGACCTCCCCTTAAACCAGAATCCTCCCCTTAGGCACAATCCACCCTCAATCACAACAATCAGGGGTTGATCATGCCTATATGGACAACCAAATATTGAAATCTGGGACCATCAAAAGCTTTTGTTAACAAATCAGCAACATTTTCATCTGTGTGAATTTTAAGCACTTGAATAAGGTGTTTTTCATTAGCATCTCTGATAAAGTGGTGTCTAATTTCTATGTGCTTTGTTCTTTGATGTAAGACAGGATTTTTAACAATGCATATTGTACTTTGGTTGTCTATAAAGATTTTAGTGTTCATAAAATTGAACCCATAATCCAATAATTGGTTTTGAATCCAAAGTACCTGACCACAACAACTAGCAGCAAGAACATATTCATCTTAAGTAAAAGATGTAGCTACTATGGTCTGCTTCTTGCATTGCCAAGAAATTAATCTCCTTCCCAAGAACTGACAACCCCCAGTAGTAGATTTGCGATCAAAATTAGCACCAGCATAATCACTATCACTATAAGCTTCCAACTCAAATGGAGATTCTATAGGATACCAAAGACCCAATTTGGGTTGGCCTTTGAGATACTTGAAAATCTTATTGACTGAAGTCAAATGGCCTGGGAAGTCAAAGGTGTGACCTGATGCTTAGAACAAGCACTGACTACAAACATTATGTCAGGCCTAGAGGCAGTCAAATACATGAGAGAACCAATCATTGATCTATATAGATGCACATTAACAGCAGGATCTGGTTCATTAGTTGACTTAGCCTTAGTGGCCTCATAGGGTGTAGTAGCAGTCTGATAAGGTTTTAAAAGGTACCATTTTGAGGGGTCGTTTAAGTCCTTATTTGATCACTTTGTATTCGTTATTGCTTAATATCGTTCCTTTTCACTTTTTAGGTCTCGTGAAGGCAAAATCGGAATGGCACTTATTTGGACGAAAAGCGCGATTATATGAAGAAAATGGCCAAAGTCGAAATCGAGACACTTACGTTCTTTGAAAGTAGAAGGCGGCGTCGGTGCTATTGGCGCCGTCCCAAAATTATTGTGACGGGCGGAACCCAAACTCGTATTTTCAAGAGACGGCGTCTAGTTGTGAAAGAGTAGGCCGTCGCTACTCGGACGGCCTAGATGCAATCCGGACGACGCCGGAAGTCAAGAGGACGGCGTCACGGACATAAGGTGACGCCGCCGCAAGGTTAACGTGGCCAAGACGAAACCCTAATGGCGGCGACATGACGGCGTCACTAAACATAAGGTGACGTCGTCGCAATTGTAATCTTATATATAGAATCCGAATTTTTCGGTCTTTGTGTGGAGAGTCTTTGGGTAAAACCTAAAATCGAACCTAAGGTGTCTTGTACGAGTATTTTAGGGTTTTAAACCCTATCTTACATCAAGATAAGTCTTTACTTCATTAATTCAATTATGTCTTTGATTATTTGTGTGTATGCTTGCATGTTCTCCATGTCCGGCTAATTTATTTGTGTGTTTGCTTAGAAAGTATGAAACTTAATTATTGAATATTGATTGGTTGTTTCTTATCTTAGTTGATTAATGATCTAGTAATGCGATAGGTCATTCGTTGTGTACTTAATGCTTGATTCATTTTGTGAACCTTAGAATATAATTACCGAGTAGTTGTAGGCTAAACCATCCAAAGAGCGCCTTAGAGTAGGAGTTTATCATCCTAGTGGGTTTGTAGACGAGACCCTTTGGTAAGTTCGAAGAGTTAGGGAGAAACGATACCCTACAACTTTAGACACACAACGCAACTAGGAATAAGGCGTGACACTCAACCATCAATAGGAGATAATTAAGGAGTAATACAATCTAAGTAAACACATCTTTAAACTATCATACGAGCACACATTAATTAGACATAGACTCCCGAACCTTAGTTTAGATAATTAGATAATAGTAGAGTAATCGGTGAAATACCAACCCCAAATCCAATACCCGAGATTCGTACCTTTCCATTTCATAAAACATAAAAAGATAAAAATAATCTTCCTCAACCTTAACCTTAGCGTAGTAACTCCTTACTAGCATTCCTATTCCCTAGAGAACGATATCAATACCGTGGCTTACCCTAATTACTACACTACAACGATTAGGTTCACCGCCTAGGGTGTTATAAAACTTGCTCAAGAAAAGGAAGTTTCCTTGACCCCGAACGACGTGTAGCGTTATCATGTTTTAGGCGCTACCGGGGAATAGAATAGCTAGTTAGTAGTCCACCTCGTTTAGGTTTCTTTGCTTGATTCCTATCAAGTAAACTTTTTCTCATTTTAGATTTCTCTTAGTCTATCCCCATTCTTCTTGACCCTCGTTCGTAAAAAAAAAAAAAAAAAAAAAAAAAAATCACTTAACATGATCCGTATCTTCCATCGAAGATTCTTCACTCTGCCGCTCCCAATCCCGAGATTGAGAACGCGATCCCACAAAACCCTTCACCCACTCACCATTTTGGTAATCACCTAGGCATAATGAGATAAATTGGCAACAACAAAGTCCTTTCTATTACTCCGATTCGATGAGGAATTTGATTATGGTGAGGCACTTGACAATGGAGAGGTCATTAAGGAAGACCCATCCCAATGTTTTGACCCTAGGTGTAGGATTGAGAAAGATGGCCCTTTAACATGCAATTCCCTTGCAAAATAGGACTAGAAGGGTTCGATGCTTATTTGAATTCATTCTTACCTTTAAACTTAATCTCGCGGGACCTATACAACAAAATCAAGGTCAATGAGTTAACTTATCAAGTGAACAATGTTGTTGAAGCGGTCATTTATTTGCACGTGTTTGTCGGAAGTTTTGCTTATTTGGTAGAGTTCATGGCCTTAGAAGACTTAGGAGAATTTATAGATAAAGACCTCACTCAAATAATTTTGGAAAACCTTTCAAGAAATTGACTAGGTTGAATGAACGGATGATTGATGGTCTAATTACATTCTCGATGAAGTTGAAGATTTCATCTACCAAATGCCACGCTCATCCTAGGTTTAAACATAAGGACATCGAGGTTTGTAATAGAATGACCCTATTCCATTGCTTAGTGAAAGGGATAAGCGAGTGGGCTTAGGTACCCATATGAGAAAACTAAGCGGTATTACAAAAATTGCCTTGAATTAGGAGATGATTACAAAAAGAATGAAAGAGCGTTGGAATGGCTTAAGTGTGAGCACGAGAGGATAGGTGAGGCAACGTAGGAGCACGACTACGAGTCTAGCTACAAGACTCTTAAATAAAGAAAAGCGCTTCGTGGGAGGCAACCCATGCTTAATTGTTTGCTTGTTAGTGTCATATATCTTTTATTAATTGTTTATCCTCATGTTTAAATTTGTAAAAATGCTTTATTTTGTTTTTAACCTCGTCTTAATTGCATATAAAGGTATTTTACATAAGGGATAAGTGTAGGGAGGATTACACACGTTTTCAAAAGAAACGTAAACATGAGAATAACAATTAACTAAAAGATATTTATGTTTGTTTGTTCGAGTCAAATGCTTGTATCGAGTCATAATGGATGTTTTGCGAAATTTTTCCAGATTCTAAAGATGTAAATTTTCCGAATTTTTTCGAAAATCGCAGACCGCTTTTGTCGGGATAACTGACGGCGTCGAGATTGCAACCGACGGCGGGAAGGAGTAAAACATCGATCACTTTTTCTCGTTTTCGAGCTACTTATAAATTTTGGAATTTTCGGTCTTAATTTTCTTAGAAATTCGTAAACATCCATTCCACAAGCATTATATCCTAGTTTAAATCGAGTCTTATATATATTATTACCACCGATTTTACGCGAAGGTTTCGTTTGTTTACTTCAAGTGTGCGAGTTTAGTTTGTCAAGAAGTTACATAAGATTGAAGGAGCTTTTCACGCAATAACTCTTCTTGAAAAGAATTTAACCACCACTTTACGGATCCTACCGAGCTAATCGGGGAGTATTAGTTTCTTCGCTTTTAATTACCTTCTTTTATCATAACTTTGATATTTCGGGAACATTGGGGACAATGTTCAGTTTAAGTGTAGGGAGGAAAATAAAGCGGGAACTTTGAAACTATGCTTATCCTTGACTATTTGCTTTGTCTAATTGTGATTGTGTAATAAACCATGAGAAAATGTCGGTTAGGGTAATTTTGGCACCAAATTTAAAATTTTTATGACATATAAGAGTGGGCCATTAGTCTTAACAAAAGCGTCTCATGGATAAGAAGTTGCATGACTAGCACAAAACCCTTTACCACCCAAATTCCACCAAATGTGAGGATCGCCTTAGATTAGTAGAATTAAAGCATTCATCTTTAATGCTTAGAGTGTGAACCGGTAGTATATTAGATTCTAGAACTTGTTTTGTGATGCATTCGAGATCGCAAGTGAGGCTACACTTGTGTAGTTAGGAATAACTAAATGATAAGAGGCATTAGGATAACCCTTGTTTGATACCTGTAATATAATTACTTTTTCCATTTCGGTTGAGTAATTCCCCACACCCTGCGTTGTACTCATCTTTAGTACACGATACCCTAGTTAACCCCTCGAGCCTATCCTTTTCGCGGTTCTCGTGATGTTTCGGTTTTCGGAATATCAATGAAGAGCATTGTTTACACCCCACCCCAAATATACACTCAAATCGCTTTAGCCTACCCTTATGCACTCACTTTTAGTGCAAATGTTTGTTATCACCCGAACCCTTAGTTCAATTATCTAGTTGCTTGCATAAGTTGCTAAGTCGAGTCATATCCTTTGTATACATTTTGGGATGATTGGGATTCATGGGAAAAGTTAAAGTTTATGAAATGACGGGAAGGGAACGTTAAATTCAAATTCCCTTTGTTTGCGTAATAATGTACCCCAAGTGTTTTGATCTTTTCAATTCGGGTCAAATTAGTGTTAGAGTAATAAAAACTCAAGTGTAGGGATATGCCTATAAATCCCTAGTATTTTGATGTTATCATAGAGGATGGTAGAGTAAAAGTGTATGAAAAAAAAAAAAAAAAAAAAAAAAAAAAAATCGAAAAAAAAAATAGAAAAAGAAATAAAAAATAGTGTAAAAAAAAAAAAAAAAAAAAAAAAAAAATACCATACTGGCTACCATCCTACATCTATCCTTTAAATTTATGTTTGTTTATTTCCGTTACCTAGAGTTTTAGAGTGTCGAGTCTTGGCTTAGCAACGCCATTCTTCGTATGCATTTAACATAGAGATTTTGACTTGCCACCACTAAATAGCCTATCCCACCAAACCCTTATTTCCTCTACCGTAAGCCTAACGTTACAACCCTTTAAATACCTCTTTGATAGTCTTTCCTAGGTGCTTACGCCAAAGCGATGGAGGTTTGATCTATTCTCGAGCCTATGGTAATCTATGTACTAGGACCGGTTAATGAGTGTTTATCTTCCATTTCCTATTTTGTTATATTTCATATATACACGAGAGAGATGTGAGTATCCAAACACCCCATGTGAGGTGCTAGTATGTAATTCCGTGCTTGTTATGACTTTCTTGGGGCTTATATGTGTTGTGGACCGTTTTGAATTAATGCTTCATGACCCCTAACTTATAAATTAATTGGCTAAAAGCACATTTGCTTGAGGACAAGCAAATAACAAGTGTAGGGATATTTGATAAGGTTTTAAAAGGTACCATTTTGAGGGTCGTTTAAGTCCTTATTTGATCACTTTGTATTCGTTATTGCTTAATATCGCTCTTTTTCACTTTTAGGTCTCGTGAAGGCAAAATGTGGAATGGCACTTATTTGGACGAAAAGGCGCGATTATATGAAGAAAATGGCCAAAGTCAAATCGAGACACTCACGATTCTTTGAAAGTAGAAGGCGACGTCGGGTGCTATTAGCGACACCGTCCCAAAATTATTGTGACGGGCGAACCCAAAACTCGTATTTTCAAGAGGCGCGCCTAGTTGTGAAAGAGTAGGCCGTCGCTACTCGACGGCCTAGATGCAATCCGACGACGCCGAAGTCAAGAGGACGGCGTCACGGACATAAGGTGACGCCGTCGCAAGGTTAACGTGGCCAAGACGAAACCCAATGGCGGCGGACACGGCGTCACTAAACATAAGGTGACGCCATCGCAATTGTAATCTTATATATAGAATCCGAATTTTTCGGTCTTTGTGTGAGAGTCTTTGGAGTAAAACCTAAACCGAACCTAAGGTGTCTTGTACAAGATTTTAGGGTTTTAAACCCTATCTTACATCAAGATAAGTCTTTACTTCATTAATTCAATTATGTCTTTGATTATTTGTGTGTATGCTTGCATGTTCTCCATGTCCGGCTAATTTATTTGTGTGTTTGCTTAGAAAGTATGAAACTTAATTATTGAATATTGATTGGTTGTTTCTTATCTTAGTTGATTAATGATCTAGTAATGCGATAGGTCATTCGTTGTACTTAATGCTTGATTCATCTTTGTGAACCTTAGAATATAATTACCGAGTAGTTGTAGGCTAAACCATCCAAAGAGCGCCTTAGAGTAGGAGTTTATCATCTCTAGTGGGTTTGTAGACGAGACCCTTTGGTAAGTTCGAAGAGTTAGGGAGAAACGCATACCCTACAACTTTAGACACACAACGAACTAGGAATAAGACGTGACACTCAACCATCAATAGGAGATAATTAAGGAGTAATACAATCTAAGTAAACACATCTTTAAACTATCATACGAGCACACATTAATTAGACATAGACTCCACAACCTTAGTTTAGATAATTAGATAATAGTAGAGTAATCGGTGAAATACCAACCCCCAAATCCAATACCCGAGATTCGTACCTTTCCATTTTCATAAAACATAAAAGATAAAAAATAATCTTCCTCAACCTTAACCTTAGCGTAGTAACTCCTTACTAGCATTCCTATTCCCTTAGAGAACGATATCAATACCCGTGGCTTACCCTAATTACTACACTACAACGATTAGGTTCACTGCCTAGGGTGTTATAAAACTTGCTCGAAGAAAAGGAAGTTTCCTTGACCCCGAACGACGCGTGTAGCGTTGTCACAGTCCTAACAAGCTCCATGTCAAACTTCTTGAGAATGTCATGCACATACTTCTCTTGATGAATGAAAGTGCCATCTGATTTCTGCTACACTTGAAGGCCCAAAAAGAAAGTAAGCTCACTCATGGCACTCATCTCAAACTCACTTTTCATCAAGTCCTCAAATTCCCTGCACCAAGCTTCTTTGGTAGAACCAAAGATGATGTCATCCACATACACTTGCACAAGAATAATATCCCTGGAGCTCTTTTTGATAAAGAGAGTCTTATCAATAGCACCTCTCCTGTAACCATGTTTCAGCAGGAATGAAGAGAGCCTAGCATACCAAGCTCTAGGTGCCTGATGAAGTCCATAGAGTGCTTTAACCACTTTGTAGACCATATCTGGATTGAGAGGGTCTACAAAGCCCTTTGGCTGAGTGACATGCACTTCTTCCTCAATTTCACCATATAAAAATGCACTTTTCACATCCATCTGATAAACCATGAACCCCATGTAGGAGGCAAACGCCAAGAAGAGTCTGATGGCCTCTACTCTTGCAACATGAGCAAAGACCTCATCATAATCAATACCCTCTTTTTGTCTGTGACCCTGAGCAACCAACCTAGCTTTATTTCTAACCACAATTCCCCTTGCATCCCTTTTACATTTGAGAATCCACTTAGTGCCAATAGCATACTTACCAGGAGGCAACTGAACAAGCTCCCACACATTTTGATTCAAAAATTGTTGCATATCCTCTTGCGTTGCAGCTACCAAATCCTCATCTCCCAGTTCCTGTGCAACACTAGTAGGTTCAACCTAAGATAGGAAACAAGCAAAGAGACAATGATGATAGTCTATATGATTGTTCCTATGTTGATCCTGAATGTAGCTGATAAAAGCAGATTCACCAAACTTGGTCTGCTTGACCCTGCTTCTAGTTTGCACAGAAGAAGTAGGATCACCAATGATTAGGGATTGTGGATGAACTGTGTTAATTCTCTTAGTGACATTTGGACTAACATCCACTGAAGTGGCCAGATTAGTAAGAGCAGGTCCAAAGTCATCATCATAAGAATAAGAGCCAAATATGCATGTTCTGGACATGTGATGAATGCCATCCAACTCAGAGCTAGAATGTTGTGAATTGGCTAAGTCAGATGGACTTGGAAATCTGGTAGGAGTGTCTTCTAAACCCAAACAGTCAGTAGATGGAGTGTTTAAGGTAACAGCAGGAACAACATCACTAGCAAAAGGAACTGGAACACCACCAGCAGCATTAACATCAGCAACAACTGACCCATTATCAGAAGGATCAGCCACATTACTAGTAGAAATAGGGACACTACCAGCAGCATCAAAATTTCTTCGGGCTTCAATAGTAGTCTGCCTTAAGAGTTCCTCTGTATCTTTGGAGAATTCATAACCAAACTTTTGACATCATCCTTTCTTTGCATGCTCTTGGCGTTGAAGCTTCACTAGCTCTTCCGCATATCCTAGATCACTTGAAGGAACATCGAAGCAAGCGAGTCCTTGGTACACGAAAAATGGTTAGAAGGAAAGATGGAACAAGTATCGTTGTTCATCACACTGGATCGACTCATCATCGAGGAACTGTAATGTTAGATTGAGCATCTTGTGGTTCTGCAGAAAGGTCAGATTTATAACGAGTATAACCTAAATGGTCAGTTAAATAGTCAAGATCAAAGTACCATTCTTGACCTGCTCCCTGAACATTTGGATTTTCCTCCATAAACCTCAGATTCAGTGTCTCTTCAACCTTCTTTGTGGAGATGTTATATACCCTGTAAGCTTTACTATGAGTTGAATAGCCTACTACAAATCCCTCATTAGCTTTCCCATCAAACTTGCCCAAATGATCACTGGTGTTAAGTATGGTGACATGACAACCAAAAGGCTTAAGATGGCTAATGGTAGGAATCTTGCGAGACAAAAGTTCATAAGGTGTCCTTTTGTAAGGATTAGTTATCAATACCCTGTTCAAAACATAACAAGCAGTGCTAACTGCTTCAGTCCAAAACATGGTAGGTAACTTAGAATCATCAAGCATAGATCTTGCTACTTCTATCAGGGTTCTGTTTTTCCTTTCAGCAACTCCATTTTGTTGTGGAGTCTTGGCAGTGCTATAATCCCTTTTTATCCCCTTTGTAGCACAGAGCTCTATCAATTTGGCATTCTTGAACTTTATCCCATTATCACACCTAATAGCTTTGACATTCTTGTTCAACTGATTCTCTACCAAGGCAATAAAATCTTGAAGAATCTGGAATGTTTCATCTTTAGTCCCCAAAAAGAATGCCCAGCTATACCTACTATAACCATCAGTAACCACCAAACAATAGTACTTGTGATCAATGCTTCGATAGATGTAGGACCAAAAGATCCATATGTAGAAGTCGCAAGGGCTCGAGATATTGTGCTTCTGACGATAATAGACTTATAGGAAGCCTTGTGTTGCATTCCCTTGTTACAAGCCACAGTTGTGCTCATTAGTAAAAACCTTGGGCGGTCCATTAACTAACCCAAGTTTAGCTAGCTTGTTTATTGTTTTGAAATTCACATGAGCCATCCTCCTATGCCATTTATTAGATTCATCCAAGGATGCTTTTGCCACCAAACAAGCTAAATCACCAGCAGGCTGAACTTCATTGAGATTGAATGTATAAAGATTATGTTTCCTTGGTACCTTCAGAACAACTTGACTGTCATCAGGTATGTGGAAATCTTTGGAGACAACAAGACATTCAGTATCAGTGAACAACACGTAATTTTTCTTGTCACAAATTTGGGACACCGAAAATAGATTGAAATTTCTCAATGCTTCCACATAATATACATTCTCAAAGTCCAGCTGAGCAGTTCTAATAGTTCCATTCCCTGTAATTTTACCATCTCCTCCTCCAAAAGTAACAGTACCTCCTTGAATAGATACAGAATCATGAAGCCTGTCTCTGTTCCCTGTCATACTCCTAGAACAACCACTATCAACAATACCTAAATCTTTATTGGAAAGAGGATCATCCTATAATATAAAAGATATACAACAACATTAGTATACGTGGAGACCCAAGTCATCACTGACTTGGGCCTGCATTGTGGATCACATTAGAAAAACCTACAGATGGATGAGATCCACTATTGTTCTTGGAATCCCTCATAAAGATGGTCGATTGTGTGTCCAAGAGCAACCTCACGAGGGCTTAACAAAGATATCCCACCTTGCCCCTTTTATGCAAAAGGTCATTATTATGAGCCTGTAACCTTTTGAAAATAAGCACTAGTAGGTCTCGTATAATGGCCTATTGACATTTCGTCTCCAACTAGATGAAGATGACATGTCGTGAGAATCGGGTTACCAATGACAAGCGGTCTACCAAATAATTGATTCTGTTGGTCCTCACATGTGTTCTAGAGGGAACAAATGGAGGAATGTTGGTCACATCATTCCATACAGTTATATATCTCTGTTGATTAGTGCAAACATTCATCTATTTCTCATAAAAATCACAATCTTTGATAAGATGAAAAACACTTCCATAAACAAAACATGATTTCTTCTTAAATTGCTTGTTCAAAACAGGAATAGTCTTATCACAAACAGAATTATTCAAACCACAACCAAAATCGTAGTAATTGTTTTTAACAAAATCAACAAAACAAGAATTGTTTCTAAAAGAAGCTGTCTTTAAAAAGGTTCTTTAACAGCAACTCTTGGGGCATGGTGAGCTGGTAAAGGCTTGAAAGAGGCAGACTTTGAAGACTCTTCATTTCAATCACAACTGGCATAGTATTTAGATTGGGTCTCTGAAGTCCTGGAAGAACAAGAGACAAAAGTATTAGATTCACTGCCAGTGTCAGATAAGTCATTGGACTTTTGACCATAGGTCATATGTGATTCATCTGAGTCAGAGTCTAGGTTGGGTAGCTTAACAATACCATTTATTGAAGAAGAGACTGAATGCATTTCACCTTGTTTAATATATTTAACATGTTTTCTATATTTATCTTCTTCTTCATCAGTGACAGAATTAAAAACACTGTAGTCATTAGGGTCATACACCTCATCTGGACTAATATAGTCCTTGAAGCCTAACCCCATCTTAGTTTTGACAGACATAGAGCTATTCCATAGTTTATCTAAGTTTTTAGCCTGTTCTTGCCACTGATTATGTCTAGCCACCTCTGACTCTAAACGAGCTTAAAGACCCTCTTTTTCAGCAACAACCTTTACATATTCTTTCTTATTAAATTTTAATTTATTTGAGGTGTTATCTAAGTCCCTCTGAAAAACATTAATTTTCTCCTCAAGAGCCAATTGATTTTGTTCATACCAGGCCTTTTGTTTTTCTAAAGCTTTAACAGTTTTCTTATAGGCCTGGACTTGAATAAAGTATTCTTTATATTTCTCATTTACATCATCAAGTTCACTTTTAAGAGCATCATATTTAGCATTGCAACCAAATATACAACTTTGTACCTGAGAAGTGATGCCCATCATTGCAAACTCTCTAGCAGTGTCAGCAACCAGTCCAACTTGAGGCTTTTCATCCTCACCATCAGTCACATGATCATCCCAATCAACCCTGTTCTCCAGAGACAATAAGCCTTTAGGTTTCACCTCCTCAGCTTCCTTGATCTTGAATGAATTATACCTCCTTCTGTCACCTCCCTTCTTGTCTTGACATTCTCTAGCAAAGTGACCAAGTTGGTTGCATTCAAAGCATCTGACCTTAGTCCTGTAAAACCTAGCTGATTCCCTTCCTTTGTAGCCAAACTTCCTTCTAGAGCCATTCTCAAACCTCTTGACTTTCACAGCAAGCATGGCCATCTGCCATTTAAGATCCATCTCCTCCATATCCCACTAATCCACTTGTTCAAAGTCTTCATAAGCCAATCTGCTTGTGGTCTTCTTGATTCAAAGAACAAGAGAGTAGATCACATCTTCCACCACGAGTTAGACTTTGATCTTCTTGTAGAGGAATGTGTGTTACGGATGTTCTTTGATGAAGTGGGACTCTCAAAGATAAGGTACCATTGTATTACTCGGTAGCACCAACAAAGGCCGAGTGTGATGGGTGGAGAATATGTAGAATGACCCTTGATGTCAAGTTCAAGAGATCTCAGCTTGTTGTATAGATCATCAAAACTTATGTAATCGAGGCCTCCTTTAGCCTTAAGAGTAAGGGAAACCTGCCTCCAGGAAGAAGGTAAAGCACGAAGGAATTTGAGATTGCACTCCTCATTGTCAGGTTTAGATTTCAACTGATTAAGCTGGCTGAGGATCTTTTGGAACCTGTCATAGCCCTTATGTATGCCCTCTTCTTCAGAGATTGATAATTCCTGAAAGTTTTGCGTGACCATAGACTTCCTCATTTTCTTGGACTCATCGTTTCCACCAAACCTTGCTTATCCAGATGATAAAAGTCGCTCATGTGCTCACTTGAAAGAGCTTGTAGCAGGGTAGTCCTCGCCTTGGTTTCCCTCTAAAGGGCAATCTGTTCAGCATGTGTTGTGGCTGGGAGTATTATTATATTCCCATCTGGATCTCTTCGAGTAGCCTTCTTACTGTTCCCTTTTAGGATAATGTTCCAGAGATTGACATCCATGTTAGAGATATAGTTTTCCATCTTCATGGCCCATATGTCATATTCGTCCTTCTTAAGGTAAGGGAATTTTGCATTGGTGTTGGACATGGTGACCACTTGCTAAATAGTGGACTCGGTGTTTGTTGGCTCAAGCTGCTCATCATTCTCAGTATCAGAATGCTTTGGTGATGACATTGTTATGGTTTTGCAGAAAAAGACTGTCTTCTTAGAAAGATTCTTACGAGGCTCTGATACCACTTGTAGGGTTCAGTCCCAGATAGATCTTACGAGCCTAGAAAGAGTATAGCTATCCTTTTAGATCTTAGATCTGTGATGTGTTTGTGATGGTGAGTAGATCTGGTTTTTGATTTTTTTGTTGTTGGTAAATTGAGAGTCTTGGTTTGGAATTAGAGCATGTTTTAGTTTAAATTATGAATTTAAGCAATGTTGTAGTTTCTGAATAAGTTAGCTGGTCTTCGTCTGCTTCTTTACTCTTCTTTTTAATTGTTTTATGGTGTTGAATGATGAGATAGATGTAGTGGTATTTTTGTTTGTGGGATGGATGGTTAGTCACTTAGTCCCATCTCGCTTGAATATCGACCGTTGTATGGATGGGAAAAACAATAGTTTTTTTTTTTTTTTTTTTTTTTAGATCTTAGATCCGTTATGTGTTTGTGATGGTGAGTAGATCGGGTTTTGATTTTTGTTGTTGGACCGAAAGATTTAGTTTACGGGTTTTGGTATAAAGATGTCGAGATCTGAAAAGTTGTGGGTTTTGTTCTTAATGTTCTTGGCCGGATCTGTGGTGGTGGTGTTGATCATGGCCGGATCTGTGGTGTAACGCTATTTTGTTTCTCGTTTGCAAGCTCATGCTTTCACAACCAGCCAAAAACACTTGAAGTCTTGAATATCATATCAGATCTGTTATAATAATTAGAAAATATCGAGCATTGTGATGGTGATGTTCTTGGTGATGGTAGTGTTGATCGGAAAAAAAAGAGAGTGAAGTTGGTGACCGGAAAAAAAAAGTGAGAGGGAAGAGTGGTGAGAAGTTATTTTATATAAAATATGAGGGTATTTTGGTCTTTTAATACTATTAATAATAATAAAAAAATATATATATATTTGGAAAAACACCCACCTACCACTGTACTGTATTATTAAAAAATGGACATTTGTCGCACATTCAATGGAGTCGCACATTCGCACATGACCATTTTGAGAAAAGGGTTTATTTTTGTACCTCAAAATGACCTCTCTATGACTTTTTGTCCCCTTTTGGGGATTACTTCTCAAGCTAGGGTTTATGCATGATTTAGGGCTTTTAGGTAAAATGATTATTGAGTCAAATTGATAATTGTTATATGTTAGATAATAAAGTTCTATTATGATATGTATAAGAATTCATGTGTTATTCATTTTGAGATGAAACCTAATCTACGAGTAAAAAGGCTTGCAATCTTTAAAGTTCTTAAGTTAATTTTGATTGGTAAATTTAGGGTGGTGTTATTCCCGATTGAGTATTGATAAATGATAAGGTCTGAAAGTGTTTCAAACAAGGTAAATAATGTTGGCGAAGTTGATATGTTAGAAAACAAGTTTGAGTGTCAAAAAAGTTGATTTTGAGTTTACGACGCTAATGTATCGCGTTAACCAAATTTTCAGATATAAGTCGTTTTGCAAAAATCATGTAAAATCAACCTTAACTAGGTTTAAGGTGTACGAAATATAGCTGGGAAGATATTGATGTCTATTTCCTTATGAAACAAGTTTCAGGAGCTGATTTTAAATTAAATTATATCAGGATACAGAATTAGTGATAGCGGGTTAAATTTGGTTATACACATTGTGCATAATTTTTGTGTAAAGTCATGCTTTAGGTTCAAGATTGATATGGGTTGAACCCTAAGCTTATTTTGAGGTATCCTAAGCATATTAGGAGCATATAAACATTTATTTTAGCGGCATAAAACTTTTTCATGATTTATTAGAAAATGTATTAACCGTATGAGCGTTCATTTGTTAGGGACGATGTAGCTTTTATCATGGAGTTGTGTAGCTTGTAGCTACAGATGGAGGTAAGTACTTGATACTAATTTAATGAACACGTTTACCATGATAGAGCTTATTAACAATTTATAGTTTTTGAGTTATATTTGTGTTTATAAAGATAAGCTTTGCCTGTTATTGTAGTTTGGAACGAGCATGTGATTTAACATATTGGCATGCGTTATCTATGTTTTAGTGGATTGAAAATGTGCTACATGAGGTAGAGTAAGTGAAAAAAAATATGAAAAATTAATGAGTCAATATTGATTTGATAGCATTTTGATAACTTATATGTTAATGCAAGCCAATGTGCAAGGTAATTGTTAGAGTAATGTGTATGTTTTATGAGAAAACATGATGCTATGTGTGAATAGCTTAATGTGATAAGAAATCTATTGTATGTAAAGAGCCGATGTGCTAAAGCATGAAATTAAAATGAGAATATCCAGAGCGTATAGAAAGATCAAATGTGATATTTATGATGCGAATGATAGTGAAATAGAAACCCTTTAAAACCATTTGAAGAAGTTCAAAGCACGTTATACGTTATAATTAATCCTTCAGGATAATATGTTATGAACAAATCGTGATGATTGAAAATGTAGTTCCAAGAGGTTTTAAATTGATTTAAAAACTGAATGTGATCTATGAAAAGGCTATATGAGGTGATAACTAAGTCGAATGTTTGATATGTGTGCTTATGAATAATGTTTAATAGTTGTAAATGCTTTTGTGCAATAACACCCTTTTTGGGGTAATGGATAGTACCTTTCGTGGTAAGTTACAAAAAGGATTAAAATTAAATCACGAATGTATTCAGCTTGTTTCCAATAAGAACGCACTACTAGAAAACTGGGCTACACCGACGGCCAGTTCTGTCGGTAACCCGTCGGTAATGGCCATTACTGACGGGCTACTGTCAGAAATTTTCCGTCGGTAATATCGTAGTCGGTAATATTTACTGTCAGAATTACCGACAGATTTAAAAATTTAATGACAGATTTTCTTGTCGGCAATCGGTCAGTATTACCAACAATCTACCGACAAAAAATAGTGACGGATTTACTGTCAACTTGACGAGGGATATCGCCGACAGATTTCCAGCGGGTTTTACCCACCAATATTATCGATACAATTACCACGTAGCTAGTTACAGTTTGATGTATATAAGAGAATAATTTGCAGTGTTAAGTATGTCAAAATTCTAATGGGTCGCTTGTAAACGTCTGAATCAAAAAGCGTTACATAGTTATCTAAATAAGTGATGATTGGTTATTATGTTGTTATTAAATTTTACCATTTACTTACTATGTGTAAAACTTATTCTTTAGTTGTTGTATTTTGTAGGTTCTCGATGTATGCTAAGATAAGGACAATTGTCTTTGTTTGTTTTAGTCGATGAGTAAGTCTTGAAAACCATGCTTAAATTAACTTATCACCCAATATTATGTAAAGGTTTATGATCAAGTGTCGAATTTCTAAGAATTACGAGTTTTAAAGTATAAATGGTTTTATGGATGGTTTACCCAAAATTGAGTAAGGAACAAAAATATATATATTTGTAAAGCCGATGCAGAATCATATGGCTATATGTATTTTAGCATACATACGTATACTATTTTATGGCATTATGGTATTTTAGCATATGGTCATATGCTTTAATCAGAAATTGAATAAGAATTAAATTAGTGTACGAGAATTTTCATATGATCGTAGATTTGGTTGTTTTTAGCTAAGGTGTAACGGTCCACAGCGTATGAACCGGTCTTGTGGACGAAAATACCCTCGGTGTTTACATAGATTGTACGAATATTGGGGCGGGCCTTTGATGTTCAGGTGACAACTGGCTTTTTTTTATCCAACTTCATTTTGAGTGAAGTAATAAAAGGTCAATACGCTATCTACTAATTTGTACAGTTTGAACATTTTTTACTGTTTGAACTTTGAACATTTCTAGCCGAATATGGATTCAAGAATGCTTTATTCGGTAAACTTGATCTTTTTCATACATTAATTTCTTAAAAAAATGACAGGTTGGGTGAGTTGAAAAACTTATCAAAATGGTTGTTTTAGTAGTGGCTGGCTGGGTTGGGTTGGGCTGGATTGACCACAAACATTTTTTTAGTCCGTCTTTTATGAATGCTTAAATTTTGGCGTATAAGTTTTGAGCCATGGCAGTTGGAATGGTATTTTTGAGCCATGGCAGTTGGAAATTTTTTGAGCCATGGCAGTTGGAAATTTTTTTTTGAGCTAAAAAGCAATGATGATTTTTTTAAAAAAAACTTAAGAGTTTTAGCGTAGCAATCTTGAATTCTGGTCAACATGAGCTAAAAAGTTTATTAATCGAGTCTATTCAAAGTTTACCTCTTTTGTTACAAATGGTGACCCGCATATGTTGTTTGTTGGTCTTTGTTGTTGCATTTGTTGTTGCTTTGCTTGTTTGGTGTTGTTGTGTTGTAGCCTTTTGTTGGTGCTGATGGTGTTGTGGGGTTGTTGCTACGTGGTGTTGTGGTGTTGGTGCTGATGGTGTAGTTTGTATTGTAGCTTTCTTTGTTGGTGTTGTGGTGATGTTGCTTTCATGTGGCATTATAAGCTTGTGAATGCCTGCTATCTTTGTACCCTTTGAGAATCTTTGTTACTTTCTCGTGAATACCCGCTATCTTGCTTGCAGTTTGAGAATCTTTGTTACTTTCTTGTGAATGCATGCTTGTGAGGCTTGTGGGACTTTGTCCTTGTGCATGGGAAGGAAATATTGGGGTGCAAGATTAGATTGTTTCTGTGAAATTGTGACTGCAGTTGTGACTTAAAAATTTCGAGGCGATGATGATAAAACCGGATGGGCGGTAAAGTGAGATCAAATCTCACTTTGCAACCTTCTGTTTGAGCCTAAAATTTCCGAGGCGATGATGATTTTTGAGCCTAAAAATTTTCCGGCGATAATGAAAACCGAATGAACGACAAAGTGAGATAAAATCTTACTTTGCAAACTTCGAACCGAGCCTCAAAAAATTTCCATTACGTTTTTTTAAGTTTTAAACCGATTCATAAATAAAAAAAAAAAAAAAAAAAAAAAAAAAAAAAAAAAAAACAAAAAAAACTTGTAAAATAGTTATATACTTTATTTAGTAAAAAGAAATAAAAGAGTAAAAAACCTTACTTTTATAAAAGAAATAAAATAGTAAAAGTGAAAAAAAAAAAAAAAAAAGTGACAAAAAATAAAGAGTAAAAGTAAAAAAAAAAAAAAAGACTTGTACAAAAAAACAATTTTTTCAATCATCGACACTGGAAACCAATGTTCCAATGATTGAGAGGAAAAAAAAAACACCCCTAAAATTTTTCTCGAAAGTGCAGGGTTAGTAGGACCCTAGAAGAATAACTAGATGTGAAGATTATTGGTCAAGCTTTCAACCGCCTCATAAAAATCTACTCAATCTAATGTAGTAGTCTTTATTCCAACTTGGCATTTTTGCGTCCCTATATAAACTCATCATAACCATTATCTCATTAACCAAATATAAATTTAAAATGTTGTATAAAAAGCAGCCATCAGCCGTTCATCCAACCCTCGATGACTGCCGATCATTGGCCACGTCACCAAAAGTAAGTCTTATCCATCTAGCAAATGTGACGACACTCAAAGATAGTAGAGCGTGAATCGAGTCGTGTTCGTGTTAACCTATTCGGGTTCGCGTGTTGGCGGATTAGTGTAGCCTTAACCCAAACACGACCCATTTATTAATCGTGTCAAAACTCAACCCTAACCCACACCGCATAACACGTGTAACCCATTTGTGATTCGCTTAACCCATTTAAGTAAATAGGTCAATGAGTGAATAAAATTTGGTTGTTTGTCGATTTAACTAGTTTAAATCTAAAATGATATAAGGATCTAAAATATGATAAGTATAACATACAAATAACTATGCGACAATTTTCAGAATTATAAGCATCAATTTTCGTGATATTTGAGGTATAAAATTATAATTCACTCATACTAAGTAAATAACAAAATATATTTAATCTACATCCAACATAAAAACCAAGTTATATATTTTATTTTTAAGATCTTATATACTTAAACGGGTTCACGGGTTGACTGTTTAATACTTACTCAACTCCAAACACGACCGTTTATTAAGCGGGTTAGGCAGATTGACCGTTTTGACCCAAACCTGCTTATCCTCAACCCAAACCCGTTTAACTTCGTGTCGGGTTCGTGGTCGTTTATCGTATTCGTATCGAAATCGCACCCCTAAAAGATAGCCAACTACCACTACTAGAAAAAGTGCCAATAGCAACGGCCCAAAGTCGTTGCTATATGACCTAAATTCATTGTTAAATGCTATTAGCAACGATATTACCAACAAAATAGGTTCGTTGCTATATCGCCCATTGCTAAACCACATATCGTTGCTAAACGGCTCAATTACAGTGCTAAGTGGCAACGACATTCAAAGTCGTTGCTAGTTTTGGGATATAGACAATTCGTTGCTAAATCAAAAGATAGCAACGAAATTCTTATTGATAATATTACTAACGCCTTTTCACTCGTTGCTAAATTTGAAACTAAATCACTAATTAGCAACAACTTTCAGTTTTTGGAATAGCAACGTAAAGTTGTTGGTAATTTGTGTTGGTAATTTTGGTTATAGTAGCAACCACATGAAGTTGTTGCTACACAAATTCTTTACAGAAATACACAAATTGGTTTGTTTCATTACAAACCATTTATAACCTGCTACACATATAGACAAGATATTGATTCCAACATTGCAATATATAAAGCTAAACAAGATCCATCAACTATTCGTTCAAAATAACAACCCATCAAAAATCGGTAAGGGCGGCTACAGTAATAAATTCACAACATCATTACAAAATTAGCTACCTAAAAGTTTAAAGCTTATATACCGATAAAAGGTTAGACATCACGAACTCACTTGTTAGAAGACATGGCCTTTTGTTGATCACTAAACATTTTCTCATCTCAAATTTCTCATTTCTTCCTCACATCTTCAAGTTGGCTTTCAACTCTAGCATTTACTTGTGCTTGAATGTTGGTCTCATTGTCGACCGATGTTGAATAGATGAAGTTCCATGGCCATGCATAATCTCGGATCTTGAGTAATTCCGTGCCCATAAATGTTCTTCTTCTTGGATCGCCGACGGCTTTTTCCCACGCTCGAGTCAAAAGGAATACTAGATGACTAATCCAAACCAACACCATCTCGATGAATCCAAATCAACACCATCGACGGCTGGATGACTCTTTATAAGTTGTCAAAACTTTTTCGAACTTGTATCACACCAAACACCTTTACCGTTGTTTCTCTTGTGCAACCTCTCAAACATATCAACTTTGATGCTCGTTTTCTGCTTTTCTCTCTGTAAAATCGCTTAAACATAAATCAAACACTTCATGCTTTACATAAGATGGTTGGGTGGAGCAGTCCTTAAAAGGCTGGTATTGCTAAAAAATGCATTAAACTGCTATAAGTATTTCAGACTGAGAAGAAAACAATACTTTAAATTCATTCAATATCAACATTCCTATATTGTCTGAATATTCCTTATGCAAGTATTAGTACCAATCCTTAAGCAGGAAAACAAGCTCATGTCACTACCCGCAAATATAATGTGTCTACTAATTTGTAACCAAACAGTTTTGCAAGAATTCTTGAACTCTTAATAACATTTAAAAAGTCTTTAACTAAAGTGCTTACTCATTACCTATCCAAAAAGTATTCAATAAAGTGCTTACCCATTCATGGCTATGCGCAGAAAGCTTTTAGACCATAAGCATGTCTAACATAGAGCTCGTACCTTCCACATCCCTCGAACTTTTTCCGTTTCGGCACCCACCTTGATCGCCTCATCCATTCCGGTTTCATCCATGACTCAATAATACAATCCCAATCAATGACATTCACAAATTCAGGACGAAAGTTCCTCCACCGACTTTGTTACTACTTCCGAGTCCTTTTGACATTTTTCCTAACCATAGCCCATGTACCTCGACATCTCTCCATCGATCTCCTTACCCAAACCTTTCTAGCCTCTTTTGGATCCATTGTTTCCTCGTACTTATATCGATCCTACATAAATCATGACAAATATTAAAGCATTATGTTATCAAATGGTAACTCAACACTACAAAGATAGTATAAGTTTTAAGATCAAGTTTTAAAAACTTTAATGAGCGCAAAACATAATGTAAATAACTACCGTAAAGCACCGGCACAATGATCCACGAAATCATCATCAAGTTGACTCCACTGAGTTTGTGTCCCACGGAAATGTGCCTTGAAGTCTTTCGTAATTGAGATTGCAGCACATGATTCAAGATACCTGCACAATTGCGCCGCTTCAAAATTGTAACCTTTGTTAGCTCTTAGTTGCGCCGCTTCAAAATTGTGTTTCATCCTATTGACTAGACCTTATGAGTCAATTAGCTTTATTTAGCTCTTGTTACGTCTTTAGTCATTATTTAGGCATGCTGCTTTGAAATGACCCAAACCATAATACATAAGACTTGAAAATCTTCTTGTATTATTCCTTGCTATAAAGATGGATTGTTGTGGATCACTCTAAATGAATATAAAATAGATAAATTATTAAATATAAATAACATTTTATGCGATTATTTGTATTAGCACATCAATTAGCTCCATTGAGGTGACATGGGATAAATGCTCGAGGAACAATGATTAAATGACTAAAATTGATAAAAGATGTATCGAGTAAGGATCAAGTGAAGAAACGAAGAACAAATGAAGAATTAATGATAACACATTATATGTTGACATAGTTACATTGTTTTGGTGATAATTACTTCATACGAACTCCGCTTTTAATGATTCAAGAAGCCATGAAACGGGAGAGATATATCCAACTTTGATTTTGGTGTCGAAATTTGAAATTTCACCCTATTCCCATCGCAAGTCAAATCACCAAAAAGTTCAGTTTTTGACGCTAATCAAACATTCGTGATGCGGGTAGCTGTATAAATATGATTATAGCTCTATCAGAGGTTACATGCAGAGATATGACCAAGGAACAATGATTAAGCTATTAAAAGTTGTTAAAAGATTGATCGAGAAAGAAAAGTAAAGAAACGAAGAACGAACGATGAATTAATTATAACACATCATATGCTGACAAAGTTACATTGTTTTAGCCATAACTCCTTCATATGAACTCCGCTTTTAATGATTAAAGATGCAACGAAACTAGGTTAGAGAGTTCTTCACCATTGGTTTTGGAGCTAAAAGCTAAAATATAAACCCGTTAGCTTGTCGACCAAAAAAGTTCGGTTTTATTATGTGAGCTAAACACTCATGATGCGACTAAACGCATAAATATGATTATATCTCCATTGGGGTTACATGCAGAAATGACCAAGAAACAATGGCTAAATGATTAATGTCCGGTAAAGATGGTTAATCAAGTGAATAAACAAAACAAATAAAGAACCGACGATAACACATCATATGTCGACATAGTTACATTGTTTTAGTCATAAATCTTTCATATGAACTCCGCTGACGATTCAACAGGTCACGGAACCAGGAGAGTGAGATCTACAAATTTCATTTTGGAGCTGAAAGCTAAAATTTTATCCCATTCGCCTCACGAGTCAAGTCACATAAAACATTAAAACTTCAATTTTCAACACGAGTCAAGCACTCACGACGCAAAGTTCACTCTTTTAAGACATATAAACAAAGTACATTATTTATTTTTATGGATAAACCATAAATCTCATATTTGTTTATGTAATAGATTGCATGCTATATTTATATGTGCATACATTATCGTAAGTAGACTAAAATTAAACCGCCATTAGCTATTAACGTTTAGTAAAAGGTGAAACTTTATTTTCTATACTTTTTCATAATGTAATAACTAGAAAGTAATTAAAATAAATTTGGTTAACTTTTCCATGAAAAGATGGGAATTTTCCTCCATTTTTTGTATAGATTTAGCAACAAAATTTTGACCAATAATTTTACAACAAATGATTCGTTGCTATAATTGCAATTTCGTTGCTAATAATTGATGGCTTTTTACAAAATTAAAACTCCGTTGCCAATTATTTTGCAACGAAAATTTCGTGAAAGTCGTTGCTAAAAGGAGAGGGAATTTTCCACCAAATTTTGAGAAGATAGCAACTAATTTAGCAACTAAAAGTCGTTGCTAATCAAAATTCCATTTTACCTAATTTCGTTGCTATATTCGTTGCTAATGTGAATTTAGCAACGACTTGTTGGTTGTAGCAAAATTTTCGTTGCTATTGGCACTTTTTCTAGTAGTGTACAATGATGGTAAAAAAGGCAAAGACGGAGATAAAGATAAAATATCAAAAAGCGCTAGAGGAATTATTGGGTAGGACGGATGTTCTAAGGGTTAACGGTAGAACAAGTGCTTGCTTAGTTGATGACTGTGAGTGATCAATTTGAATCTCATCAATGCGCATGGAGGCCTACTCTACAAAGCATTCCAGAGTAAGCATAGCTATATAAGTTGTTAGGAATTAGAAATTCCAGGTATTAAAGAGTCGGTCACCTCAAGTATATATAATCGTTAGAATGCTCGTAGTCGTAGTTATTTTAAGCTAAGTAGTATTTAGTTAAGTAACACCGTGGAGGACTGGACGGGTCTTTACCCACCGTATGCCCCGATCCACACCTGTTGTGGCGTTTTATTGTAAGACTATAAATACTCTCTACCTTCCAAGGTAGAGAGTTGGAGCTCATAATAAGATTTTTCTTTCTCTCACTAAAGTTCCCAAACCTCTAACTTTCTCTCTAAAACATCACTTATACGCCAACTTGTGCTTAAGGTTTAATGTGTTTATGAACCAATATCTTACAAATTGTATCAAGAGCCATGGTTTGATCATCTCTTACATATCTTTGGATTTCTAGTGACTTTTAGGTGGTTTTAGAGTTTGATAACGTTTAGTGGTTTTGCATCATTTGATTCATTTCTAGTGTTAAAGTTTGAAACTTGGGTGTAGTTTTGTGTTTAGGATCATTGTATGTACTTGGGTTTTGATTTGGTAAGCTTGATTCATCGTGGTTGGGTTATTTTCGGATTGAAAAGTGTGTTTTGGAAGTTTTCATGTTAGCGACTTGGTTCTCGTTGTGATATTCATCATAGCGACTTGCTTCATAAAAGTTAGCGAGTTGGTGTGTTATTTGGTAGCGATTTGGTCCTAGCGACTTGTCTATTGAGACAAGCCGACAAATAGTACAAGTTAGTGGATTCTCCACTACGGCTAGCGACTTAGTGAGGTTAGCGACTTGCTTCAGAAAGTGTTAGCGAGTTGCAGTGCAAATTGTTAGCGACTTAGTGTTCTTAGCGACTTGGTGTTAGCGACTTGGACCTTAGCGAGTTGCTCTTTAGCGACTTGACTGTGTAGCGACTTGGTGCTTAGCGACTTGATTCACAGCGACTTGAGGTTTAGCGAGTTGCTACTTAGCGACTTGGTTAAAGGGTTATAGCGACTTGGTTCAAGGGTTATAGCGACTTGGTTGATTTTTCAAGAAGAGGTTTGACCAAAGTTGACTTTTACGTCAAAACTTCAAACGGTCATAACTTTTGATCCAGAACTCCGCTTTCAAATAAATACCGCCAAAACGATCGAACACACGAATATTGTGAGGTTTCACGACAAAGTCATGAAATGAATTTTTCGAGGCCCAAATCCTCCGAAGGAAGTTATTGAGCTTTTAAGTTTTTAGACCTAAATTTCACCGTAAAAAACGTGCATTAACAAAACTAATTCTCAACTAAACAACATATCAGCCAATCCTTCCAAAGCATAGTACACAAACTCATTCCCGATCCAATGTTCAAACAAGCTGATGCTGATGCAGTCATGGGACATTTCATCAATCAACTGGCTCTTATGGTTAAACAAAACTTGACTCTCAATCCACACTTGACTCTCAATCCACATACCAACAGTCTTCACACTAACAATGAGATCGAATCGCATCCAACCTTCACAATCATGCGCTTGTCGAGATGGAAAAGTTATGGTGCAACCAGTTCAAGGAAGGCAATATGAGCAGGGGAAGAGGTGGAGTAGGTGGAGGATATATTGGAAATCGAATCGGAAAGGAATGGAAATCAAGGTCAAGCAAAGCCAATTAAGTGCTACAACTGGTGGTGAGGACATATTGCTAGAACCGCACATCTCCAAAACGTCCACGAGAATGCGTAATACTTCAGAGACAAGATGTTGCTTGTGCAAGCTCGTGATAATGGAGCGACTTTGGATGAAGAGGAGTTGTTGTTTCTTCGAGGAAATGCCCAACCTATGATGTTGATGAATGTACCAATTCGGAGATAGGTCATAATCATCAAAATGCCTTTCAAGTAGCCGATCGTGATGCATTTGACTCGACGCCGATGATGAACCCACGCCCAAACAATCTTCATGGCTAGCATCTCACCTATGGTCTCTCCAAAGGTCTCTCCACCACAACAGTCGGTCCATCCAAAGATAAAATCATTTCGCAGGTATTAAAACTATATGATGAAGTTGATGAGCAAAAGATGCATAATAAAGTACAATCTCTTGAAACTTATGAATCGGATATTGATGATGAGGTAATAACAATATTGTCCCATATGATCAATGTGTGAAGCAAAGTGAAAGTGAGGTTGTACCAAGTAATGCATCTTCCGCATCAATGATGACTATGTTTTGATGAATATATCGCATGTGCCCCTCGATGATTCTGTTGTCTCTGAACTTAATGCTTATAAAGAACGAGTTGCTATTTATGAACAACGTGCTAAATTTGAGTTAAACACTCGTGACCAGGAAATGGATGACCAAATGTGTACAATCATTAGAAAAAGTAATTTTAGAGAAGAAGTATTAAAACAAGAGTTAAACTCCTTGCAAGAAAAGCTCTCTAAAACTGCTAAGCAAGAACAAGAACTTCAAGAAAATGTGAAAATGCTTAAGCAAGAATTCAAGACTAAGGAATCAAAACTTTTAAATGATTTTTCTAATCTGAAAACTTTGAAAAACAAGCTTGAAAATAAGTTGTACATACAAGGAACACCATTCGATCGCTCACATGATCACTAAGCGTAGAGTCTTAAGCGATAAGCATAGCATTCCCTTGTTGAGGAACCAAATCCAGAGGTCATTAAAAGGCTAGAAATGCTCATAAAGTAATTTATGATGGCAATGAAATCCTTAAGCCTAGACGAAACCTAGTTGCGTTGAGTGCACCGAGGAAGATAAAAATCGATGAAGTCACTAGGGAAAAATGAACAAGAAACTAGATGATCCTAAATGTAAAGAGAAGAAAATAAATATCACACCCCATGATTACAAGAAGGAGAATTGGATTGCCTTGAACAAGTTTAAGCCTCGAGACATTGTTAACACCCGAACAAGTGCTCGGAAAAAGATTTAGATAAGCTAAAAGCGAGAGAATCTTGTTGTAACAAACCCACATTTAGGAAAATGCCTTCAATGATCGTGGTATCCTCCCAATACACCAATGCATTTAGTTCCTAGGACTATTGCCACTAAAAGCAAGACCTTAATCACCAATATGTTATTTTTCAACTATTTGTTGATTTTGAGAAAACTTGTAAGAAAAGGATCACACCCACTGGTATAACTCGAAGGGAAAGGGTTTTGAGCAAACGAAAGAATGTTATTTAATCAAGTCATGCCTTCTTTAAACAACTAAAAGATCATTTTGAAAGTCTTAAAAGGGAATGAATTTAGACATTAAAGAAATGGAAAAGGAATTTGATGCAATGATCGTTGAGGTTAGTGACTATGAGCGGAATTAAAATATAATGAGATTGAGAGGAAGAACTTGCATACACCGAATGAGAATCGATTTCGAATGTATTGCTCAAGATGTGTTTTCATCGCTACAAATTGTTCCATTAATGCTTCTCAATTTCATGAATTATCTGCTCGAAAGTCTCCCACGATCGTGTCATTGAGCTTGAAAAGACTAATTCTAAACTAAATGAGAAAATAGAACAGATGATCATGACAACTCGTCAAACATTTTCTAAATTAGAGGTTGAACATCTTGCTTTGCAATTAAAATATCAACATCTCAAAGAAAATGTGAAAACCTCAAATGCCAAGACTCCTCGGATGCTCCCGAGTTTGATGTAGTTTTGAAATTAACAAACGTGATGAACAGATTCGAGCTCATTGCAACACGATCAAAATATTGAAACCCAAATTTCACAACTCAAGAGTGAAAAGAATGATGTGACTGGCTCCCAGTGCCTCCTCCTTCGATTCTCGAATTTCCAACTTCAAAACATAATTAATAACTTGCAAAAGGAAAATGATTGTTTTAAAGCTAAAATTTCAAAGGTTAATGATCAAAACAAAGAGTTATGTGATTCATTTAAAGTTAATCATGATAAACAAATTGAAAAGATAACTTCTTTACCTAACCGATATTGAGAATCTGAAGCGTGAGGTGAAAGGAAAGTTGCCAATCCCCAATTGCAAATATTCTGTTCCTAAGGTTTCTGCTTGTGATAAGTATGCTATTGATATGTTATATATTCCCCCGCCCATTAGGAATAATGAACTTGCACATAAAGCATATCTCTCATACCTTAAGGAAAGTTTGAAGGGTCTCCGTGACATTGTTGAAGATGAAAGATTAGAAAAACCTTTTGATAGTACTATAGCCTATGCCCGCATGGATGCCAAACGATCTCGTGAACTCTTAGAGTATGTAATTGTCACAAGTCCGAAATCTAGCAATAGGCGAGATAGAATAGTTGTGCCTTGTTCTATGCCTAAAGAGGCAAAGCATGTGACCTTTGATATGCCTTGTTCCATGTCGAAATTCAAGCACGCAACCTTTGATGTGCCTCCTAGAATTTCGCATCCCAAGACTTCTAGACTGTGAATACGTAGTAGTGAAGCCATGTAATGTTCCCATCACATTTCTACCGATGTTAAGATTGACACTAAAGTTAGCGGGTCAAAACCTAGAAGCAATGCAAGAAGGATAGGATTACGCAAACTAAAAGTGTTCATTGTCACAATTCTCAATTTCCGGTCATTTTCAAATTTATATTTCATTAACGCTTATTTTCCTATTAAATAAACGCTATCGCAAATCATTTATTTTAAACATTTGATCCGACACTTCCAAAATAATCCTAATATATTTTTATACTCATTTTAAGACTATAAAAATTATATTATTAGTTTACCCGATATTTTCAATTTATTTTGTATATAAATTGTTATATATAAATAATTACGACGGTTTTCGTAAATACAACTCGATAATTATTCTTTCACTAAATTCTCGTAAGAAATGTATTTTTATAATTTTTATGACATCGAAACATTTTATTTTGTTCCGTTAAAATTTATTTTTAGCTAACGCTACCCTAAATACCTAATTATACCTACTAATTACCTACTTTACTTACACTTTAATATTTTAGTTATTCAAAAAGCTCATTCTTTCTTTTTCTTTGCTTTTGTCGACCAAAAAAGGGTGACACACCATTTATGAGAAAAATCTTACATATTATATGCATATTTAGGAAGATATTTGTACATTACTTTCATATCATTAGATATTATTTACTTATGAAAACACATAGAACACACACCTTTAAAGGTGAAGTAAACACAAAACCCTCTCATCTTACTCATGTGGATCGGCCAAGGAGAGAACCAAGAGGAAATCATAAGATTTTTCAAGCTACAAGTGATTTTCAAACACTAGAATACTTCTAATTAGGTTTTGAAATAAAAACCTAGGAGTATTTAGGAAAACCTTTGTTCACTAACCTCATCAAGCTCCTAGTAAGCATCTCATATTCATTTTCATCTTTCATATTTATTTTATGTTCATTTCATCATATTTAAGAAAAACATGCAAGTTATATGGATATTTATACCACTTTTAATGTTTCTATTACTTATAATTAATATTTATCATCCAATAATTACTCCTTGGAACATATCACTTTTGGTGATGTCTAGGAGCCCATGACACCCTAAGAAGGTGTATGGTAGGATTAGAATAGCTTTGAGTTATTTTGAATTGGTTGGAATAGGTTTGGCGCGAAAAACTCATTTCGACAAGTTTAATTAAGGTCTGTCCTTATTTTTGAAATCTGGAATTTTCGACAGTAGAGAAAAATTTTTGGCCTCGATATTTAGAAAATACACTTTAAAATGAAAACGTGGCGCTTGAACGGGTTAAACGGAGCTATAACGAAGAAGTTATGCTATTTTCAAGTTTGACGACGAAAAGTGTAAAACCGAAAATTCAGCATGTTACTTCTATTTTGTACGAGTCAAAATAAGTCTTAAGCGTTATAAATTGTGTCGACTTATCAAAAATATATTAGTATACTTTAATAAGGCTAAGGACATATAAAACGAGAAAACGGATTTGTAACGATTAAATTACACGTTTACATAAAGTTGCCGTAATTATATTAAATAAGCTAAACTAATATATTTCTATTAGACAAACCTCACGAAACAAGTGACCATGTTGAGGGTCGTTTTTAACATTGATGTAGTACTTTTTATAACGTGATGTCTTCTAGTAAAAGTAAGTTCACCAAGCATATTTTCTAAAATGTCCGACCGTTTGTCAAGCGGAGTTGTAATGAATAAAATACGGTTACTTAAACTTTGCCGGAAACCACCCTAAAACAATATTTTGGACAAAAGTACCATACTTTACCTATATTTTTCTCCATAATCGAGACCTCTAGGATGAAAACTTAAAAGCTAAAACTTTGAGATAATGCTACAAGCTTCCCTAAACCGTTGAGTTTGTTTCCAAACACTCGATGTGCACCATTTTACGACTAGCTTTTCAAGGCCATTTAGTCACTCTCATGACTTGTCAAATTATATTGTTTTACGACCGAAAAGTTATAATTTCATAATAAATCATTAAACGACTATCGAGGATATTGATTCAACGGATATACTTGTAAAGTATTTTATAACATGACGAGATGTCATAAACATATATTTCGACGATAAATTCTATTTTCAAAAACGTACAAGTGGTATAGATTACATGTGGATTTGCATACACGACATTGTTTCATGACTTATATTAGATCATATCATTCATCATAGGTCGCTGTTAGAGAGTTGCGTCTCATTTCTGTGCATTCACTTTGTCATCATAACTATTGCACCAGGTGAGTTTTCATAGCCCCACTTTCAATTGTTTTGTACTATTTTTGGGGGAGATACATGCTCAACTACTTGCTTTTATTTACACAAGTACATTAAACTATTACGGATTACCGTGAGTTAATACCCCACTTTTACTCGTTTAAATTCTTATAAACTATTTGGGAAAGATACATGCTTATTTATCAAAACATTTAAACTCTTTTGCCAAACAACGTTACTTATACTTTAGACTTGGTGCGTGAAGTGACTAGACTTAAACAAACATCCCAATATTTATATGTTGGAAGGCCATTTATATGGATACAGCCCAACGTGAGTCGTTGGAGGAACATCCCAACATCTATAAGTTGGAAGGCCATTTTATGGATACAGCCCAACGTGAGTCGTTGGAGGAACATCCCAACACGAGTTGTTGGAAGACCCTTGTGGTGACATTTATACTTTTAACTACCTTGATGCGCATAATCATGATTGTCATTCTATTTTGGGCAATGGGTTGTGAACACACAAAGTTGCAAGTTTTGTATGGGCGAACTTGAATCGAGTGGATTTACAATGCCTTTGTGTGAACATTCTTTAAAGGCTTTTCAACTTATTCAACCAAACACTATGAACTCACTCAACCTTTGTGTTGACACTTTTAGCATGTTTATTCTCGGTATCTAAGGCATTCACTTCATGGCATGCATATGGACACATCATAGAGTCGCGGTGACGACGTGTGTCACTGGGTTTTATGAACTTTAAAAACATCGTTTGTTTGTATCAAATTTATTTCCATACATATTGATTTAATTTGGGACCTACATTTTGTAAACTCGATTATTTTACTTAATCAAACGATGTATTTTCCAAACGACACTTTAGGTCGCTCGATATAATCAGAACTTTGATGCTATGACGGTCCTCCCAAGGTATTCCATTCACGCAAAACACGTAATTGGGGTGTGATGATTGGTATCAAAGCATCGGTTATAGAGAACTAGGTTGCATCATTGACCCTAGACTATAACTACATCATCATAGCATCTCAACATATCATAATAAGTGCATACTCCTTATACATGCGGACTTATGACTCAACACCAAACATCATATGAGACGAGTAGTCCAAGCATTGCATAGTTATTTCTAAATTATACATAGCCTGATCACTTATGTCTAATTCAGGAAGAATCATGCAATGAAGAGAGTAGTAGCCTCATATGTGTAAGCAATTCCGTAATCGAGCCAAATTTTCAAAAGATTTTCTTCAAACCACTTGTTTCCAGTTTGATCTGAGTGACAGTTCTTGTTTGATGAGTTGCAAAGATCAAGCTAGAAACAAGTTGTTACCTAAACCGATTTAGCCTAATCTCATGACAGTTCTTGTTTGATGAGTTGTGAGATTAAGTAAAAATCGGTTACCTAAAAATCTTTTGAGGATTTCGCTCGAGAATGGGAAAGCCTACCTCATCGAGCCTAATCATAAGGGAGCATGTCTTTAGGATGGGTAATGGTCGCGATAGCACGGGAAGGTACCTAGTTGGATGAGGAAAGCATATGCATGAGCATTGACATAATCATTTAGATCATATACGAGCATGAACTTTTAGAACTCTTGTCGAGGTTCGGACCATAGTATCATTAATCGAATCACGAGGACGTGATTCCTCTGACATGGGAAGAATGTCACAATTCTCAATTTCCGGTCGTTTTTCAAATTTATATTTTATTAACGTTTATTTTCCTATTAAATAAACGCTATCGCGTAATCATTTATTTTAAACATTTGATCCGACACTTCCAAAAATAATCCTAATATATTTTTATACTCATTTTAAGACTATAAAAAAATTATATTATTAGTTTACCCGATGTTTTCAATTTATTTTGTATAAAAATTGTTATATATAAATAATTACGACGGTTTTCGTAAATACAACTCGATAATTATTCTTTCACTAAATTCTCGTAAGAAATGTATTTTTATAATTTTTATGACATCGAAATATTTTATTTTGTTCTGTTAAAATTTATTTTTAGCTAACGCTACCCTAAATACCTAATTATACCTACTAATTACCTACTTTACTTACACTTTAATATTTTAGTTATTCAAAAGCTCATTCTTTCTTTTCTTTGCTTTTGTCGACCAAAAAGGGTGACACACCATTTATGAGAAAAATCTTACATATTATATGCATATTTAGGAAGATATTTGTACATTACTTTCATATCATTAGATATTATTTACTTATGAAAACACATAGAACACACACCTTTAAAGGTGAAGTAAACACAAAACCCTCTCATCTTACTCATGTGGATCGGCCAAGGAGAGAACCAAGAGGAAATCATAAGATTTTTCAAGCTACAAGTGATTTTCAAACACTATAATGCTTCTAATTAGGTTTTGAAATAAAAACCTAGGAGTATTTAGGAAAACCTTTGTTCACTAACCTCATCAAGCTACTAGTAAGCATCTCATATTCATTTTCATCTTTCATATTTATTTTATGTTCATTTCATCATATTTAAGAAAAACATGCAAGTTATATGGATATTTATACCACTTTTAATGTTTCTATTACTTATAATTAATATTTATCATCCAATAATTACTCCTTGGAACATATCATTTTTGGTGATGTCTAGGAACCCATGACACCCTAAGAAGGTGTATGGTAGGATTAGAATAGCCGGAGTTGTTTTGAATTGGTTGGAATAGGTTTGGCGAGAAAACTCATTTCGACAAGTTTAATTAAGGTCTGTCCTTATTTTTGAAATCTGAGTTTTCGACAGAGAGAAAAAATTTGGCCTAGATATTTAGAAAATACACTTTAAAACGAAAACGTGGCCGCTTGAACGGGTTAAAACGGAGCTATAACGAAGAAGTTATGCTATTTTCAAGTTTGACGACGAAAAATGTAAAAACCAGAAAATTCAGCATGTTACTTCTATTTTGTACGAGTCAAACATGAGTCTTAAGCATTATAAATTGTGTCGACTTATCAAAAATATATTAGTATACTTTAATGGGTTAAGGACATATAAAACGAGAAAGCGGATTTGTAACGATTAAATTACACGCGTTTACATAAAGTTGCCGTAATTATATTAAATAAGCTAAACTAATATATTTCTATTAGACAAACCTCACGGAAACAAGTGACCATGTTGAGGGTCGGTTTTAACATTGATGTAGTACTTTTTATAACGTGATGTCTTCTAGTAAAAGTAAGTTCGCCAAGCATATTTTCTAAAATGTCCGACCGTTTGTCAAGCGGAGTTGTAATGAATAAAATACGGTTACTTAAACTTTGCCGGAAACCACCCTAAAACAATATTTTGGACAAAAGTACCATACTTTACCTATATTTTTCTCCATAATCGAGACCTCTAGGATGAAAACTTAAAAGCTAAAACTTTGAGATAATGCTACAAGCTTCCTAAACCGTTGAGTTTGTTTCCTAACACTCGATGTGCACCATTTTACGACTAGCTTTTCAAGGCCATTTAGTCACTCTCATGACTTGTCAAATTATATTGTTTTACTGACGAAAGTTATAATTTCATAATAAATCATTAAACGACTATCGAGGATATTGATTCAACGTATATACTTGTAAAGTATTTTATAACATGACGAGATGTCATAAACATATATTTAGACGATAAATTCTATTTTCAAAAAGCGTAAGTGGTATAGATTACATGTGGATTTGCATACACGACATTGTTTCATGACTTATATTAGATCATATCATTCATCATAGGTCGTTGTTAGAGTTGCGTCTCATTTCGTGCATCCACTTTGTCATCATAACTATTGCACCGTGAGTTTTCATAGCCCCCTTTCAATTGTTTTGTACTATTTTGGGGAGATACATGCTCAACTACTTGCTTTTATTTACACAAGTACATTAAACTATTACGGATTACCGTGAGTTAATACCCACTTTACTCGCTTAAATTCTTATAAACTATTTGGGGCAAGATACATGCTTATTTATCAAAACATTTAAACTCTTTTGCCAAACAACGTTACTTATACTTTAGACTTGGTGCGTGAAGTGACTAGACTTAAACAAACATCCCAATATTTATATGTTGGAAGGCCATTTATTTGGATACAATAACGTGAGTCGTTGGAGGAACATCCCAACATCTATAAGTTGGAAGGCCATTTTATGGATACATTTCAACGCGAGTCGTTGGAGGAACATCCCAACACGAGTTGTTGGAAGACCCTTGTGGTGACATTTATACTTTTAACTACCTTGATGCGCATAATCATGATTGTCATTCTATTTTGGGCAATGGGTTGTGAACACACAGTTGCAAGTTTTGTATGGGCGAACTTGAATCGAGTGGATTTACAATGCCTTTCTTTGTGTGAACATTCTTTAAAGGCTTTTCAACTTATTCAACCAAACACTATGAACTCACTCAACCTTTGTGTTGACACTTTTTAGCATGTTTATTCTCAGGTATCTAAGGCATTCACTTCATGGCATGCATATGGACACATCATAGAGTCGCGGTGACGACGCGTCTCACTTGGGTTTTATGAACTTTAAAAACATCGTTTGGCTTGTATCAAATTTATTTCCATACATATTGATTTAATTTGGGACCTACATTTTGTAAACTCTGATTATTTTACTTAATCAAACGATGTATTTTCCAAACGACACTTTAGGTCGCTCGATATAATCAGAACTTTGATGCTATGACAGCCCTCCCAAGGTATTCCATTCACGCAAAACACGTAATTGGGGTGTGACATTCATGATAAGGAAGTGAAAGAACACTATAGGGACAAGAAGTTTGATTTGAACAAAAAGAATCGTGTTAGTTCTAGTATTAGCTCTAAGCTATCAAATTAATTCGAGGCCTCATGTTTGTCGCAAAACATGTAAAAATGTTTATTTTCCGTAATCATGATAAATGTGATGTGTTATTTCTAAGGTCTAAGATTCATAACCCGCTTAAGAAAGTTTGGAGAGCGAAACAGACAAGCAATCTTGAAACCTCAGAGAATGTGTATACAAATGTAGGATTTCGGTGGAAGCCCATAGGTCGAATATTAACGAATGGCAAACCTTACCCCTTAGCTAGATCCACTATGCCTAGAATAGTGCTGTTAAGGTTTGGAAGCCAATTGGTAGAATAATCCCATTAAGCACAAAATGTCATTTGACTAAGTCGATGCTTCTACTAGTTTAGCTCCTAGGGATAATGCCATTGCATCTAGGGTTTCTGCGATTCAAAGACTGCTTGTGCAACCAAAAGGAACCCATCAAAGACGGGGATCCAATGTTTCCAATTCTCGTCTTAAATCATTGTCCAAAGCGGTCGTATAAATCGTCCCTTGGTATTTGGATTCGGCGGCTCTAAACATATGATTGGGCTCTTAACAATGATGTCTGCTCACATTCGAGCCTCGTACTTCATCATTATGGCATCTGCAGATAACACTTCGTGCCCGTTCCTCAAAGAAAAGAAAGGTGTATGCTTCAAAGGCACTTTATCTTCAAAGAAGAGAAATCTTCATGTGTATGACCATTCTCATCGACATTTTCATCAAATGGCTTCATGTTTTCCACGCTCTTTCAACCCTCAAGTGGATCTACATTCATTGGTGTATATTCTTATTCACTTGTTCAAATCAAAATGGCAACTTCGGATGCAATTTTTTAGGGGAGAAGAGTGCATATACTACATGTTGATGGATGCTTGAATTATGGTCATATGACTCTCCTTCAACGACTAATACTTCACTTATAAGGATAACGGGATTCATTGTTTGGGATTCATTGTTTCAAGATATGTTTGATGAGTATTTCTAACCGCTAGCGAATGTTGATCATCTAAGAAGTACAACTCGGACTACTCAAGAAGCCCAATCTCTAGTTATTCCTCAAGGCGTTGATAATGGCTATCATAATATTGTTTGTTGCACTCATGAATAATGATCCGCTCTTGGTATTCCTTTACCAAATCTTCACGGATTATTTTTCCACTCAACGTGCATGCTATAAATCAACCACATGAACATTAAGGAAAATGACTACCTTATCCGTCGAAGACATTATTGGTGAATCTTCCATATTAGTTTCTACATGTATACCTTAAGGAAGAATGCATTGATGTTGAGGAATCATTTGCTCTTGGTTCATTCAAAGGGTCAATGTACATCCGATTGTATTTTTATTCACGTGTTGGACATTTGAGACAAGTTTATTACTTGAAGTTACTCATCTATCACTTATTTGAGGTTGGAGTTGACGTTCACAAAGGCGTGTTCTTATTTGATAACTTGCTCGGGCTTAAGAATTTGAGTTGAAGACTTGGTTTATCTAGTTACCAGCAATGGGGTGGATGGTTGAAGACCGTTAACTATCACTATTAGGAGTTTCCTTGTTTTACTCAAGGACACACACACATGACGTTGTGGATAATCGCAAGAGGTGTTAATGTCTCATACTTTGATTGAGTAGTGAGTACTTAAGAGATTTGCTTGGAGCATAAACTCTCGACACCGTTCTTCCAACATTAGTGCAAGATTAAGATACAAATGCGGGGATTTCTACTTCAGTTTCAAGTTTGGTATATCGGGTTTGCTTCTTCAGTGGTCACTTCAAATTGCCTACATATGGGTTGGTAAAGATAGTCAGGGAGAGTTTCCGTTTCAATTGATTCTCACAGGATTCATTTGGGCTACTTGAGTTCTTCTCACAAGATTTCGAGTTTATGGGTATGTTATGTTTTGTTGATTCTGAGGTATCAAAACCAGCAAGGGGAAGGAGACATATATCTAAAAGCACAATGAGTACACTTGATGAACTTAACACTTCTACATGATTGAAGTTATCCCGAAAGACAATGGTCATAACCGAGAAACTCGGTGTTTAACTCGTAGCCTTTGGTGTATTATTCCAACTATTTGGGGAAGGATATATTATTCCAACTATTTGGGGAAGGATGTATTATTCCAACTAATTGGGGAAATGGTCTCGAGACTTTGGTATGTGTTACTTAGTTGTTCAGTTGGAAGTAATATGAGAAGAATATTTGGGCGTGAGATGATATTGCTTATCGACATCTTCGATCCGTTATGATAAAGTGCTTCGGTTATTGCTTCATGTACACTATGTAATGATGATTTCGATGAGATCGCAACCATCGTGGGAGAGATTTGTGTACATCGTGGACTCACAACATGATCACTGATCGAGCTTATTCGATTATTCCGAGTTGATATCCATAGAGATAATCGGTGATTCAACATGTTACTTGGATGTCATAGTCTCCACTCGGTTGGGTACATGTACACTATGGGTCGATTGATTATATGTAAGATAACCAGAATGCATTTGGTGAATTGAAGATGTTGATATATTGTTCTCCGCATGCACGATCGCACAAATCCAGCAATGATGTTTACATCGGGATGCACAACAGTTCATGTGATCGGGCTTAATCATGTATCCCGAGTTTGATAACCACGTAAAGGATCACCGGTTTAACTTGTTACCGTTGTTTTCATGTTTCTTTGGGTTGTTGAGCTTCAATAAGACTGTTTGCTTCACTTCTATTACTTAGGGAAACTGGTCTCACTTCGAAGATTGTCGTTTTGGGGGGAAGGTACCAAAGATTCACATCTAGAAGGCTCATGTTCAGACGATTTTCTTAGAAGCCTCGAATGCTTTGGTGGCGAAAGTTTAAGAGATGTTGATTCCTTTCTTCTACAACGTGCTGAACGATATCTTTATCTCGGTACTCATTTCATCATCCTCTTAAACTAATTTATCTCTTGGAAATATTTATTCGAAAAGCAAAATACAAAATTACAAAACCTTCAAAAAGCAAATAGAAAAATATAAAACTTTCAAAATCCATAAAATTTGAAAATCTTGAAAATTCCAAAAATATTGTCTTTTGTCATGTTTTCTCGATTCGATAATATCTACTTGTCTTTGTCTTTGTCATTCAAAGAATGACACGGGTTAGTCGAATGTTTATATATATATATATATAAAATCAAAAATCAAAAAAAAATTTGGGAGAAAGTGAAAAATGGTTTATTGTCATTTCAGTGCAAGAACTCCGCTTTTCAAAGAAAGAACAGAGCCATACTTTATCATGTTTTCAAAATTTCATGCTCGATTCTATAAACATTTATCTCATGAAAACTAACGCTTTGAAAAATAACTCGGTCTTTATTTTGATAATCATCCGGACTTATTTGACAAAATATCTATATCTCAATCAACAACCTATGTCATTGATTGAGGGAGAAAGATTTCAATTAAATTAAAAGTTATTTGTCATTCAATTATTTTCAAAAGATATTCATGCATGTTTAATCAATGGAGTTTAAAGTCTTAATATCCGATTCTTGTCTGCTAAAACGTTTTTCATAATCAAGTCACAATTCTCCTTAAAAAGCTTTCAAAATCAATTTAAATCTACAGAGATCACAAATCTCAAATGATTTGATAATTTTGATCGGGGGAGAATTTGTGATTTAAATTGAATTTAAACTGATAATTCGGTAAATTGTTTTATAAGGATGTACAAGCTCTCCTTCCCACATGTGACAAACGATTTCAAATTTTCATGCACATGTTGAGGGGAGCATCTATCTTAAACCACAAAGATCCGAACGTGATCAATTTATATCATCGTGCATGTTCCTCTAGTATGTGCAAAAATCTTTTCAAACCTTGATGCACATATTGAGGGGAGCAAAATTGTGAAAACCTCATCCTTCCCGAAAATGCTTTATTTACTTGATTTGATTAGGAAGTGATGTTGATATCTTTAGAAAATGGAATTCAAAGAAGTTAACTCTTTCTCTTGCCTCCGTGTGCAAAATGATTTCAATCACTTGATGCACATGTTGAGGGGAGCTCTTATTCTAAAATATCAAAACAATTCAGTGCAAAATGCTTTGATAATATATCACATGCACCGGATTGATTCTCAAATGGTTTTCAATTGGTTTCTATGGCGGATGAACAATACCAAATAGACCACCAACTTTACTTATGTATGGTGATATAAGGATGATAAGGTTAGGTATGTGTTCCAATGATCCACCGAACGGAGGATCTACCGAGGACTATCCACTAGTTAGTGTAGAGTTCTTAGGTATGATGATAAAAGGAGAAAATGAGATATGGGAAGAGTGCGGATCGAGACCGAGCTAGTAATCGAATAAACCCAACAAGGTTCTAACTATGAAGTCTTGGTAAGCACCGAAGGGGTTGAAGAATGAAAAAGAATTGAATAAGAAAAGGGTGAAAACAAATAGCCCTCCATATATTCAACCTTAGGGCGTAAACCGGTTCAATTCATATGCTCTCGATGGTAACATCGGTATTGAAGACAAGACGTCATGGACCCAAGGACGACCGCACTTCAACATTCCAAACCACTCAAGTTCCTCTTAAAGGACTTGTTTCATTCTCACGGAAACCGACATTATCTATCGACTTTCTCTTAGAGATTGTTGATATTGAAGAAGGAGACCCTCTCCCTAGTCTCCGATATAGGATCCAAATATGCACAAAATTGAGTCTAGAGCCACGAGATCATCAATAAATCTCCTTAGCACACTTTCCATGAAGACTCTCTGATTCACACAATGTGGAATGAGAGATTATATTTTGAGTCCTACGCATTATCCTTGTGGTATTGCCAGAACATCCGAGTGATATGCAACCATATTCACAATGAAGATGGAAAGCCTTCTGGAGCCATCATCAAACAAGCTCCCGGTAGGTGGCATGTGAGATCTATTCTATAGATCAACCATGTGACAACCGAATGTAAACAATGGGGCGATTCAATCTTTTGAATCAATCTCGTTCGAGTTATGGATTGACGGATACCTTTGAAAAACCGGTCATTGTGCTTAAAAACTCTTTTCTTTAGCACATCGACCGTGTACGAATATTTCAAATCAAAGGTGTTTTATGATTGATAATTGATTTTCATTAAAACCTTCGTTGTATTACAAAAACAATTTCTATTGAGCAATACACGATTATTTTCAAATCTCTTTTCATCAATCGCTGAATCTCTATTCACGGTTCACTCACTCCGTGTTGTCTTCTTTGAGATGCTCCGGTTTGAGAACAACTAGAGCATTGCGAAACCTCATCAAGGAAATTCTTGAAATTATACGACACAGCAAGATTTGTACCGATCAACGGAGAATCGTGGGCGTGTACCTCAATTCAACGAAAGTGATCAAAGAAACTTTCGTGCGCTTTATTTCTAAATGTTTTATGCGTGTATGCCCTACGCTTGCGGTGATCGTAATGAAGCGGTCAATCCATAGCCGCATGCTCACTCAACACATTCATCTCGAAAGAAATCATGATTAGTGCATCAATGACTCGATATTTTCACTCCATGCTTCGCTACGCCGCCAATATCATGAATCAACGAAATTTTCCGCTACTCGATGAGAAGATATCATGATCCGTAATGTGAGCATGTCGGTCCGAATGTCACAACATCACATAATACCAACACCACAATGGATGTCTCGAGATTTTTGTTGGTGATGATCTCAAAAGCTAGCTCAAAATTATTATCACGTGGATCAAGAAAAGACCTCCACTTGGATTAAACCAAACATGCAATGAGAAGAATCAATGACTACGAGCTTGAGCAAAGTACTACATCAAGAATGCAAGAACAATTTTAATGTAATATCTATTTGTATTCAATGTAATTTTAGTATATGTTTGAGGTGACCTCCTTGGGGAGATTGTTAGAATTAGAAATTCACGGTATTAAAGAGTCGGTCACCTCAAGTATATGTAATCATTAGAATGCTCGTAGTCGTAGTTCTTTTAAGCTAAGTAGTATTTAGTTAAGTAACACCGTGGAGGACAGACGGTCTTTACCCATCAGTATGCACGATCCACACCGGTTGTGTGGCGTTTTATTGTAAGACTATAAATACTCTCTACCTTCCAAGGAAGAGAGTTGGAGCTCATAATAATATTTTCTTTCTCTCACTTAAGTTTTCAAACCTCTAACTTTCTCTCTCTAAAACATCACTTATACGCCACTTGTGCTTAAGGTTTAATGTGTTTATGAAATCCAATATCTTACATAAGTGATCCGTATTAGTAGTATATACACCAAGTACGTGAGTTTAAGCTTTTGGTTTATGAAATTTTAGTTAGTTTTGTACATATAGTTTTCATATTTCTTATGTTTGTAGTTATACAATATATGTAACATTTAGAGTTGCTTGGTCTAATCCAACCAACCCTTCAACTCTTTAAAGTTTAAACCCAAATTTAGCTAGCTCTTGGTTACCTACTATGGCTATGTTTGAGATTATAAAAAGGTTATGCTTATTTTTTTTTTAAATAAGCTATTTAAAAAATAATCTTTGTTTGACAGATATAACTTATAAGGAAAATATATATATATATATATATATCTTCCTTAATCTCTGGAAATAAAATGTTACTTCATGTAGCTTATAAAAATAATTTTTTTTATATTCTTTTTCAACAACAACACCAACACCAGCATCAGCAACAACACCAGTACCATGTAAACGAAACGAGACCACTCGCGAGTTATTCGAAATAGACTCGATTTAAACGAGTCGAGCTCGAGTTCGAGCTAGTCTAGTATATTTTTTAATCGAGTTCGAGCTCCAAAATACTCGGATCGTGAAGCTCGCGAGCCTCATTAAGCTTCGATTAAATTACACTATTACCCTTATATATGTTGGAAAATGTGGTCAAAGGAGTTAAATGACAATTGATGTTGTCAGCATTTGTACTAATGTGAATTAAATATAAAATTAATTTGTGGTTTTATTTTAATTCGTGATACATTAGTAAAATTAATTATGTTAATTAATTGCGACCGTTTTCTTTTCAATTCCATTTCCTATAAATTGAGAGCTTAATTCTTATTTTCAATACACCAAGAAAAACTATTCATAGCATCTCCTTTCGTATATTCATTTGTAATAGAGGGAATGCACGTTTTGGTTCGCCTTGATAACCCGTTTGTGTTAACGGAGTTATTCGTTGTTGTTGTATCCTGGGAGATAGACGTTCATAATTTCTCAAGCACCGTGAAGAGGACGAATATGCCTTGAGGAAGCTGTGAGCATAACATGCCTCAACATTTTCCTTACTTGTGTTTTTGAGTCTCAACAATCAAAAGAAGTACAATATCGTTTTCTACACTTTTTATGTTTGCCATGTTATGATTTATTTGACTCTACTAGCAATACATATATTATATAACAATTTATACATAAATTTACTAAATTTTATACAAATTGACTCGAGCCGAGTTTGATATGCCGAGTATTCATTGAGTTCGAGTATAAAATGTGAAAATAATCGAGCTCAAGTCGAGTTTCGAGCTCGAGTTTTATATGAGGAGTTGAGCTCGAGCTCGAAATATGAAGCTTGACCGAGCTCGAGTTCGAGTTTTTAATATTCGAGTTGAGCTCGAGCTTGGCAGTGCTCAGCTTGTTTACACCCCTCTAGTCTGATGAACTTAGTGATTAATGGGTGTGGATGCCTACTTTACCAAAGTATTCTTCAGTAAACTGGCAGCTATATATGTAAATAATGTGATCGATCCGTATTGGGTGGTTAGTTGTTATACCTGATAACGGGAAGTTTTGTTTAGTCTGTGTAACTTGTATTAGAATAGTACATGTGGTTTCCATTATCGTTTAATGTTTTGTATAGTTGGTTACTCTTAGTTGGACTTGGACCAAACACATTTAACTATGATCCAAACTTGTATGTTATCTTTGTGATTTTGTATTTCTTTGTAACGTCTTGCTAGTTTAACAAAAAATTGTTACAAAGATTTCTCACCGAACCCAAACTCCAAAATTTATGATCGATATGACATTGTTTTGCAACAAACCTCTAGATCAATACGAGACTTAGAGCTTCGGGTGTGGCCTCATTGACGGAGGATAATAGGGGCAAGAAGGGGTGTTGGCCCCCTCTAGAATTTGGGTCACAATTAGCGATTAGCGATTTTTATGGATGTAGAGATTTAAGCAGTATATTTGGTGTTATGGTTTCCTAAAATTGTGGTAACAAGACGTGGGCAGTTACTTTTAAAAACAAAAAAAACTTGTAAAGATGTTATCTGTTGACTTACGAGTTGTATTTATTTCTTTTTTCTAGTACAAGTTAGTTTAATTCATAATAACTTTGGTCTATTAAGCTTTTATGCATTTAAGAAAATGGTTATCAATTGGTAGCTCAAGGTAATCAGTTATGAATCTATGATAGTGTACGAAAGTATCAACAACAACAAGTAAACAGAAGAACTTTTATTCAAACCTAAGCCTCAATAGTCGGCTTAGATTATATCAACAATAGTATCCAAAATTTTACAAGATTAGATTAATGTCAATGAGACAATAATCATACAAATACAAAGAAGAGACAAGATCGTTGAAATGATCAAAGAGAAGAAGAGTGTGAGAAATGATCGCACTCAAGTGTCTCTAACCCTAGATTAAGGATTTATTAAATAGGAGATGAAGATACACTAAGACCCCTCTAACGGCTATAAAATGACTCATCAGCAGAAACAGGAAAAGCTTCAGCAGAAATGAACTTCTTGGAACTTTAAACCATTTATGCTTTGTCCATGATTAACCCCTGTAATAGTCCTGCAATGATCATAACTTGAAAGCCATTAGCAATTGATAGAGTGACATGTTTGCCAAAGATTAATACCCCAAAATTTAACATTCCCCCTTAATCTGATGGGCAAACATATCAAACAATATCAATTTTCACACAAAAATTATCTTTGATAAACAGGAGGTTCTTTGTAAGTATGTCTGCGGTTTGGTTTGAAGAGCCAATCTTTTGGCACTTATAACACCTCTTGCAATTTTTCCCGATGAAGTGAACATCAATTTCAAAGTGTTTTGATCTTTCATGGAAAACAGATTGACAAAGTTGTAAAGCGATTTGTTATCACAAAAAGATTAACGAGGAGATTGATATCAACTTTTAGATCTTTTAAGATTTTTGGATCCATATGATTTCACAGCAAGCGATGACATAGATCTATACTACCTTACGTGGAAGATTTTGAAAGAGTATTTTGTTTTTACTTTTCCATGAGATCAAACAATCATTAAAGAAAACACAATAACTGTGATGATTTTATGGTTTTCTTGCATTTGGCCCAATCTGCATCACTATATCCTTCAAGATGATTTTCGAGTTCTTTGAAATTGTACCTTAGACCTTTCCTGAGCTCCTTTTAGATATCTCGTAACATTGAGGCACATTCTAGATGAGATTTAAGAGGAGAATGCATATATTGTGCCGACAATGAACCGAGTATGAGATGTCGGTCTTGTATGGGTGAGATAGATAAGTTTCCCAAGTAACCCGATAACCATGATGTTGACAAGTAAGGGATCATCAGGTGGGAATGTATGGAAGGACGAGTTGGGTTCCATAGGAGTGGACACGGGTTTGCACCCAAGAAGACCAAATTCTTTGAGGAGTTCAAGGCAAGTATATTCTTTGGGAGAGACAAATGTCATTCCCGCTTTTAAAACCTCAATACTAAGAAAGTATTTTAAGTTTCCCAAGTCTTTGATATGAAATTTTGATTTTAGAAACTCTTTGAATATGTTTATCTCATCAATATAGTTTCCAGTGAGGACTATATCATCCACATAAACAAGCGAGCAATAAACTTGTTATTCTGTTTTGGTGAACAAAGAATGATCATTGATGATTGAACAAAATTATTTTCCTTTAAAACAACGACAAGTTTTTCATTCCATTTCACGGGAGCTTGTTTTAGGCCATATAGGGACTTGACAAGTTTGCAAACTTTATTTTATTGTTCTCATTCTGTAACCCCTTAGGGATGGTGATAAGGTTTTAAAAGGTACCATTTTGAGGGTCGTTTAAGTCCTTATTTGATCACTTTGTATCCGTTATTGCTTAATATCGTTCCTTTTCACTTTTAGGTCTCGTGAAGGCAAAATCTGGAATGGCACTTATTTGACGAAAAGGCGAATATATGAAGAAAATGGCCAAAGTCAAAATCGAGACACTCACAGATTCTTTGAAAGTAGAAGGCGGCGTCGGTGCTATTGGCGGCGCCGTCCCAAAATTATTGTGACGATCCGTAACCCAAAACTCGTATTTTCAAGTGACGACGTCTAGGCGTGGAAGAGTAGGCCGTCGCTACTCGGGCGACCTAGATGCAATCCGACGACGTCGAAAAGAAGAGGACGGCGTCACGGACATAAGTGACGCCGTCGCAAGGTTAACGTGGCCAAGACGAAACCCAATGGCGGCGACACGGCGGCCACTAAACATAAGGTGGCGCCGCGCAAGTGTAATCTTATATATAGAATCCGAATTTTTCGCCTTTGTGTGGAGAGTCTTTGGAGTAAAACCTAAAACCGAACCTAAGGTGTCTTGTACAGTATTTTAGGGTTTTAAACCCTATCTTACATCAAGATAAGTCTTTGCTTCATTAATTCAATTATGTCTTTGATTATTTGTGTGTATGCTTGCATGTTCTCCATGTTCGGCTAGTTTATTTGTGTGTTTGCTTAGGAAGTATGAAACTTAATTATTGAATATTGATTGGTTGTTTCTTATCTTAGTTGATTAATGATCTAGTAATGCAATAGGTCATTCGTTGTGTACTTAATGCTTGATTCATCTTTGTGAACCTTAGAGTATAATTACGAGTAGTTGTAGGCTAAACCATCCAAAGAGCGCCTTAGGTAGGAGTTTATAGTCCCTAGTGGGTTTGTAGACAAGACCCTTTGGTAAGTTCAAAGAGTTAGGGAGAAACGATACCCTACAACTTTAGACACACAACGAACTAGGAATAAGACGTGACACTCAACCATCAATAGGAGATAATTAAGGAGTAATACAAACTAAGTAAACACATCTTTAAACTATCATACGAGCACACATTAATTAGACATAGACTCCACAACCTTAGCTTAGATAATTAGATAATAGTAGAGTAATCGGTGAAATACCAACCCCCAAATCCAATACCCGAGATTCGTACCTTTCCATTTTCATAAAACATAAAAGATAAAAATAATCTTCCTCAACCTTAACCTTAGCGTAGTAACTCCTTACTAGCATTCCTATTCCCTAGAGAACGATATCAATAGCCGTGGCTTACCCTAATTACTACACTACAACGATTAGGTTCACGCCTGGGGTCTTATAAAACTTGCTCAAGAAAAGGAAGTTCCTTTGACCCCGAGCGGCGCTGTGGCGTTATCAAGTTTTAGGCGCCGCCGGGAATAGAATAGCTAGTTAGTAGTCCACCTCGTTTAGGTTTCTTTGCTTGATTCCTATCAAGTAAACTTTTTCTCATTTTAGATTTCTCTTGTCTATCCCCTTCTTCGTAACCTTTGTTCGTAACCCCATCACTTTTCATCATGGAAGGTGATAACCCACTACCATTCATCAACATACCACCAAATGACTCGCCAAGAGCCCGTACTCTTGGTGAATAGTCGAGACCAAGCCACTTAGGCTATAGGAACACCATTGAGCTTCCGACCAAGCCCAAACTACGACCTGCGATCCGACACCATCCGGTTGGTGCAAAGCGGATGTGCATTCCATGGACTTCGTTCAAGATCCAAATCGACATCGAGGGATTTCCTCAAAATCGTCGATTCCATCGACCTTGATGCTACTACTCGGAGACCACGCTACCGTGTCTCTTCCAATTTTCTACGTGACCAAGCTAGTAATTGGCTTGAGCGACTTCCTTGGCTCCATCTCAAGTTGGGATGATCTTACTTCGCTTCCTTGCTCAATTTTTCCCAACGGGAGAACCACTAAGCTTAGGAATGACATCTTGATGTTCCAACAACGTCAAGGTGAATCTCTCTCTGAGCATGGACCCGATTCAAGGACTTACTTCATCCCTCATCACGGCATTGATCTTTGGCTCCAAGTCCAAATCTTTTATGATCATGTCAACTTCCCCACTAAGCGATCCATTGACCAAGCGGCGGTGGAAAACTTAGTGATCTCACCGCAGAAGAATCATGGGAAATAATAGAGGACCTTGCCCTCTATGACAACGAAAGTTGGGATGACCCGTGAGCTGCCCAAAACCGTCAAGGCAATCTCCTTGCCTCCTCCCGACCGTGGGATGATCGAACTTGAAGATCAAGTTAAATTCCTCATGAGTTCCTATGAAAATCCTAAGTCTTCACACCATGTGAACAAAGCTTCTTCCTCGTGCGAGCCATTTTGTGATCCTCATAACACGCCAGACTAGCACCGATCCCCGAACACGCTCGCTGACTACGCGTCCTCGTATTAATGGAGCGGGAGGAAGATTCCTACAACACCCGGACCTAGGAATTTCAATGAAACCCGTGAAGCATGGAAAACAAGCCCGACTTCTATTGGGGACAAACCAAAGAATTCACTTCTAATGATTTCTCATGGCCCCACCTAACGGTCCTAACCAACAAAACATCGAAGGAATGTTGCAAAACCTAGTTACATCCCAAGAAACCCAATGGCTAAGCTCTCGGACCGCTTTAACAATCAACAAGCCGAGATGGATAGGAAAATAGACAACCTTTTGAAAGCCATAGCTAATAGTGATAAGAAGGTTAGTGCTATCTCAACTCCCGAGCCTTCAGGCATAGAGATTAAGGATCCAAGCAAGCTAAAGCATGTCCAATTCATCAATGTCATCGCCTTAGAACCTGATGAAACAAATGACGAAGAGGACTATACACTTGCGGATGAGGAAATACCCAAGGAAGTAGATGAAGTAGACATTGACTATTTCAACAAATTTCCTACGGAAGAAGAACTATCTCGCCACCCTCACTTAGTGCGTGACCTCAAATCGCATGTATGTTAGGAAAAGTCCTCGAATCAAGTTCGGGAACCCTTAGAATCTTAACATACCATGTGTCATAGGACACCTTTTGTGGCAAAAGCTACATTGATCGCAAGTCCCCAATCAACATAATGACTAGCACCTACTACAATTGGATATTGAAGAAGCCTATTCCAACTAGGCAAGACCCCAATGATCCTAATGTTAGTTGCAATTTTCTTGGTAGAGTTAAGGGATTGCCCGTTTATGTAGGTAGTTTCACGTTTCCTACGGACTTCATAATTGTGGATGATATTAGCACGGCCATAGACCCTAGTTTGTCCCATGTTATTCTAGGAAAACCTTTCATAGAAAGCACCAGGATGACCTATGACCCCTCGTTAGGAGTAGTGCGATTCAAGAATAAGACCGATGACATAGCTTACCAAATGCCGTTTAAGATTGAGAAGTTTTCATCACTCTCTAATGATGAAAAGGAACTTAAACTATCGGTCTATTATAGGAATGATGAGGATAGGGAGAAAGGTGTTGATTATGTTATGGCTAAGATTTTCGGATTCTACAAGGATTGCTTGAGCCTAGGACCGAATACAGGGACCGATTGGGGAGAGGATGAACTCTTAGAGAAGCGCATTTTAGGGCACTTCTACAACATGGAATCCCCATTAGAAGCCGTCAAGAGGCGGTAATGAGAAACGTAGAACACAACTATGAGTCTAGCTACAAGACTCTTAAATAAAGAAAAGCGCTTACGGGAGGCAACCCATGCTTAATTGTTTGCTTGTTAGTGTCTTATGTCTTTATTAATTGTTTATCCTCATGTTTAAATTTGTAAAATGCTTTATTTTGTTTTTAACCTCGTCTTAATTGCATATAAAGGTATTTTACATAAGGATAAGTGTAGGGAGGATTACACACGCTTTCAAAAGAAACGTAAACATGAGAATAACAATTAACTAAAAGATATTTATGTTTGTTTGTTCGAGTCAAATGCTTGTATCGAGTCATAATGGAGTGAAAAAAAAAACATACGGGCTACCATCCTACATCTATCTTTAAATTTATGTTTGTTTATTTCAGTTATCTAGAGTTTAGAGTGTCGAGTCTTGGCTTAGCAACGCCATTCTTCATATGCAGTTAACATAAAGATTTTTGACTTGCCACCACCAAATAGCCTATCCCACCAAACCCTTATTTCCCTACCGTAAGCCTAACGTTACAACCCTTTAAAGACCTCTTTGATAGTCTTTCCTAGGTGCTTACGCCAAAGCGATGGAGGTTTGATCTATTCTCAAGCCTATGGTAATCTATGTACTAGGACCGGTTAATGAGTGTTTATCTTCCATTTCCTATATTGTTATATTTCATTTATACACCAGAGAGATGTGAGTATCCAAACACCCCATGTGAGGTGCTAGTATGTAATTTCCGTGCTTGTTATGACTTTTATGGGCTTATATGTGTTGTGGACCGCTTTGAATTAATGTTTCATGACCCCAACTTATAAATTAATTGGCTAAAGCACATTTGCTTGAGGACAAGCAAATAACAAGTGTAGGGATATTTGATAAGGTTTTAAAAGGTACCATTTTGAGGGTCGTTTAAGTCCTTATTTGATCACTTTGTATCCGTTATTGCTTAATATCGTTCCTTTTCACTTTTTAGGTCTCGTGAAGGCAAAATCTTGGAATGGCACTTATTTGGACGAAAAGGCGCGAATATATGAAGAAAATGGCCAAAGTCAAAATCGAGACACTCACGATTCTTTGAAAGTAGAAGGCGGCGGCGTCGGTGCTATTGGCGACGCCGTCCCAAAATTATTGTGACGATCCGAACCCAAAACTCGTATTTTCAAGTGACGACGTCTAGGCCGTGGAAGAGTAGGCCGTCGCTACTCGACGACCTAGATGCAATCCGACGACGTCGAAAGTCAAGAGGACGGCGTCACGGATATAAGGTGACGCCGTCTCAAGGTTAACGTGGCCAAGACGAAACCCTAATGGCGGCGACACGACGGCGTCACTAAACATAAGGTGGCGCCGTCGCAATTGTAATCTTATATATAGAATCCGAATTTTTCGGTCTTTGTGTGGAGAGTCTTTGGGTAAAACCTAAACCGAACCTAAGGTGTCTTGTACAAGATTTTAGGGTTTTAAACCTATCTTACATCAAGATAAGTCTTTGCTTCATTAATTCAATTATGTCTTTGATTATTTGTGTGTATGCTTGCATGTTCTCCATGTCCGCTAATTTATTTGTGTGTTTGCTTAGGAAGTATGAAACTTAATTATTGAATATTGATTGGTTGTTTCTTATCTTAGTTGATTAATGATCTAGTAATGCGATGGGTCATTCGTTGTGTACTTAATGCTTGATTCATCTTTGTGAACCTTAGAGTATAATTACCTGAGTAGTTGTAGGCTAAACCATCCAAAGAGCGCCTTAGAGTAGGAGTTTATAATCCCTAGTGGGTTTGTAGACAAGACCCTTTGGTAAGTTCAAAGAGTTAGGGAGAAACGCATACCCTACAACTTTAGACACACAACGCAACTAGGAATAAGACGTGACACTCAACCATCAATAGGAGATAATTAAGGAGTAATACAAACTAAGTAAACACATCTTTAAACTATCATACGAGCACATTAATTAGACATAGACTCCCACAACCTTAGCTTAGATAATTAGATAATATTAGAGTAATCGGTGAAATACCAACCCCCAAATCAATACCCGAGATTAGTACCTTTCCATTTTCATAAAACATAAAAGATAAAAATAATCTTCCTCAACCTTAACCTTAGCGTAGTAACTCTTACTAGCATTCCTATTCCCTAGAGAACGATATCAATACGCGTGGCTTACCCTAATTACTACACTACAACGATTAGGTTCACCGCCTAGGGTGTTATAAAACTTGCTCGAAGAAAAAGAAGTTCCTTTGACCCGAACGACGTGTAAGCGTTATCGATGGTCATATAGATATCCTCATCAAGATCTCTATACAAGAAAGCATTGTTAACATCAAGTTGGAAAAGAGGCCATTTGTTTTTCACAATAAAGCAATAAGACATCTAACGATGAACATTTTCACAACAGGAGAAAAGTTTCATCATAGTCTATTCCTTCCCTTTGATTATAACCTTTAACAACTAATCTAGCCTTGTATCTATCAACTTCACCATTGGCTTTATATTTGATTTTAAAGATCCATTTGTAACCAATGGGAGTTCTATTAGGTGGGAGATTAGTTATATCCCAAGCATGATTTTCATTTAAGGCCTCAATTTCGAGTTCATAGCATCAACCCAATTACTATCAAGGATAGCTTCTTCATAATGTAGGTTCAATACTTTTATTAAGACTAGAAGCAAAGCGATAATTATCTTTGTTTAAATTAGAATAATTAACAACCTTTTCAACACCATATTTTACTTTCCTTCTACAATAAAGTCATTAAGATTCTTGGGCAACTTAGAAACTCGGTTGACCTTCTAGCGATGGTGGTGGCAAGCCTCTTTCTTGTTCGAGTTCGATTTGACTCGGATGATGTATCGCCAGAATCGGAAGATGCATCGGCAGGATGTGATTCATGTGATATGGTGCCCTCGGGGTGTGTATTGTCATCTATAGATGTTGCAAGGTTCATCATCCTAGAAGGATGACTCAACACGTGTAATCATCATAGGATGTCACTCTCCCTTTATCATTGGGACTTGTTTGTGAGTCAAAAAAATTTATGATTTAAATTTTTAGGCACATCGTTCAACAAAAGGTTTTGACAGTATTTTTCATTTTGAAGGAAAAAGGTTTCATAAAATTTGACATCTCGGAATAAAAGATATTTTTGTTTCTAAGCTCAAAAGTTTATAACATTTTTCTCATTTGAATAACCAATAAAGACACTTTTCTCGGACCTACTACCAAATTTATCGGAGATGTTGAGAATGGTGGCATAGCATAAGCGACCAAAGACTCTAAGGAGAGAGAGTGAAGGGTCATGCCCATACTGCAGGAGATGGGGACTTGCAGACAGAACTAAAGAGGTAACTGTTTATGACATGGGCGGTTAGAACACATTCGAGCCAAAGGTATAAAGGTAATTCCCCTGAAACATAAGGGATCTAGCTACATTAAGGAGATGTCTATGTTTCCTTTCTGCAATACCATTTTGTTGTGGTGTATAAACACAGAGGTTTGATGTAGAATTCCTTTTCATGAAAGAAGTGTTGAAGTTTATTATTAACAAATTACCTCATTATCACTCGAAAGTCTTAACATTGTGTTCAAATTGATTTGATAGCATATGAGTAAAATTAACAATGGAAACATAAACATCATCCTTTCCTTAAGCATATAAATCCACATTTACCTAGAATAGTCATCAACAATAGTTAAAAATATTTGTAACCATCTCTACTAGTGACTTTATATGGTCCCCATACATCTAGATGAACAAGTTGACCAATTTTAGTTGACTTATGTTCACTTAGAGGAATGGTTCCCAGTTTGTTTAGCCTTGTTGCAAGTATCACAAAGATGGTCAAATTCGGATGAGCTATCAAGTTTAAGGGTGGATTTAAGGATATGAAGGACTTGGTCGGAGGATGACCAAGTCTTTGATGCCGAGATTTCTAGAAACATGACAAACAATGCGGTTATTACAAGTAATCTTACATGTAGAATCAATATCAAACATATATAACCCATTGCATTGTTTACCAATCCCACAATCCTTTTTGATGTAAATCCTGTATATAGCAATTAGATTCATTAAACCCAACAAACATCTTATTGTCTCTAGCAATCTTATGAATGGACCCATGAGACTAACATTGTACTCGGGAACAACGTAACATCAAAAGAGTTAGGTCTTTATTGACTTTTAAGTCACCAATTTTAGTGATTAGGGCACGAGTACCATTGGGATGTCCAACAATTAGACCAAGATTTGAAATGTCAACAACATTAATTAAAAATTAGCGAATCTGGTCATGTCTTGATTTGCACCATAGTCAACAATCCAACCAAGACCGATGTTTCCGGATAAAGTTTTTGTGTTGTTGTTGAAAAATTTGTTGAAGTTTATGTTAAACTTAACACTGCCATTAAAGAAGGTTCTGAAAAATTTTACCCGCCATGTTGGCATTAGCGAAGACACATTGTTGTCATTAAGAAGACTCATAAGTGCGGAGAGTTGTTCATTAGACAAAGAGACAAGAGAGTTGCTAGCACTATTATTGGTGGTACGATTAGTATCGCGAAACATTATTCTTCTTTGAAGGGTTTAAATTAAAATTCCTTTGACATATCCAAAGCAGGATAACCAACGAGATCATAACATCTATCAACAGCAGTGACCGGGTTTTTGCGGTTAGTACATTTGAGATTCATGTTTGGTCCCCATTGTTTGGTATACCATCATTAATACCGAACTTTTAAAATTGTTGTTGTTAAATCCTTTTTGTTATCAAAAATTTTCCACCATCGAAGTTTTGCGGAAAAGTTGTAGCATTGAGTTTAGCGAGCTATTCCCGGATGAAACATTTACGTGAGATTCCTCTCGAGACAACAGAGAAAGCAGCTTTGACATTACGTAAAGGATCTCGGTTAAAATATTGCTTCGATGGGAACATAGGAGTCATCAAGACCTATAAGAAATTGCACTAACTTGATTAGTCGATTGTGTTTTCAAAATGTTTTGCAGCCTCACAAGTGCAAGGAGGCAAACTAATCATACAATCAAATTGTTTCCCTAAAGAGTTAAGGTTGTTATAATAATCGAAGAGAGGACCCACTTTGACTAAGAGAGTTTATTTTTATGCAAATTAAATATATTTGAACCATCAACCTTATCATAGGTATCTTTAAGATCATTCCACATTTCATAAGCAATTTTAGCATATATAGCACCATCAAATAGTTCGTAGTGAGAGAATTAAGAATCAAGTAACCTAACAGAGTTCTGGTATCCATTGATTAGCAAGACTAGGGTTCAAATCATCTCTTATCAAGTACCATCAATAAACCCTAACTTATTATGGTTCCTCAAGGCAAAGGTCATGGCCATATTCCATATTTTGTAATTTTCGGTTCATGAGTTTGATAGTAATAATGGGAGTACCATTTGTGTTATTGGGGTGTAAATACAAAGCATCACCAAAGGATAAGATTTTCTCGATGGAAGAACCACCACCACCAATATTATCATCACCATAGCCATAATACAAACAATAAGGCAGGAGAAATAAAAACAAGAGCAGATGAGCGATAAAGAAATAAATAAGACTTTGTAATTAAGAAACAACAAGCACCAAGCTCGTGAACTGGGGTAAACCAGAAGCATTTATTCATACCACTCAGTGGCGGATCAAGATGTTAGTTTACCCGTTTGCACCCACAAAGACTTAAGTCTTGTTTGTTTGAAAAGAGATTAGACTTAGACTTACGAGCAATATCGTGGAAAGAATAAATCACGATTAAATAACTAGTGATTATGTAAATAGTAATAACCACGAGACCACCAAGTTGTTCTTGAAGAGATGTCCCCAGTTTCCACAAAGAAACCCTTGGATGTAGAATCAATAATGATTATGAGCCCGACGCTCAAACCATGTACGAAAGTATCACGGAAGAACTTTTATTCAAACCTAAGCCTCGATAGTCGGCTTAGATTATATCAACAATAGTATCCAAATGTTACAAGATTAGATTAATGTCAATGAGACAATAATCATACAAATACAAAGAAGAGACAAGATAAGTGAAATGATCAAAGAAGAAGAGTGTGAGAAAATGATTGCACTCAGTGTCTCTAACCCTAGATTAAAGGATTTATTAAATAGGAGATGAAGATACACTAAGACCCCTCTAACGGCTATAAAATGACTCATCAGCAGAAACAGGAAAAGCTTCAGCAGAAATGAACTTCTTGGAACTTTAAACCATTTATGATTTGTCCATGATTAACCCCTGTAATAGTTCTGCAATGATCATAACTTGAAGCCATTAGCAATTGATAGAGTGACATGTTTGTCACAGATTAATACCCCAAAATTTAACAGATAGTTTACTACAGAGCAGTTTGAATCTTTTATTCCATATATTTGTTACCTTCCTATCACATAAGATCAGTGAAAAATCCTTTACTTATCCATTCAAAACTTACCACATATGCATACCATAAGGATAATCTTTAATGTTAGAATGTTACATTATTATTTTGAAAATTTTCGGCCCCCCAATCAAGACGGTCAAGCTCCGTCACTGTGTGGCCTGCTCATCCTTCGCCGTTCCAGCATGGCAGCCTCGCCATAGCTAGCCACCACACCAGTTGAGGTTGTTGTAGCTCGCCATTTTGTTACTACTCGTCTGCACGACGAAGCAAATAAACATTTTTTTGTCCTTGTTTGTTAGATTTGATATGTTACACATTGAGTAAAAAAACATAGGTGGTGGTGGACTCCAAATAAGTAAATTGAAGTTAGTTGTGATAAAAAAAATGTTGTAAAAAAAGGTTTATTAAAGTGATGTGACAAGTGGTGGGCTATAAATAAGGAGTTTTGGTGTACCACGACATCTAACGCTCTGCTTTTTGCCTACTAAAAGGTCACTTAAGACAAAATAAATTGGGCCCGCTACTTTGAACCATCGTCCCATTTTCTTATAATCCGTACGTCTCGATCTCGATAGTCAAATTTTGAGGGTTGCAAAAGCTATGTTCCCATCCTTGAAAAGGACTTATATTGAAGAATCACTCGATAAAATATGCATTAATTGATTATAAAAAATCAAAAGCATACATTATTGGATTAATGATTATAAAAACTGATATAACTGAAATTAAGTTGGAACTTATCTTTTCTTTTACATGCATGCTTCTTTTGAAACAATCAACTCAAAAGGGGTTCATGCAGAGCATGTCACTTTGTCAATTTTAAATATGTACATTATAAAATTCATTATTGATGCTAAAAATTGTACCGCAATAAAAACCCAATACTATGGTTTCGTTATCTGAGGTTAAAACATTGAAATTGTTAAGAACACAAGTTTTTCAATTGCTCGAGTTAATGGCGAGGGCTCATCTCGATCCTAAGACATTGAGGTCGCGAGGAACAATGGGGCATTGAGGTCGCGAGGAACAATGGACTTTGTGCTGTTATTACTAGAGCACTTAAAACTCAAGTTAGCTCTAAAACTTGAAACTTGACTCGGCTTGATTACTAGCCAAGTATCAATCCCAGTTTAATTGCTTTTTTTGTAAATTTACATAAGAGGCTGAATATATAGAATGATACACGCACGCCTAATATAGATCGCGAACTGTAGAAGTCAAGTATGTAAACACTTTAGTTAAGCTTAACTAAAAACAAGTCGATTTCATGTACTTTTTAAAATGATCCTAAGTAACTAAGAAACTAAGTAATTGGTAAGGTACGAAGTGTACCAGGTAATAGGTGAAGATGGTTGGTCAAACTTTTAATGCCACGTAAGACACCTGCTCAACCCAACGTGCGTGGCAGTCTTTATTCCAACTTGGCATTCTTTACATCCTTATATAAACTCATAACCTAACTCACATTCCTCATATTTATAAACAGGAAAATATATATAAATGGGAAATTGTATAAAGAAGCAGCCAACCATTCATCCCTCTGCCGATGATTTTCGATCACCAAAAGCTTCAGCCGAGGAAAACTTTATTTCCAACCCTGAGAAGCTAGAAAATTCTTCAGGAGAGGGTGCAAAAAAGGCAAAGACGGAGATAAAAATTAAGATATCAAAAAAACAGTTGGAGGAATTATTAGGCAGGACGGATGTTCAAGGTTTAACAGTAGAACAAGTGCTTGCTCGGTTGATGAACGTTAGTGATCAATTTGAATCTCATCAACGAGCGTGGAGGCCTCCTCTACAAAGCATTCCGGAGTAAGCATATAGCTAGCTATAGGTGATCACTGATCCGTCTTGGTTAAATTTTTTACCCAAAGTACGTGAATTTTGTTTTAAGTTTATGTAAAGTTCAGCTGGTATAATGGTAGTACTATATATGGAACTTTTGATTTAGCATTGTTTGTTCTTCTTTTTTCTGGTGGCTCTCATGCTCTAATCCGTCGAGCTCACATATGGCTTTCCATTATCTACCATGTGCTATACGCCCCGACATATAAATGCACACACACCATGTCACCATGCATGACATCTGTAAGTTGTCGATCACTTGAACCCAGCAAAATATTTCAATAAACTTAACCTAGTTTAGTTTTAGATTTGAACCCGGCCGACCACTAGTACTATATAAAAACGCTACTACCCTAAGTTACGAATTCTCAACAACATCTTGCTCCAGTGTTAATGGTTTGATTCGAGTATTGAAGATGCGAAAAGGTAAAAATGTTGGAGTTACGTGAATCTCGTACGTACATACTGACCCGACTTTAATTTGGCTTGGCCGATTTCTTTATCAAATTTCTAAATGAATCTCTTTCAATACCAAAGGCCTTTTGACCCAACGGTTATGTGAGTGACCCAATAATTTATAATTTATGAATTCAAGTCTATGAGATAAAATTTGTGAGATATGTGACGTAGTTTGTAAAATATTGCCAGGGCCGGCGTTAGGGGAGTGCAAGAGGTGCGATTGTAGATGGCCACCGCTTGACGAGGGCCACCAAATTTCATACACTTCTATTATAAATATGAACAATCTGAGACTTTAAACAATTGATTCATGCTACTTATACATATATATATTATGTGTGTGTTTAGAGGCTCTTTATGGTAATAAGACGTACTGAAATCATTAGGCGGCCTGAATATTGCGAGTTAAAAAAATGATGATAACAACCCGAAAAGCCGAAACCCCATCAGGTGGGCAAGAGTTAGTTCTGTCCATTTGGTAAAAAAATGCATATAATGTAGCTTTCTATTATACTTGATTGTCTTTCTTGGAATGTACATGACGATATATTTTGAGCTGTTTCAAGGAAACCACACACAAGAGCTAGCAAATGAAATGGTCCCTCTTGAATTTAACATACATATAAGTGTAGCTTTATTGTAATTGAATACTATAATATATATAGATTATTTTTAAAAAATATTTTGGTTAATAATCTTTTAAACACTATATCTTGTCGAGAATGGCGGGTTATGCGTGTGATTAAAAAAATAACTCTTTAGCATTAAAGTTGACGTTTTGTCTTTCTTTAAGTATTATGACCATTTTACCCTTTCTAAATTTTTTTCAAAATACTCTTTTGAAATTTTTTTCCAAAATATTTTTGGATTTTTTTTTTCAAATACTTTTTTTTTTTTTGAAATTTAAAATTTTTTTCGAATTTCTTTTTATTTTGAAATATTTTTGAAGGGTAAAATGGTCATAATATAGTCATAATATTTGAAAGAAAGACAAAAATATCAACTTTAATGTCTAAAGAGTTATTTTTATTCTACTAAAACCTGATTTCGACAACAATATAATCTTTTAAAAGTTTTAACCAAAATATTTGTAACAACTATAAACCTATAAATGTAACAAAATTATTATCTATCTGATTGATCATACCGGCAAAATAAGTTAGTAGAATAAAACTATTTTTTGTGGTATAAAATATAGTGAATAATGTGATACGTATTGGGTTGTTAGTTGTTATACCTGATAACACGAAGTTTTGTTTAGTCTATGTAACTCGTATTAGAATAGTACATATGGTTTCCATTATCGTTTAATGTTTTGTATAGTTGGTTGTGAACCAAATAATCTCGATACTTATGTTTTTTATGTAAATATTAATACACGAAGGACCAAATATGTTAGTTGGATAGTTTGTAATTGTTTTGGCGGTTACAAAAACAGTTATGGAATTCGGTTACCATCGAATAGGTACAATGGTTCATAGTACCGTTTGGAACAATATATATACATGTTCATATGTAACGTTACAAGTTAATAGACAAAATTATACTTATTCATTTTATACACTTTATAATCTATATATTTCGATCTAGAGTTTGGGACAACAATTGACATCAAGAGCAAGAGGTTAATGTTTTCATTTTGGTTACCAAAAATATTAATGACATGAAACCAAGGGAACACGCTGCAATTTTGTTTCGGCAGGATTTTTTTTTGTTTTCTCTCTTCTTCCAAGAGAAACAAAACTTGAATAAGCATACGTAGAAGATAATGCACGATCATTTACGTAGGGGATTGCAAACGTTTACACCAAACGGATTGATGGGCAAACCTTGTTGGCGACAACAAAGGGAAGGAAGGAACACACTTTGTTCGGTTAGAGAGCAAGTGGGACAAATACTTTGTGAAACCGGTTAAATCAAAACACAAAGTAGAAGAAAACGCGGGGAAAACGTTGTTGTGGAGAAAAGGTAAAACGTACGTGACAAGGAAAGTAGAGCGCTCAGGATTTTGTGTGGAGTAGTGTCGGGACGACACAAGGAAAACAACAACAACGGGAAAGGAAAATCAGAAGCAAACATACTCTTGTTTGTTTCGGTGGTGGTTACCAATTCGGTACCAAATTTTGTACGTGGGAAGTTTTGATCTCGGAGAAAAAAAATCAAAATAACGTACAAGGAAAAGAAACGTGTTTAGTGTGGATTAACAAGAAAAGAAAACAAGGATTTGTTTTCCGAAGAAACAAATTCGAAGAGAAAGACAATTTGTTTTTGGGCTCGTTGGGAAAGAAAAACAATTCGACACAAAGGTCTTATTTTATTCGAAGTTTACAAATTCAAAAGGAGGTCGAGATAGTTTCTGATCGAAGCAAGGAATTAAAATGGAGACCGAAACTGTGGAAATCAATTCGAAGAAAAAAAACTTGGTGTTTCAATTCGAGGGGTAAAAAAATTCGAACAAGGAGAAGACATCAAGGGTACAAGTTGGAAGATTGGAAACTAAAGAACCAAGAGTACAACGAGACAAGGAAACGAGGGAACCAACTTGGGTATAAAAACAAACGTTAGTAAACGATATTTACTAACGCAAGACAAAAGGAATATACTTGTGTTCATCACATCATCGAGGTCACAAGTTAAACTTTTCTGGATTTCATTTATATTAGAATAGTATAGAATAGTTATTTCGTACTATTAGGAAATCTCAAGAACTATTTATTGATCCCATATTATTAGCATTCCCGGAAGATTAGATATTCCAATTTTTTAGAAATACCATACTAGGAAGGATAAATCCCATTAGATTAGAAAGTGAAGATAATAAGCACTTTCAAGATGACCGGCAACGATATAGAAAGCACATCAACTACACCAAAACCCGTAACACCTATTGCACAATATCAATGCCCTAAGTTGAAAAATACAAACTACACAGTTTGGGCTATACAAATTAATGCTACTCTAGAGGCATACGGCTTATGTGAAGCAAACACGCAAGTAGATGATAAGAAGGATAAGGCAACGACTGCCTTCCTATATCAAGCGTTGACCGAAGATATGATTTTACAAGTAGCGGGTTGTAAGACGGCTAAGGAATTATGGGATTCGTTAAAGAAAAGACACATCGGAGAAGATAGAGTGAAGCAAGCACGGTTACAATCATTGATGATTGGGTTTAACTCACTTCAGATAAAGGAAGATGAGACAGTGGATGCATTTACGTCTAAACTAAACGGCTATGCCACGAAGGCAAATGAATTAGGGAAAACTTTGGATGAATCACTTTTAGTACGAAAACTATTAGACTGCACACTAGACAGGTTCATTCAGATAGTAGCATCCATAGAACAAACTAATGATCTCGACGATATCACTTTAGATGAGATCACTGGAAGACTCAAGGCATTTGAGGAAATGATAAAACTCTGGAAAGGATGGCAAGTAGAAAGCCAGGAAAACTTATTATTCGCATGGGCGAACAATCGAAAACGACGCTTTTACAAACGTGGAGGGAAATCAAATTTCTCACGAGGGAACTGGCAGAATAATAGAAGTAGAAACAACTCACAAGGAGGGAACTCAAGTCACAAAGAGAGTTCGGATAAGAATAAAAGTGTGTGGGATTTAATTAAAGTAAAATGTTACAAGTGTCATAAACTTGGACATCTTAAAAGGAACTGTAGAGGAACATTAGCAACTCAGGAACAATCAAACCTTATCTTAGAGGACAATGAACCATCACTATTAATGACTATGCACGAAACTGAACACGAGGAAGTGTTATTGAATGAAGAACAAATTCAACCAGGGAAATATGCTACAGACGCAAGCATATGGTATTTAGATAATGGTGCAAGTAACCATATGGCGGAATAAAGAGTCATTTTAGGGATATTGATGAAAGCGTAACAGACGAGTACGTTACGGAGATGGATCGTATGTACGATAATGGGTAAAGGGTCTATATTATTATGTTGTAAGAACCAGGAACAAAAGGTAGTATCGGATGTATATTATATACCAAACCTCAAGAGCAACATACTTAGTCTAGGACAACTTACGGAAATAGGTTGTAAGGTCATTATGGACGGAGACAAGTTGACTTTGTATGATAAGAGCAAGAAGTTGTTGATGAAGGTTGAAAGATCTAAGAATTGACTACAAGATTCAATTACAGATAGAAGCACCTATATGTAGGGGTGAGCAAAACAAACCGAAAAAATCGAAACCAAACCGAAAACCGAAAAAACCGACCGCAACAAAAAACCGATGGTTCGGTTTTTATTTTTTCAGAAACCGAAAAATGTGGTTCGGTTTCGGTTTTTGTCCCAAAACCAAACCGCAAAAACCGAACCGAACCGAACCGGTTTTGTTATATAATAATATCTAATTAATATAATATGATTAAATAGCTAAAAAAACAAATTTATAAATTCATATTCATTTTGTGAGTGGGTTTATAATATATTTATCTTAACGTTTATATTTGTGTGTTTGTCGTGTCACGTGTTTTGTGTGAATATATCAATAAGTATTTGATAATAATTATACTACGACAACATGCATGTTCACTTGTATGTGTATGTCTCATTTATATATTTGTAATTGTAGAATTATGCAATAAACATTATTATGCTTATATTGAAAAAAAAAGAATAACTAATTTTGTACGTAAAACAAGTTTATTGGTATAATTTGGCCATACCAAAATATTAACGGTTAGAAACCGAAAAACGAACCGAAAGCGATAACAAACCGAAAAACCGAACCGCCAAAATCGAGCGGTTTCGGTTTCAGGTTCTACAAAACCGAACATTGTGGTTCGGTTTCGTTTAGCCAAAACCGACCCAAACCGAACCGCACACCCCTACCTATATGTCTCTTAGCAAATATAGATAACCAAGCATGGTTATGGCATGCTAGATTAGGTCATCTGAACTTTGACGATATCAACAAGATGACTAGGAAGGGTCTAGTGGAATACCAAGAATAAATCATGCCGGGCAGATTTGTGACACATGTTTATTAGGAAAACACAGTAGAACACTATTTCCAAATCAAGCTAAATTCAAATCAAAGAACCCGTTGGACTTAGTATGTGGAGACCTTTGCGGTCCTATAAGTCCAGCCACGCACACAGGCAAGAAACTCATTTTCTTGTTAGTGGACGATTGTACACGCTTTATGTGGGCCTACTTTCTTACATCGAAAGATGAGGCATTTAGTACATTCAAGGAATTTAGACAAAAGATAGAAATGCGAGATGAGATTGAAAGTAAGGATGCTAAGAACGGATAGAGTGGTGAATTCATCAAATGAATTCACAAGGTATTGTAAGGAAAATGGAATAGCACGACGATTGTGACCTTACTCACCACAACATAATGAAGTAGTGGAGAGAATAAATAGGGCGGTGTTATCACCACGAGGAGTATGATGAAAGCGATGAAGTTACCATTAACTTTTGGGCGGAGCGATTAAACATGCAATTTACATACTCAATAGGGTACCTCGAGGCCTGGCGGATAAAACTCCATATGAGGCACTCTACAATGTAAACCGAACTGAAAACCTAAGAATATTCGGATGCACACTTTATGTAAAGATAACAATACCTTACTTGAAGAAGTTGGATGATAGAAGCATACCAATGATTTACTTAAGAGTAGAGGAAGGATCAAAAACATGTAGGTTATATGATCCAATAGCCAAGAAGAAACATGTTAGTAGGGACGTAAAGTTTATGGAAACAAAACCGTGGGATTGGAATAAAGATGAAGAGGATACGAGTACGTAAGACACATTTTGGACTAGTTTTGTGGTAGAAAGATTTGACAATGAAAACCTTACACCAGTCAACACAGAAAACGATGATAACACGTATCATGAACAAGATCAGATTCCTGGTCCGGTTTCACCAATCACACCACCAACATACAATTACGACCCACACACAGAGGAGGAAGAATAGGCTACTACTAGTTCTGTAGAGAACTCAAGAGGTAGATTTGATGATACACCCGTACGTGAATACAGAGATATGATGAAAATATATAAGTATGCACGTAGAGTTGAACCACAAAGTTTATTATTTATGGAAGAAGAACCCCGTAACTATAAGGAAGCATCAACAGATGAGAAATGGATTGAGGCCATGGAGATTGAATTGGATTCAATCAACAAGAATAATACATGGACTCTTACTACATTGCCAGAAAATTAGAAGGCAATAGGACTAAAATGGGTTTACAAGACCAAGAGGGATGCAAAAGGAAAGATCATCAAATACAAAGCACGGTTAGTAGCAAAAGGTTATGTACAAGAACAAGGAATAGAATTCGATGAAGTATTTGCACCTGTTGCTCGGATAGAGACAATTCGGTTGATATTAGCATTAGCAGCATATCATGGTTGGCAAGTACATCACATAGATGTAAAATCGGCATTTTTACATGGAGATTTGAAGGAAGAAGTCTACGTTATACAACCTGAAGGTTTTACTCAATAATGAAATTCAGGAAAAGTCTATAAGCTTACTAAAGCTTTATATGGCTTAAGACAAGCACCAAGAGCTTTGAATGTGAAGCTTGATCAAACGTTAAAGTCTTTAGACTTTAAGAAGTGTAATCTCGAACAAGCAGTTTATACGAAGAGAAGCAAGAATTATACACTTATAGTTGGAGTCTACGTAGATGATTTAATAATCACAGGCACTCCAAGGAAGGAAATAGAAGAATTCAAATCCCAGATGAAGGATAAATTTGAAATGAGTGACTTAGGATTGTTAGCTTATTACCTTGGGATAGAAGTCACACAGACAGGAGGAGATATTACAATCAAGCAGACATGTTATATTAACAAGATCTTGAAGGAAACAAGTATGGCGGATAGTAATGATACGAAGATACCAATGGATACCGGTACTAAGTTGGTCAAGGCGGAAAATGAAAACTCAGTTGACGCAACTTATTACAGAAGCTTAATTGGAAGTCTCGGTACTTACTACATACAAGACCATATCTTAGTTACTCGGTCGGACTACTCGGTGATTCATGCAAGACCAAGGACCATCACCAAGGCGATAAAGCAAGTAATCCGATATATCAAAGGAACAAAGAGCATGGCATAATATACAAGCAAGAAAGCATTGCAAGATTACGATTTACACGACAATAGTTATGGAATCAACACGATCAAGGAAAAGGAACTCTTGGGAAGATTTTATTTCGGAGAGTCACCCATTACGGTGTACTCGAAACAACCAACAAAGTGTCGCTATCATCATGTGAATCCGAATTCATGGCGCCTCGCAGCAACATGTCAAGCCTTATGGATAAAAAGAATACTTAGTGAATTAGCCGGATGGGAAGAGAAAGGATAACGGCGAAGGTCGACAACGTTTCGGCAATAGCACTCGCCAGAACCCGCTTTTCATGGTAGAAGCAAACACATCGATATTCACTACCATTTCATTCGTGAATCGTAGAGAATGGGCACATCAATGTGGAACATGTCAGCGGAGAACTACAAAGAGCAGATATTCTAAAGAAGGCTCTACCAAGATTGAAGTTCGTGACTATGCTACAAATGCTCGGAGTTCAAGATTTAGGACGAAGCAATGATCAAGATTAAGGAGGAGAATGTGAACCAAATAATCTCGATACTTATGCTTCTTATGTATATATTAATACACGAAGGATCAAACATGTTAGTTGGATAGTTTGTAACTGTTTTAGCGGTTACAAAAACAGTTATGGAATTCGGTTACCACCGAATAGGTACAACGGTTCATAGTACCGTTTGGAACAATATATATACATGTTCATATGTAACGTTACAAGTTAATAGACAAAATTATACTTATTTATTTTATACATTTTGCAATCTATATATTTCAATATAGAGTTTGGGACAACATTGGTTACTTTTAGTTGGACCAAAAACACTTAACTATGATCCAAACTAGTATATGTATGAAATGTCTTCAATGTGTTATTATTTGAGTTCGTATTACTCGGTAAATGTAGATATTTTACTTAGGTCCCAAGTGTTAGTTTTATGGACTTCAATTAATAGTCGGGAGTTAGGATCGAACTCGAGATCACGAGATTGCACATTTTACGTATGAGAATTAAAGTTTAATAATTAAATGTAAAATGTTATATTTAGTTAATATTTACATAAAACGAATAACGAACGTTAAATGTAATAGCCTAACGGCCGTTAAATGTTAAAGAAAAAGATTAAAGATGAAATTAGTAGTCAAGATGGTTATAGAATCCTCTTTGGGATATTGCATCGATCGGCCAAGGGTTTTGGATTCCTAATCCTACTCTAAGTTCCTACAAGTATAAATATAAGGCTTAGGGTCTTTGTTATTTACTCTTGTGCACATAACCTAAAACCTAAGATTGTATTTTTCTCTCTTTAGTCCCAAAACCGATCGTCCCTTACCCTAAGGGGTCGATCACCTTGTTTTTTCTTAAACAAAAGTTTTAACACACATAAAAAAAAAAAAAAAAAAAAAAACGTTACCACGCAAGTTGATGGCTTAACTTGTGCTTCAAAGCCATTGCCAAAACGTGGAGGCCGGTATGATAACGCGGCTCAAAGTCGAGCCACGTCGGCATAATGTTAATCCATGCGTAGGGGTGCAAAGGAGCCGAGCCTGTCAGTTCTCGAGCTCGTTTAAGTTTTAAAAAGCTCGAGCTCGAGCTCGGCTCGTTTCGATCCTTAAATTTTAAGCTCGAGCTCGGCTCGTTGTATGTTATATACGCTCGTGGCTCGCCTCGAACTTGGTTCGTTTATACGATTTGGCAAAGAGAAGTTAAAGCTTGGCTCGAGCTCGGCTCGTAGTATATCTTTATTGAGCTCGTTAATAAGCTCGAGCTCGGGTCGTATATATGTTTAATACTTAAAACAACATAATGTCGTTTAGGGTCGCGAGCCCAAACGAGCTTTGCAAGCTCGAACTCGAGCTCGATTAATAAACGAGCTGCAACTTAGAATCGAGCTCATTTAAGCTCGTCTCATTCAAGCTTTTTACCGATTCAATATCAAACTTTCACAAACAATTTCGGTTCATTTCCACCCCTATCCATCCATTTAGGGAGGTGATCTGCGCGCGTTTTGATGATGCTCATGGCATTTATCGTTTACGATGTTATGCAATACTATAACGATAATGCGTAAATGATAATGATCAGATCAAAAATATCGATTAATTCATTTATCATACCAAGTGGTCTTATAAAGCTATATGTACTTTTTGCCTACTAAAGTTCACTTAAGACAAAATAAAGTGGGCCCGCTACTTTGAACCTTCGTCCCATTTTCTTATAATCCGTACTTCTCTTTATTGTCAAATTTTGAGGGTTGCAAAAGCTATGTTCACATCCTTGAAAGGGACTTATATTAAAGAATTACTCAGTTTTTTTTTTGAACAAAGATTACATTTCATATCACACATCACAAATGGAGAATTTACACAACACGTTACATCGAAAATAAAGGCAAAAAAAAGCCGGCACTTGCCAAACAAAATCTGTGGCGCAAGTTAAAGCGAAACAAAATACACTCAATTGAATATGATGATTATAAAAAATCAAAAAGCATACTCCAAGACTTAATCACTTGAACATTATTGGATTAATGATTATAAAAACTGATAAAACTGAAATTAAGTTGGAACTTATCTTTTACATGCATGCTTCTTTTGAAACAATCAACTAGTAACATATTTAATTATACTCAAAAGGGTTCATGCAGAGCATGTCACTTTGTCAATTTTGAATATGTATTATTAACTTCATTATTGATGCTAAATTGTACTGTAATAAAAACCCAAAACTATGGTTTCATTATCTGAGGTTAAAACATTGAAATTGTTAAGAACACAAGTTTTTCAATTGCAATCGTATCAGTTAATGGCGAGGGCTCACCTCGATCCTAATAATACATTGAGGTCTCAAGGAACAACGTACATGCATAGCAAGTCACTATATATGTGAATTTTGTTGGCCTTAATTATGTCATGAGCATAAAGGATCAAGAACTGTATATATAATTTATATGTACGCGAAACGTTTGATTGTGTAACAATCCGCCTCACATCGGTAACTAGGTACGTAGAAGATAATGTTAGTTTTATGGACGATATTTAATATGTGTATGTCTAGAATCGAACTCGAGACTATGGTATTGCACACTTTAAGTATGAAGAATTAAAGTTTAAATAATTAAATATTAAAAGTTATGTTTAATTTTAAAAACACAATAACGACTAACGGGCGTTAAAGTAATTAAAGGAAATTGACTAACGACCGTTATAACTATAGATAAAATTAGATGACAAAAAAAATCCCCAAAGGGGTGTATAGCCGATCAGTTTAGGATGGGTTTATCCCAATCCAAGCCTAACTTGGACACTAAGTTTGTTATATTATAAATACAAGGCTAGGGTACATTGTTTTAATAACTTTTGTGCACACACACTAAACCCTACCTTGTTTTCTCCTCTCTTGGTGTTTGGCTGATCGGAACAAAAACCCACAAGGGGTCGATCGGTTTTGTTTTTTCAAACAACACGTTTTGTGTTTTTATAAACTAGCATTTACTTTAATTCGATATTAGTACGTGTGAACAAAAATTTGATACAAACTTACTATCGTTTATATCTTGGATTGAATTGAAAAAGGGTAAAGGTCAATTCGTTAATCCTCATAAACCCTAATTAGGGTTTTAATCTTGTTCCGATTTGTGCTAGCTTGGAATTGCAAGAGGTACGCATACATTTTAATTTTCAGTTAATTAATTGGAATTATATGTTCCTACTCTTCCGCATGTATTTTGATATTTATTGTGTTTCAATTTATGATTGACATGTTATTTAATTCCAACGGATAAGCCATTTGAACTATTTTTAAGGGTATGTTTGGCAAAAATAGATTGTGTTGATCTTTGGTCTTTATTCGATCTTTGGTCTTGGTCTTGTTCTTAAAAGATTATAAAAGAGATTATTTTTATAAGCTACATAAAGTAACTTTTATTTTCGAGAGATTATGGAAGATTATTTTTTTTATAATCTCTTATAAGCTATGTCTGCCAAACAAAGATTATTTTTAAGTAGCTTATTTTTTGAAAAAATAAGCATAATTTCTACATAATTTTGTGTGCCAAACATAGCCTTAAGTGTTTGTGGCCTACTTATCATGTAACTGAAAAAGTCAATAATGTCGTGACATTGTTATTAACATGCAAAACAATGATTTCATTATCTTAGGTTATAAATATTTACAATGGTTACATCTCGAACGCTTTTCAGTTTGTTAATATATATGTCGAAGAATGTTTCAAAAGAATATGTACGATAATTAAGCTCAACTTTCATTTTGATCAGTTGTTTCTATGATCATCAATATCCAACTATGTTCAAGTGATTGAGTCTTTGAGTTGCCATATATAAGCATTTAATACAACTATATTCAACAAGTGAGTCTGTTGACGTATGTACCGGACGATCCAACATCCGGATGAACACACATGCCGGACAGTAAGACACACAGCCGGAGCGAACTTCGATGATGATCAAAGAATAATAACCACCGACCATGTCGCAGATTTTAGGGATTTCCGCCACGTGACCTACTAAGTACAATAGTTATAGGCACAGTAGAATGATGGGTGAACAAAGGGGAGAATAGTAGCATGAATAGGAAATTGGGGTAGTATAAATACCCCAACACATTTAATACTTTGCATTAAGTTTTTACACCTACATTTCTACTACATTTATCACCCTTTACTCATCCTCACACCGGAGCTTGGTCTCGGAGTAACACCCGAGGCGAGGCTAACGTGTTCGTACTTTGTGCAGGAGACAACCATCTCTCTACCGGACCGCTGAGGCTGGACGGGGACAAGATTTTGCTTCAACAAATTGGCGCCATCCGTGGGACCATGATTCATTCTACCAGAGGAGTGAATGACCGTAGCGGGACCGCCACCTCCGCCGGAACCCACCTCTCCTCCGGAACACATAGGGGGAAGTGGGATTTTCAATACTCATACCTCCGGGTTACCGGAGCAAATACAAGCCCAGATGGCATCTTTGGAGGCTCTCTTTAGAAAGTACAACGCGACAGGGAGTGGTATTATCAAACCAACGCGGCTCACTTTCACAGACGACGACGAAACGGAGGAAAACACCGCCCCAAAACCAAAAGACTATCTTAGCAAACCTTATAAGGAGTTGGCCCGGTCACCCTTTACAAGAAGGATAGTAGAGTTCGCTGGTCCCAAGTGCATAATGCCCACTAACTTGAAGCTATACGACGGTTCGGCCGACCCGGACGACCACATCAACCGATTCGTGGGAGCAGCGAATCAAGGAGAATGGCCAATGCCGGTATGGTGCCGGATGTTCCAACAGACCATGGATGGGCAGCACAAGGGTGGTTCAAAGAATTTGGAACCCGAAGTATTGACAATGAGGCGGTGAGCGAACAATTCACCACGAGGTTTGCTCTACGGCAAAAGAACCTGAAAGATCCCACTGAGATCACTCGGATTGTTAGGCAAGCAAACGAGACGCTCCCGGTATTCAAAGAGCGATGGACCGACGAAGCTAGCCGGATTCCGGGGTTCTGAGCTCATGAAAATATCGGCGTTTATGGGTGCTCACCGGTGCCCCGACTTGTCTAAAAAAATTTTCGGTCAGGTCCCGAAATCCGTGAAAGAAATGATGACTAGGGTGGACGATTACATTCGCGGAAGAGGCCTATAAGAACACCGAGATGCCAAAGGGTGAAACGGCCGAGTGGCCCCGGAGAGGAAACCCTCAGGCTGCAAGGGATAAGAACCTCAGGGGGCCGGACAGGAGAAGGAATGATAGGAGAGCTTGGGAGAGAGGGGACGCTAGACACAGGGATGTGTTCTCTCCGTACGTGGCCCCGAAAGCGGACGCCCGCCCCCGAAACGACTTCCGACGAAACGATCTTAGCAAGGCTGATAATCACAGGACCATGCTCTCCGTACTTTCCAAACAGCCTAAGGAAATCTTGGCTACCGAGCACCATTTGAACCTGCCTCCACCACCACCGTTAGGGAAAGCCAAGCAAAGAAAACGAGGACAGATTCTGTGAATATCATGGGGAGAAAGGACACCTGACTAACGATTGTTATCACCTGAAGAAACAGTTGGAAACGGCACTGGAGTCGGGAAAATTTATCATTTGGTGAAAAATGTTCAACAAAAGGTACGAGAAAGGCCGAGGGGCAATAACGGAAAAGGAAAAGTGATCAACATGGTTAATCATTATGTTAAAGACCGCAAAAGGAAGGCTCGACACTTCGACGAGGAGTGGATGAGCGTCCCTATATATTTCCCACGCATAGCCACAGAAGATCTATCGGAGGAACCACTGATTTTAGAGGCGGAAATCGAAGGTTACTTCGTCCGGAGGGTGTTTGTGGACGAAGGTGCTTCGGTCCAAGTAATGTTTGAACACTGCTTTAACAACTTCAGTCCGTCCATTCAATCCAGGTTGCAAGAAAGTAACTCACCACTAGTAGGATTCTCCGGGGAAGTCATCCAACCTCTAGGAAAGATTGAGCTCGAGGTATGCTTCGGGGACCATGGTTTGTACAGAACTGCCATGATGAAGTTCACGGTCGTAAGATCTCCGTCACCTTACAACGTGATTCTAGGCCGTACAGGTCTAAGAGAATTAAGGGCTATACCCTCAACCATCCACGCCATGATGAAGTTTCCCACGCCCGGAGGGGTAGCCACTTTGGTCCCCAAGAGGGCAGTTATCATGGAGTGTAGAAGATTCGAGGAAAGCCGGGACCCCAGGGATGATTCCTCCCCGAAAAGCGAGGAGGAGACGGCGAACCGGGAAATTCAAGGCCTAAGACTGACGGAAGACATACTGGTTAATGCCGCATACCTTGAACAACGTGTGACAATAGGAACAGGGTTCTCCCGGGAGTGTAGGAGGCAACTCATCGAGCTGCTGAGAAAAAATAAAGAAGTATTCGCTTGGCAGCCAGCAGATATGACTGGGGTTCCAAGACGCTTCGTCCAGCACTCTCTTAATGTGAACGTGTCATACACGCCGATCGCCCAAAAAAGGAGGATGTTCTCCCGAGAGAAAAACCAAGTGATTGCAAGAGAGGTTGAAGAATGGGTTAAAGCCGGAATAGTTCGTCCGGTGAGATACCCCACATGGATCTCCAATCCGGTACTAGTAAAGAAATGTGACGGAAGTTGGCGGATGTGCATTGATTTCAAAAATCTGAATTCCTCCTGCCCAAAAGACTATTACCCTTTACCAGAAATCGATTGGAAGATTGAATCCGTTATGGGATATAAATATAAGTGTTTTCTGGATGCATACAAAGGATACCACCAAGTCCAGATGGACAGAGAGGACGAGGAGAAAACGGCATTCTATACAGAACAAGGGACATACTGTTACACCAAAATGCCCTTCGGGCTGAAGAATGCAGGGGCAACATACCAGCGCCTGGTAGACTCTGCATTCCAATCACAGATAGGGAGAAACTTGGAAGCGTATGTCGATGATATGGTCATAAAAAGCCGAACGGAGAGAGATATGATAGAAGACATAGCGGAAACATTTGACAACCTCAGAAGGATCAATATGAAGCTAAACCCGCGGAAATGTTCCTTCGGTGTAGAAGAGGGGAAATTCCTTGGATACATGGTAACCTCCGAAGGTATAAGGGCGAATCCCCGAAAGACGAAGGCCATCATGGAGATGAAATCTCCAGGAACGTTGAAAGAAATGCAAAGTCTGAGTGGGAAACTAGCGGCCTTGAACAGATTACATCAAAATCGTGAGAGAGATCCTTACCTTTCTTCGAAACTTTGAAAAATATCACAAAGGAGAATAAGGAGGAATATCGGTGGACGAAGGAAGCCGAGGCAGCTTTCCAGGAGATGAAAAACCTGATATTAAAATTACCTTCGTTGACCACCCCACGGCCGAAGGAACAGCTATCCACTTACTTAGCAGCATCAAAAGGAGCCGTCAGCGCAGTTCTAGTGGTAGAAAGGGACGGGAGACAATTTCCGGTACATTACGTAAGCTGAACCTTGCACGAGGCGGAAAGGACCTATGCTCCGATGGAAAAGTTAGCTTTATGTCTGTTACATGCATCACGGAGACTACGAAGATATTTTGAGGCCCATCTCATTCGGTTATCACCGACCAACCCGTTAGCGATATTGTACAAACCGAAGCTTCGTGAAAACTTGAAGTATGCCGAGAGTTAGGAGCTTACAACATCACATATGCTCCTAGAAATTCGGTCAAAGGTCGTATTGGCGGACTTCCTCACGTATGCAAGTCGAATCCGGACACCCAGCCGCCGAGAAAGAATACGAATATAATGGAAGTAGGGAGGAAGGAGAATGGTCACAGACACGATGGGCGCCCAATAGCAAAGGAGCCGGTGCGGTGTCCGGTCCTCATCATCCGGAGAAGGAAGAGCTTACTTATGCTCATGCTCAACTTTCCCAAAGACTAATAACGAGGCCGAGTACGAGGCACTGCTGGCCGGACTCCGAATTGCAAATAAGCTAGAAATCAGAAGGTTGGATGTGCGAGTTGATTCCAAATTGGTTGCTAGCCAGATCAACAAAGAATTTACAGCTACAAAAGAAAGCATGCAAAAATACTTGGCTCAAGCGAAAGAACACATAGTGGGATTCCAAAGCTTCAAAATCCGCAATATACCAAGGGCTCAAAACCAAAAGGCAGATTATTGAGCAAACTAGCTTCGGTAGCTTTTGACCATCTCACTAAAAAGGTATTAGTGGAAGTTCTGGAAAAACCTTCGGGAGAAGAACGGAGAATTGAAACTGTGGTGGAAGAAGAGGCGGATAACTGGATGACGCCGATCATCAGATGTTTGGAAGAGGGAGTTTGGCCGGATGACCCCAATGAGGCTAGGAGTCTACGGATGAAAATTCCTCAATATACTATGGAAGGAGGGGTTCTGTTTAAAAAGGGATACCTAGTGCCAATGTTGAGATGCGTGGGTCCGCTGCAAGCAAGTTACGTAATACGAGAGGTGCACGAGGGATGCTGTGGGATGCACTCCGGACCAAGAACCATAGTGGCGAAGCTTATGAGGCAAGGATATTACTGGCCCACTATGCACCGAGACACACGAGAAGAAATTAGGAAGTGTGATTCCTGTCAGATACATGCTCCGGTACCCAAACTTCCCAAAACATTACTAACCTCCGTCATGGCCCCATGGCCTTTCTACCAATGGGGAATGGATATGTTGGGTCCCTTCCTGTAGCACCAGCCACCTCAAATATGTGATCGTGGCAATAGACTACTTCACAAAATGGATAGAAGCTAAACCGCTAGTAAAGACAACAGGAAAGGACGTCATAAAATTTGTCTACGAGAATATCGTGTGCAGGTATGGCCTACCGGGCATCATAGTCACCGATAATGGAACTAATTTTGTCAACGACCCATTCAAAAAATGGTGCGAAGGGCTAAAAATCAAGCAGATAAATACTGCGGTAGCACACCCGCAAGCCAACGGGTTAGTTGAACGAGCCAACAAAAGTCTGATGGAAGGGATAAAGACAAGGTTAGGACGAGAGAGAACCGGATGGGTGGATGAACTACCCAACGTCTTATGGGCACACCGAACAACACTTAAGACGAGCAACGGGGAGACCCCGTTCAGTTTAACATATGGAAGAGAGGCCGTGATACCGGCGGAAATTGGGATGCCTACTTACCGAACAATGATGTTCCGGGAGGATCTAAATGAAGAGGATCAGCGTTTGAACTTGGACCTCCTGCAAGAAAAAAGGGAAGGTGCCGCCATACAAGAAGCCAAGTACAAAACACAGGTTGAGCAGTATTACAACCGGAGGGTCAAACCGGTGAATTTTAAAGTAGGCGACTTCGTGTACCGGAAGAACGAAGCCAGCCGGGTGGAAAATCAAGGAAAGTTGGGACCCAATTGGGAAGGCCCCTACCGAGTGATAGGAGCGAATCAGAATGGCTCTTATAAGTTACAGACGATGGAAGAAAAGGAGGTTCCTCGGACCTGGCACGCCATAAACTTAAGAAACTGTTTCTTATAGTTGTTATTGTGATAAGAATCCCATGATCATTATGTAACCCGACCAATCTATGTATGTTAATTTAATGATGAAAGTCTTCCTATGATAAGGAAGACAATTTTCTGGAAAGACAATATGATACATGGCTATTCCGACGGCTGGCCCCCGTCGAGTATAATTGCTATATATATACCCGGATAACACCACCGGATGCCCGAAGCAAATTACTCGAATGCCCAGGTGATGGATGCCCGAGCACTTTTGCCGGATGCCCGAATAATGGATGCCCTAAAAAATGATTAGGTTGCCCGAACGCCCGGATGCACGGCCAATGCGCCGGTTGCCCTTTAGAAAAACCTAAAGGAAGTTCGTCAATGTGAAATAAGACAAAAAGACGAAATGCACAACACACAAAGATATATCTGAGTTAAGTACTTGATTACGTCTCAAAAAAGTAACAAGCATGAATCACAGAAGGTAGAGTGCTAATTATTACAATCATAATTATTCAAACTATTGTTTACAAACAGAAGACACAAGAGCTTCAAGTGTTGGCCGCTGGATTCTGGACAGGTGGAGTAACAGCCGGACAGGCGACGACGGGAGGCTGAGTAGAGGGACCGACAGGGTCTTTGCGAGGAGGGACTGCGGGTTCCATGCTTAGCAGATCGCCTAAGGGCAACCGATAGGAATCCGCCAGCTTCTGGATATACGGATACTCGGCCACAAATAGTTTGTTGAACTCAGCTTTCCATAATTTAGGAGCATCCCTATTGGCATTTGCAATACCCTTCAAAGCGTCCGCAATCTCCTCCTCTTTTCTACCTACGCTGGCCCCAGTCACGAACCCAGCCTGGTAGGTCAGGCTATAAACTTTAGCCATACTCTTCTTGTATTCCGCACTGCCGAATAGTCTACGAACAGCTCCCGGAAGAAGAAAACGGACGGCATTCTATTTTATTACCTCTGACTGGGCCACCTCGGCTGCCAAATTCCCTTTCTCCACCTTCAACGATTCTAATGCCTGATCTTTGGCATTTAGCTCATTTTCGAGTTTCCTGATCCTTTCGGCCTGGGCAGCGGAAGTCTTTCTCCACTCTTCCGTTTCCCGGGTCACCCTGTCCACCTCATCCTCCAGATTCTTCCCATTGTCTAAAACAACTTGATGCTCGGTCTCCAGTTTCTTCAACTCCCCGGATAGCCTCTCGTTTTCACCCTCGGTGGCCGTCAATCTATCCGCCAACCCTCGACAACCTTCATGAGCCTGAGAGAGCTCCCACAAGGTAGACGACATACCGGTGAACCTCTTTAGCAACTCGCCTTGGGCTATCACACTTTTGCCAAATTCTTCATAGGCCCGGCGAGTGAGCTCAATGTTGTTCATTTGTTCTAGAGCCTCTTGTTCGGCCGGAGTAGGAAGATTATCGAGGAGCTCCTTGCAGGACCGATAAGAATTTATCCGAACATTATCTCGAAGGGACCAAGGAGGGATGAAGACATTTGTGGCTTCATCTGCGCAATAAACAAAGGGAGTTAAGAAAAAAGGTATATATAATAATATATGAAATGAGCAAAGAGCTAACACATACCAGAGTCCAGGTTGACTTTATCAATCCGCCGTGGGCCGAGGGAGTGGTGAGCCGAATGACCTGAAGGACACAACATGATAAGTGGGAAGAAATCACAAGTATTAACAACCGAACAACTTATGCGTACCTTCATCGACGGGTGGCGTTTGACCCGCTTCCCTAACCGGGGTGGTATGCATTTGTTGCGGATGCTCACCACCACCAGCAGCATTATCGCCCATCCCCTCATTGGCGGCATTGTCTCCTCCATCCTCGGCGGCGATGTTCGGAGTCCCCTGCTCTACATCAACATTCACATCCGCCTGGACATCCTCAGGATGGATTTGGTTCAAAGGATCCGGGTTATCGATAGCTTCCCCGGAAGAGATCTGCTCAACGAATTGGCGGCGTGACTTCTTCTTCTTGCCGTGTGCTTGGGAAGCCCCTTCTCCGGCATTCTTCCTCTTCGCTTGCCGAGCTGTGGCTTCTTTCTTTTTTCCTCCTCGAGCAACGACTTCAGCGTTTGCTTCTTCGGCCCTCCGAGTCAGGGGATCTTTGGGAGGAGGGTTCTCCCCCACGGGCAGAGGGTCGGAGGTCCTTTTTGGGATTTCCCTGTTTGTATCAACGGGCGGACCTTTGCTCACCACCGTCCCTTCCCAATCCGGAAGCTCAAGATACTCTGACATGTTAACAACTGAAAGAAAGAATGCAACAACAAAAGCAAGTTGATTAGAAACTTCAAAGGACAGAACCGGGGAGACAAATGTCAATCCCAGGATGACAAGACTAAAACAAGTAATTACCATGACCCCGGGCATCTTTTAGAATGGGCTCGAACTCAGGATTCTTGAAAACCGAGGATAGATGGCACATCCATAAAAGACTCATCGTCGGGCTACGCAACTTAATAAGATTTTCACTAAGTCTCTCAGCATCTGCTGGGGAAAAGCCGGAGGGAAATGTATCCGTGATTTTCGAATCCTTGTGTCTCCATGCCATAGCGATGGGGATGGCCCGCCTGTCGATCAAGAAAATTTTTCCTTCCAGTGTTTTAGACCGGATAAGACCTCCTTGAAACACTTGTACGAACCTTTGCCCGTCCGGTTCTCAAAGGAAAACCAATGTCCTTGTTTACATAACCGATAGAACGCCCGGAAGAGTGAGACCCAAGGCTGTATATCGAGGCTGTAACATCTAATCTCGAAAAGCATCACCCGGTTCAATCCTAGCGGGACTAGCTGAGAAATATGTACCCTAAAGTGTTTGATCACGTTCAGCAAAAAAGTCGAGAAAGGAACTCTCACTCCCCCTATCTCTAACTGCTTAGGGTAGATGCCTATCTTATCCTCCCAAGAATCGATCCATAGTTATATCGTCCGGTGGTAAGACCGACGTAGATCAGTGGGAATACCATACTCGACTACTATCTCGTCTAACTCAGATTGTGTTAACCTAGAAGTATGTATGTGCATATCGAACTTAGGGACGACCGGTTGTACGATCTCTTCATTAGTTTCTTCGGTAGGACGGGCGGAAATGTTTTCTCTAACATGAATATTCTCCTCAGTTCCAATATCGGCCATTTCTAAAAGATGCCGAGACAATTTACAGATATTAACAGAGAAAGAGCGAGACAAACCTTAAAAGAAGTGAAGAAGACGTCCGGAAAGATGGAAACAGTTGTGTGTGGGAAAAAAGTGAAAACCAAATAAGGAGAAAGGGGATATATTTATACCCAAGAAACCCTAGCTGACTGACAAGGCGTCCAATCAGTCAGAGATAGCGGTGACGTGGCCTTACGTGGATCGTACACGACAGAAGATGGAGCAATAACAAGCGCGGGAAAAGCCCAAAAGGCCACCAGGCCCAACTAACCGGCCCATTCTTAGCAACAAAGCTAATTTGACCGTCGGGGTACAAACCCATTTTTCTCTTTCTCTCTCTTGACAGGATAAACTATATTAAGTGTTACACCATCGGCTTCTTGCCAATAATATAACACTGGGGGGACATGTTGACGTATGTACCGGACGATCCAACATCCGGATGAACACACATGCCGGACGATAAGACACACAGTAGGCGAACTTCGATGACCGGTCAAAGAATAATAACCACCGACCATGTCGGTGATTTTAGGGATTTCCGCCACGTGACCTACTAAGTACAATAGTTATAGGCCATGGAACGATGGGTCGAACAGTGGGAGTATAGTAGCATGAATAGAAATTTGGGTAGTATAAATACCCCAAAACATTTAATACTTTGCATTAAGTTTTACACCTACATTTCTACTACATTTATCACCCTTTACTCATCCTCACACCGGAGCTTGGTCTCAGAGTAACACCCGAGGCGAGGCTAACGTGTTCGTACTTTGTGCAGGAGACAACCCTCTCTCTACCGGACCGCTGAGGCTGGACGGGGATTGAATTGAAAAAGGGTAAGGGTCAATTCGTTAATCCTCATAAACCCTAATTAGGGTTTTAATCTTGTTCCGATTTGTGCTAGCTTGGAATTGCAAGAGGTACGCATACATTTTAATTTTCAGTTAATTAATTGGAATTATATGTTCCTACGCTTCCGCATGTATTTTGATATTTATTGTGTTTAAATTTATGATTGACATGTTATTTAATTCCAACGGATAAGCCATTTGAACTATTTTTAAGTGTGAAATTGTGGCCTATTTATCATGTAACTGAAAAAGTCAATAATGTCGTGACATTGTTATTAACATGCAAAACAATGATTTCATTATCTTAGGTTATAAATATTTACAATGGTTACATCTCGAACGCTTTTCAGTTTGTTAATATATATGTCGAAGAATGTTTCAAAAGAATATGTACGATAATTAAGCTCAACTTTCATTTTGATCAGTTGTTTCTATGATCATCAATATCCAACTATGTTCAAGTGATTGAGTCTTTGAGTTGCCATATATAAGCATTTAATACAACTATATTCAACAAGTGAGTCCTTAAGTCCCTTTCAAAGATGAGAATTCAGATTCTGCAAGCCTCATAATTTGACTATTATAGGAATTTCGAATTATTAGAAAATGATAACAAATTTTAAATTGTTAAGTATGCTGAAAGAGATGAATGTATACTTTTTGAGAATATAAAAGCAATATATAATACTTTGTATTGAATACGATTATTGTATGTGATCTATTAACATTTTTAGTAGATAAGAGTATTGGTGCACTACTGGTTATTCGCACGTCCTCCATCTGTCACGTCACTTTTTAACCTATAATATCTTTAACACAAAACTCAAAACTTGAAAACACTCACCTCAATATAACCCAAGATACATGGAACAATCCACAATTTATGTTTAATTTACACTAATAAAAACACATAGAGCCCTCGTTATATACTCTTGGCGCAAAACATATAACACAAATTAAAGGTGCAACTATAAGTCTATAATCGTAATGGAAAAGTTAGTTATCACTTAGCTATGTAATGTGTGTATAAAGTCTTGCACCGAGCACTCTAAGGCCTTTGGAGATTGATTGATATTATAAAATGTTAATATGTAAAAGTAACATTAGCAATATTCTACAATTAACTACTTGAAAAATTAATACATACGTATAATCTATAAATTAAGTTTTATGTTGAATCATTTGCTTATTTTTTAAAAATTTTGTGAGGTTTAATCTATAAATTAAGTTTTATGTTGAATCATTTGCTTATTTTTTAAAAATTTTGTGAGGTTGGTGAGTGAGAAAATGTAATTTCATGATCGATCAATCATCATATATATATTCATTTATAAAATGGTTGCTTTTCTTATAAACAATGTCTTCATTAAGCTAGAGTACACAAAGTGAAGGATATTCTTAGTTTGAAAATTTATAAGTGACACGACCCGTTTAATGAACTTGTAATAAATAAAGGTGAACACAACTAACACATGTAAAAAAATATCTTATTTCGTTAAATAACTAAACAAATAGCATGAAAAAAAAAAAAAAAAAAAAAAGTGAATTCAGTTAATTAACTAATTAAGATTTAAGACCCGTGATTATATGCATGAATTATGATTACAAAGAAAATATAGATGTTTGCTTTTGCTAGAGTATTTATATATGCTGCTAAATATTTAACCAAATTGAAATTATATAAAATGAACAGTCAACATTCTAGAAATTTTAGATCGTGCATGGCATTAACAAATTAATACTTTTATTGCACATTTATAAAATACATGTTATTCTTTTCATTTAAGAAACAAAGGCACAGTTCTTCAATCAGGCCATTTGCACGTACTCTATAAATCAAGTTGTATGTATATTACTAACTCTTTTAGGATTCACACTTCTAGCAAATCCAAATGTGTCTAAAAAGGACTTGACAACTTAAAGCATAAACCAAAAGTTGAAAGAAAAAACATGTTTCTATTTTGCCTATTTGGCATGAGCTCTGGTTTCTACATAACTTGCAAATGGTCCATTTAGTTATATTTTTGTAAGAGCAACATTAGATTTACCTTCTAATCAAAATTTCCTTTAAACATTAGGGTTTCTTTTATTTTTATTTTTTTTTTTTTTTTTTTTTAGACCGGCACCACACTTGAAATCCGACCCCCCAAGTTAAACCATCCAAACGGACAGGCCCCGGAACCCGAACCACTAGGAGAAACCCCGCGAAGAGAAACCCTTAGAACTCACGGCTTCACAATAGCAGGAAAACCTGGATTTTTTTTTTGTCTATTGTGAGAGTCGAACCCTGGATAAAACCACCCCGAGCTCAGATGACCAACTGAGCTATGTCAAATGGTTTAGGAAATATAGGAATGCATTAACGAAAATATGACAAAGACATATTTACCATCTTTACGTAGTACGGAGTACTTATTAATCCATCCACGAGTTTTGCATGGGACAATATAGTGTACTTGATAGTTTAGCGTTATCAACACAAGATCATGCATAAATTGACCCACGTCGTAAAAAACCAATGGAAAGAACGAAAATGAAGTGTGAACCAAAGTCGAACTTTATTAGGAAGAAATTTGAACCATATGTATGAAAAAATAAGGTATGTCGAATTTGTGTTTTGTTGATTGGTCCAAGATTGATTTGATTTACATTAAAAGTCTTTGAGCCAACCTTTTTTATTCAAAGTTCAATTGCTAACCTAAATTTCCGGTTAACAATCGATTATGATCAAAGGGGAGGATATTTGTTATCATGTCTTTAAGGCGAAAAAATGGATATATAATTTTGTACCTTATTTAGTTATTTACGTGTATGATGGGTGGAATAGAGAGGTGTCTAAGATGAACCTTTTGGTCCACTCAATATACTGCCATAGGAGGTAATGGTTGGTCATCTCTCTGGGTGAGTGTTCCCAATCAGTTGAAGCCATTGTCATAGATGGAAATGTAGACTGTTTGGTATAGCCCCTGTCTGGATGGGTTAAGGGTGCCTAGTGAAGCCACACATTTAGCCTGTTTTGATCACTGTGGGAGCTGGAAGAATGGTCTTGATGGGCAAATGATGTGGAAATGTAGCTAGATAGTAAATGTGCAAATTAAGGTGAATTTCTTTAGTATCCAAAGTGGGTTGGATGATCTGTATGCATTGTGGAATGCATCCTTTGTTTGCTGAGTTTAGGAGTTTATAGTAGTATCTGATATATGTCTCTTATTGTCATATATCGGATAGTAGTTAGTTTGTTGTTTGGTTTTGTTTGAGTTTGTTCAAACAGAGTTATGTTATGTTGTAAGTTGTTTGAGAAGTTAATATAAAAATTCACCTTTACACCTAAAAAAAATAAAATAAAATAATGTGAATTTCAAGTTTTATAGCACGTGAATGAACTCGTTACGTATGTAAACTCGCCTATAACATTTTTTTCCATATCTGCAAAATTACTAATTAATTAACTAATTAAGACCCGTGATTATATGCATGAAACATGATTGCAAACATATAGTATCTTTTCTTGTTAGAGTATTTATGCTGCTAAATATTTGTAATCAAAATTATAAAATTAAAAGTCAACATACTACGTACAAACTTACTACTTTTAAGATTATAAAGTGCATGGCATTAGAAAATTAATACTTTTATTGAACGCCATTTGCCTTTGCATTTGGATTATATGCGAATTTAAAAGCACATGTTCTTCTTAATTTCCCTTTAACAAAAAAGTATTCATTCTTCGGTCGGACCATTTTTAGTCTAAAAATCATTGTATCTTATATGTCTTACTAATTCTTCTAGGATTCACACTTCTGTGGCATGTGCTCTATTTTCTACATAACTTGCAAATGTCCATTTAGTTATAGTTTTGTTATTTTGTATGAAAGCTAAGCGTCTGTTTCTTTTTTTTAGAATTAAATGACTCTAAAAGGAAAAGCAAGTAGGTCCTTTCTCTTGCTGCCTCTTGTTGGGGAGGGAGTGACTTTTCTTTGGCTTAGTGATATAGACGATTTACCACAAATAAGTGGACCAAAAAAAAAAAAAAAAAAAACTAATATTATCTTGTAGACCCAATTTTTTTTCCTATATAGCTTATAACTAAGGATCAAATGAGAAGAATTATTAAAATAAGAAGGATATCACAGAATATCACTTGTGTTATTCAGAATATTATTTGTGATACTCAGAATATCACTTGTGATATCACAGAATGTTACTTGTGATATTCAGAGACATATGAAAACGGCCAAAAACATTTAAAAACCGACGAAAACGTATGAAAACGGATGAATATGTATGAACTCTAAACCAAAATTTGACCATTTTCTCTTTATGTATAAACTTACATATTTTTATAAGTTTCAAAATAAGCAAATTAAGCTTGTGAAACATAAACCGAAATCACATCAGCTCATAAGCAAATAAAATAAGATTAAACAATTACCCCTAAACTATGTAGTTGCTATTCAAATTATATATTTGTGATATTCTGAATATCACTTGTATTTTCTTGATATCACTTTGTGATATTCTGAATATCAATTGTAATTTTGATGTTACAAAACATTAGTTGAAAATCACTTGTGATATTTAGAATATCACAAGTTACATTTTGAATATCACAGAATATCACTTGTGATATTCATAAACATATGAAAACATTTAAAAATGGACGAAAAAGAACAAAAACGTAAGAAAATGGATGAATATGTATGAAAATGGATGAAAACGTATGAAAGCGTAAAAACAAGTATGAAAACAGACGAAAACCGACGAAAATGGACGAAAACGTATGAATAATGAACAAAAACGTAAGAAAACGGACGAAAACGTAAGAAAATGAACGAATATGTATGAAAATGGACGAAAACGTATGAAAGCGTAAAAACAAGTATGAAAATGGGCGAAAACGTATGAAAACGGGCGAAAACAGACGAAAACGTATGAAAACAGACGAAAACATATGAAAGCGAAAAAAACCGCGAATTAAAAAAAAACGTGAATAACGTGAATTTAAAAAAAAAAAAAAAAAAAAAAAAAATTAAAAGAAAAGACAAAAAAAAAATGAATAAAAAAAAGACAAAAAGACAAGAAAAAAAACATGAACTTAGGTTTATCTATTAAATCTTAGATTAATCCCCACTATTAGATTAATCTTGATGGATGGTGAGGATTGTCCCTTGGTAAACACCAAAATAAAGGTTAGCAAATGAAAATTCCTCTTTGGGACTATTCTATTATTAGCAAGGCTTAAAATTCAGACTTTTAAACTTGCTTGTTATGAAAATATTGTCTTTTGATAGTCATCAATATCATTATAACATTGTAATAGCTCATTTAATCTTCATTATAACAGCCTTCAATATCAATAATTATTAGAAACGTGTAACCGCTAAAAATTATTACTATCAATAATGATTATTAAAAATATCTAACAACATCCACCATATAAATTCAGACAAACCATTTCATATCTCTCACACACAAAAATAGTCTCTCAATATACCCTCACTTTCACTCCTTAACTCTTACGGGTACTTTTTTTGCAGAGATTCTTTATATGTTTGTTAGAAAAACATCTAACTAAATAACATTTTACCGCAGAAAAATATAATCATAAGGTATCCCACGCATTCATTGAAAGACTCTTAGTAAAATTAAAAGTCGACATACTACGTACAAACTTACTACTTTTAAGAATATAAAGTGCATGGCATTAGAAAATTAATACTTTTATTGAACGCCATTTGCCTTTGCATTTGGATTATGTGCGAATTTAAAAGCACATGTTCTACTTAATTTCCCTTTAACAAAAAAGTACGGAGTATTTTTTCTTCGGTCGGACCATTTTTAGTCAAAAAATCATTGTATCTTAAAGGATTCACACTTCTGTAGCATGTGCTCTATTTTCTACATAACTTGCAAATGTCCATTTAGCCTGTTAATAAGTCAAAAGTTATGAATATTTGTCTTGTAGACCCAATTTTTTCCCCATATAGCCTGTTAATAAGTCAAAAGTAATACCCCCTAAGTATACTATAGCACCAGTAATTGTTATTGGTGGTGTCAACTTAGCGCACACTAAATAACATTACAATAACTAAAACAACATCTCCAGCAATAAGTGTTATTGGTACATGTGAGTCTCATAACACATCATCAAAAATACCCACTCATTTAAAAACATATGACAAGATATGAATTGGCTGACAAGAGACGAATGAATGATTAGAAAGGTGCACTATGACATGCCGTTAAAGTGCCAATGGATTTTTTTTAACCAGGTGCTCTATGATGGCAACATTAGATTTACCATGTAATCAAAGTTTCCTTTAAACAGTAGGAAATATGAATCCATTGACGAAAATATGACGAAGATTTACCATAATATCTTTGCATAGTGCTTATTAATCCATCCACGAGTTTTGCATGGGACCATATAGTGTCGCTTATTTATAGTTTAGCCTTGTTGATACAATATCATGCATAAATTGACCCAAGTCGCAAAAAGCCAATGGAAAAGAACGAAAATGAAATGTGAACCAAAGTCGAACTTTATTAGGAGGAAATTTGAACCATATGTATCGAAAAAAAGGTATGTCGATTTGAATTAGCTGATTAGTCCAAAATTGATTTGATTTACGTTAAAAGTCTTTGAGCCAACATTTTTTTCATTCAAAGTTCAATTGTTCACCTAAATTTCCGGTTAACGATCGATTATGATCAAAGGGGAGGATATTTGTTATCATGTCTTTAAGGGTGAAAAAATGGATATTTTTTGTACCTTATTTAGTTATTTACGTGTATATATCATATCATATAATACTTCAACATATACGAACAAAAGCCATATATGCAAATGTTTTGTTTTTCATAGCCGTTTATAAACACAAATTTGTTAGATGAATGAATGAAAATAAAGAGGTTTCAAGATTGAATCTCTTCAGTTGCAAATCATTTTCTATTTTTGAATGTTTAATAAGCCCGTCCTCAGCCCAAATATGGTGGGCCTAGGGGCTGTGTTGTAAATGTTGTGTTAACAAGCTGTTGGACTCTAAGTTAAGCTCGGATTATATACAAATACAATTTGGGCTTTTTCTTTATAAGCATGCCTTAAGAAAAAAAGAGCCCACAAAAATACACTTTAGTCATTCTTAACTTTGGAGCTTTACTCTTAAGCAGTGTTCAACATATTATTATAAGAAAAATGATTATTACGATGAAAAAAAAATATCTTGTTTCTTTACAATTCTAAAAGGTAATGATTCATTATACCCAAAACTATAATTTTTATTTCCTAAAGTTTTTTTTTTTTATTTCTTTATTTTTAGTCTTGTAATGGAAGAAAAATATATAGATTTCTATTATTAAATAAACTTTCTATCATCAATAGGCCCTTTAGTATTTTTCTTATTGATTCAATTTCGTCATATCTTACCAGCTAAACATGATTAATAACGATAATGAATCATTACATTACATCATTTATTTTATTCATTCGATATTTCATTCTGTCTTATCAAATGAACCATTATATTAAAAAAAAATGTTTTTCAAATGCCAAAAGAAAAAAACACCCTTAAAAATAAAAAGTAATTAATTAAACTTCAAAAGTTAAATGTAAAATAAGGTTTTACTCCTATTGATTAAAAGATTACAACTGAGTCCAAACACTCTAACGGATTTTATAAACTTAGATGTAAAAGTGGTTTTCATAATTTTAAAAAAATTATAAATTTAGTAAACACCTTTCTATGTATTTTATTTTCTTTAGAAAACAACATGTTAGTAAAACATGCGTTATAATCAGATGAGAAATATAAATGACAATATACTAAAATCATAAATACACACCTAGAGATGGCAAAATAGGTGAGTCTGGTAGGGTCAGGTCACGGGTATAGATAGGTTTAGGTTTGGATGGATCCGGGTGCAGACGAGTTTTCTAAAAACATGGATCTAAATGGGTTAAGTCCGGGTCTAAATTGGTTTTGGTCTGGTTGAATTTTTTCTTTTTTATTTTAAAGTAAAAAGTGAAAAAAATTGAGTAAAAATAAAATTTTGATCGACTACACGCGCCTACACATATTGAGTAACTACTACTACTACGTATATAATTGTACATTCTATCAAATACCAAAATAAAGAGTAAATTGCAAAAATCTTCCTTGTGATTTAGCCAAAGTGCACGTTTCGTCCTTGTGGTTCATTAAGTGTAATGGTGGTATATATTTTCTACTGTTACGTGTACTGTTGGTCCTTCGTTTTAACCGGCTTTAAGTGAGGTCCGTTAATAGTTACACGTTAGCCCTTTTAGCAAATGATTGTTGCAGCGCCCATCCTTTAATAACGGCCGCTTATAATTTAACCTTTTCGTTCGTTTGTTTACGTTTTAAATCGTTCTTATCGCCGTCCCGTTTTTACGCCGTCCGCTTTTTACGTTTTAGTCGGTTTCTTACGTTTTAAATACTTTACGTTTCGTTCTTTTTTTACGTTTTCGTCCGTTCTTATCGTTTCATGCGTTTTATGTTTCGTCTTCTTATCGTTTTCGTCCATTTTTTACGTTTTCTTTTGTTTTTTCACGCTTAAGTCAAAAAAAATGTTTCGACATAAAATTTCGGAAAAATAATTGAAAATTTTTTCGATATAATTTTTTTTCTAATAGAATTTAGAAAAAAAACTGGAAAACAAATTTTTATGTCGAAACTTTTTTGTGACAAAAACGTTAGAAAACATAAGAAAACGTAAAAAAACTGACGAAAACCTATAAGAACGGACAAAAACGTAAAAAACGAACGAAAACGTAAAGAAATGGACGAAAATGTAAAGAATCGAATGAAAACGTAAAAACCGGACGAAAACGTATAAAAAAACGGACGAAAATGTTAAATTATAAACGACCGTTAGTAAAAAATGAGCGCTGCAACGGTAAAAGATACACGCAACAAAAATCATTAGCCAAAAAAAATAACTTGTAACTATTAACGGATCTCTAAACACACCCAAACTACAAGGATTACTCCCAAAATAAATAAAAGACACAAATCAACTCCTACAAATTTACCCTACACAGACCCATGTTTTAACCCATGGTCTCAAACTGACACCTCTAAACACACCCAACAAAGAAAAAAAAAAAAAAAAAACACTTTAACAATGAGCAGAGATCCCTTAATGAAATCGTGCACATGAACAACTTTTTCTTTTACAATTTAGAAGAGAAGAGACTTACCCCTAATTTTTGAGCCGCTGTAAGTTTAGTTACCATCTTTTATATTTTCAAATTTTGTTTCCATTCTTATTATACTTTATGGCAATGTTACTTCCTTAGTTTAGTCCTTTGTTAGCTTATTTTTTAGCTTATGTGGTTTCGGCTTTTGCTTCATAAGCCTATTTTTCCAGCTTATTTTGAATGTTATAGGCTTGTATAAGGTTATTATGACATAATCCACAAAAGGTGTGAATTGCCGGGAACACCCTGACCCCGGGTGCCTTTTGGCACCCGCGTCCACCCCACAAGGAATAGCTCCGGCAACTCTCCTGGCCAGTGGGGCACCAACTGGAGTAGGCAGGAGCCGAGACTCAAACCCTTGACCTTTTATCCATAAAACCTCTCCAGCGGCCCATGAGTTTTTCGGAGGTGAAAACCCAAAAATAAAGTTAAGTGAAAACCCAAAAATAAAGTTAAGCTCCTAAACCCAAAAATAACCTTAAGTGAAAACCCACTTTTAGTCAGTTTTGTAAAATTAGTGTAAGGTATGTTCCGAAAAAAGTAACCGAGACTGTTAGCAGCGCCGGTTTGTTTTATAAAAGCGTTTTGTAATGTAGCTGAATTTTGTGATTATAAACGGGTTGAAAAGTGGGTCATAGGTCAAAACCGGGTAATAAAGGTAGTTGCTTTTTAGTATTAGTTTCAAGTGTATGGAGTTGTTCGGCATTGCCAATTTTTAAAAAGCCAATCACCTTTTTGGGTTTTTTTAACCGCTTATTTTGATGCCAAATAAGCCTTTTTTCGTGCATTAAAAAACTTATTATGGAAGTGTTCGTATTATTTAGTTGGCGTATTAGGATGCTACATTACTGCTTGTTTTGATGCCAAATAAGCACTTTCCTCTGCTTATTTTGAGTCCTTTTAGGATGATTCGAGTTACGGGTCGAAAAGTGAATCATGGGTCAAAACCGGGTAAGAAAGACCTTTAGTATTAGTTCCAATTCTATGGGGTATTTGGGATTGCATATCTTTTTCTTTAAAAAGAGCAATCACCTTTATTACTGTTTGGGGTTCAATCTGCTTATTTTGATGCCAAAAAAGCACTTTTTTCATCCTTAAAAAAGCTAAATTTGTAGCTTTTTTAAAGTGTTTGGGTTGTTTAATTTGCTTATTTGGATGCTACATTACTACTATTTAAGGAACAAAAATCGCTGTGTGATTAGTTTGATGATTAACTTGTAGTTATGCGGGTCTTTTGGGCCGTTTATCATTGTATAGGTTTTTTCTTTTGCAAAAAATTCTTTAGATGTGAACAATTTCAAACTTGTGGATTGTTTTGTTTTAAAAGATAGAATTTTGATAAATGTCGAGTCCTTTTGGGAAGATTCTGTTTGCATGTCGAAAAAGTGGGTCAATGGTCAAAACCAGGTAAGCAACTTCATACCCCATTGGCCCAGTTTATAAGTTTAATGATGTACTTAACGAGTAACTTACGATTATAAGGGGTGTTTGGAATTTCATATTGTACTATCTTTCATTCAGCAGTAACCTCTATGAGTGATTGTTTGGGTTGTTTTGTTGGCTTATTGATGTTTCTCGCAAGCAAAAGTTTAAGAAAATTGTAGAAACAAACGTGATACCCTGCTCTTGCTTATTTGTAAGGTCCATTATGCACTTTTGAATGAAATAAAAGTTTAACGTTGTAAATATCGTTATGAACATTGTAGATGGAGCAGAAGCAAAGTTCATATGGTGGTTCAGTATGTCACCAATTGCCTCCGTTATCTGCAAAATATCCGTGGTTTGTTTCTCAGAACACAGGATCCGACGAAGATAGTTCTAGAGACCAATACTTCTACACACTACATGACCCGTTTACTAAACGTATTCTTAGATATGTTAAAGGTACCATTGGATACGGTCTCACGTTTCTACATGCTTCCAAACCAACTATCTTGGGTTATTCCGACGCTGATTGGGCCCGTTGCATAGAGACAAGACGCCCACTTATGGTTATTCCATCTTCCTTGGTGGCAATCTCGCCTCTTGGGTGCCAAGAAACAACCAACAATATCTCGCCGAGTTGTGAATCGAGTATCGCGCTTTAGCCAACACTGCACTGAGATTGTCCGGATTACACACCTTTACGTGAATCGCTAGTGTTGCCTCCTTCTCGTCCTACCATTCTTTGTGACAATAAAGTGCCTTATTCTTGAGCCAAAATCCGGTTGCGCATAAACGAGCCAAGCATATCGATATCGATTATCATTTTGTTCGTGAGCTCGTTTTATCCGGAAACTTCATACAGATTTGTCTCCACACATTTGCAACTTGCGGATATCTTCACAAAAAGTTTACCAAGACCGTTGTTCGAGTCATTTCGGTCCAAGCTTCGTGTTGGTCCACCCCCACTTGGCTTGCGGGAGGGTAAAAGCACCATATCTTAAGGATAGTCAATCCTTAAGTTAGTTAGGATACATCGTATAAATCTCCTGTAATATTGGATATGTAGTTATCATGTAATCTCTTGTATTATATAAGCCTCAATATACATCTCACCAAATCACGGTGATTATTCTATAACCCTAATAATACTACTATGTATAATACATTTACAATGTGGGTCACACTAAAAATAAGATAAGAATGTGTGATCATGCATTTCATCTTTTACAAATTGTAAAAAACCATATCTTAAAATGACATGTATTATCTCTTAATTAAAATTAACTTTACTTTTAAATTAAAATATCTTCTTAACAATTATTTTCTCATGATTTAATTTCACTTTATTTTTATAATTTTTTTTCTTTAATTCAATATCCATTTGATATATATAATTATATGTATTTTTAGTTTTTTACATTTTAGTGAGTTTATTTTTTTGATTCACAATTTTTACAACTTTAACCTTAATTTGAATCAATACAAACTTGATTCGTCAAAATTATATACTTATAGAGGAAGTGTTCAATGGCTAAGCGAGTGTGAGAGTCTTTGTAGATGCGTAAAAAGGTGTGAGAGTCTTTGTACATACAGAAAAGATGGTGTCAATATGGCGTTGCGGGAAATCTACGAAAAACCCAAACAGACACATATATATATTTGGAGTGTTATGAAAGACTTCACTAAACAGGTAAAAAATTGAGGAAATAGTTGGGTTAGCAATTTAGTCACTATACGTCGCTGCCATCCACGAATACCCAACTAGTTGTATATATGACTAGTTGAGCTTGTATGTCACCTTTGTGCTCTTGTACGTCTTTGTAATGTCTTGCTAGTTTAACAAAAAAATGTTATAAAGATTTCTCAACGAACCCAAACTCCCAAATTAAAGTTATGCTATGATATATTGTTTGCAACAAACCTCTAAATCAATACATCTTAGAGCACAAGGTACCATATGACCATAATACCAAAAAAATGCATTTATCTGAATGTCATTTCAGCTTTAACATTTTAACACCAAATAACTAAAATACCTTTTTATCCTAATACTTCATAACACCACCTTTTTAGAACTCGTTTTTTCTTTTTTATTTATTTGAACAAACTATTTTCAATTATCAAATTATAATACAACACAACAACTTTTTAAAAGTTATACTCCTTCGCCTCAAAATAATATTTCATATATTTTTTTGTCTTAAAATAATTGTTCACTTTCATGTTTAAATAATAAAAGAGAATTTAATAGAAGAGTATTCAATTTGTGTGGTTGAAATTATTCCACTTTTATTAAACTGTTTGTTTTTGTCTCTTAACAATAATTTTAAGACAGAAGATTATTTAACAAACTTTTTTTTCTTTTACTTTTGCAAGCCCAAATGAAAACAAAAGAAAACCATAGACAAAAAAAAAAAAAAAAAGAAAAAGAAAAAGAAAAAAATCTTCTTCCTTGAGACGCACATTAAAAAAAAAAAAAAAAAAAAAAAAAAAAAAACGGTGGCTTAACTTAGGCTTCAAAGCCGTTGCCAAAACGTAGAAGCCGGCATGATAACGAGGCTCAACGCCGAGCCATGTCGGCATAACAGTCTAGGCTTTATCATACCGAGCGGTCTTATAAAGCTTTTTTTTTTGAACGGTTAACTTCATTAAAACGGGCGCGTCCTCAAAACAAGGAACGCCAAAAAACAAACCATTACATCATATACATAGGAAATCTGGACCAATCCTTCCACCGAATTGTTTTAAATCTAGACCGACTACGTAACCACAAAATGAGAGAGACTTAATCGTCGCAATAATCTCTTGCACTTTAGGATGACCCTTCAAAACCTTAGCGTTTCGCGCTTTCCAAAATAACCCAACATGTAGTCATAATGATGCCTCGAACTATCTTCTTTGCCCATTTCGAACCGCCAACCGAGTCTGGAATGAGAAGTAAGTCTTTAACATCAAAAACTATAATGGGATCCAAACGGCACCACCTTTCAACAAAAGACCAAACAATGACAGTGATACCACACCCTGTAAACGTATGCATGGAACTTTCGTCTCCCGTGTCGCAAAGAACACAAGAAACGTCTTGTATGTTAACACCTCTTCGAACCAAAGCAAGGCGAGTAGGAATCCGATCTATCTCCACTCTCCACATATGCAAGTTGACCTTTAATGGAATCCACGATTCCTACCTCATATAAAAATCCCGATGTGTGTCCCTATCCTTTCGGAGAGTTTTTTTCATATTAGCAACCGTGAATTCTTCCCCGTCTCCAATACCCCAGCTCCATTTATCTTTTTGATTCGAAAGAGACTGACTACCCACCAACTCCAAGAGATCTCGCAATTCCGATAACTCTTCAACCGTTCTAGGACCTCTACGCCAACTGTGAACGAGGGAGCAATTGCCATTTTCAATCTTTATTCGGTCACCAACTTTACACCTTTTTGTTTTCTCCAGTTCAAATAACTTGGGCCATCTAACTTTAAGTATAGTATCACCTAGCCACAAATCATACCAGAAAGCGATATCCGAACCTGTCCCAACCTTTCCTCTGACATAGTTATCCATCCCTTTATCTTGAAGCTTGATGCGACCGACAGTAGCAACTATAGCTTTCCAGCAACCTGTTAAGCTTGTTTTTAACGGCAGGAACACCCATTTTCCCCGGCCCCCATGTATCGAAACAATTAGCCGACACCATAAACTATTCGGATTAATGGTAAATCGCCAAGCCCACTTAGCAATTAGGGCTAGATTCACATCCGATAGTTTAGATATCCCTAACCCACCATCCGCCTTGGAGGTCGTCACAACGTCCCATTGTCTTATAAAGCTAATATGTGCTTTTTGCCTACTAAATTTCACTTAAGACAAAATAATTTGGGCCCGCTACTTTGAACCTTCGTCCCATTGTCTTATAAACCGTACGTCTCTTGATAGTCAAAATTTGAGGGTTGCAAAAGCTATGTTCACATCCTTAAAAGGGACTTATATTAAAGAATTACTCAATTGAATATAAAAACTCAAAAAGCATATCCAAAGACTTAATCAGTTGAACATTATTGGATTAATGATTATAAAAACTGATATAACTGAAATTAAGTTGGAACTTATCTTTTACATGCATGCTTCTTTTGAAACAATCAACTAGTAACATATTAATTAAACTCAAAAGGGTTCATGCAGAGCATGTCACTTTGTCAACTTTGATACGTATTATAAACTTCATTATTGATGCTAAAATTGTACTGTAATAAAAACCCAAAGCTATGGTTTCATAATCTGAGGTTAAAACATTGAAATTGTTAAGAACACAAGTTTTTCAATTGCAATCGTATCAGTTAATGGCGAGGGCTCACCTTAATCCTAATACATTGAGGTCTCAAGGAACAACGTACATGCATAGCAAGTCACTATATATGTGAATTTTGTTGGCCTTAATTGTGTCATGAGCATAAAGGATCAAGAACTGTATATATAATTTATATGTACGCGAAACGTTTGATTGTGTAACAATCCGCCTCACACCGGTAACTAGCTAAGTACGTAGAAGATAAGACATTTGAACTATTTTTAAGTGTGAAATTGTGACCTATTTATCATGTAACTGAAAAAGTCAATAATGTCGTGACAATGTTATTAACATGCAAAACAATGATTTCATTATCTTAGGTTATAAATTTCTACAATGGTTACATCTCGAACGCTTTTCAGTTTGTTAATATATATGTTGAATGTTTCAAAAGAATGTGTACGATAATTAAGCTCAACTTTCATTTTGATCAGTTGTTTCTATGATCATCAATATCCAATTATGTTCAAGTGATTGAGTCTTTGAGTTGCCATATATAAGCATTTAATACAACTATATATTCAACAAGTGAGTCCTTAAGTCCCTTTCAAAGATGAGAATCTAGATTCTGCAAGCCTCACAATTTGACTACTATAGAATTTCGAATTATTAGAAAATGATAGCAAATTTCAAATTGTTAACTTTGAGTATGCTGAAAGAGATGAATATATAATTTTGAGTATATAAAAGCAATATATAATACTTTGTATTGAATATGATTATCAGATGGGACCGATCTTGTTGACTTTTTGATTAATGCACGCACTGGTTACATGCATTACATGATTGTACGTGCAATCTTTGTAATGCATGCCTAGTGCGCATTAATCAAAAACATCTTGTGTGAGAGTATCACCTCCCTTATTGTATGTGATCTATTAACATTTTTAGTAGATAAGAGTATAGGTGCATTACGGGTTATTCGCACGTCCTCCATCTGTCACATCAGCTTTTAACCTATAATATATTTAACACAAAACTCAAAACTTGAAAACACTCACCTCAATATAACCCAAGATACATGGAACAATCCACAATTTATGTTTAATTTGCACTAATAAAAACACATATAGCCCTCGTTATATACTCTTGGCGCAAAACATATAACACAAATTAAAGGTGCAACTATAAGTCTATAATCGTAATGGAAAAGTTAGTTATCACTTAGCTATGTAATGTGTGTATAAAGTCTTGCACCGAGCACTCTAAGGCCTTTGGAGATTGACTGATTTATAAAATGTTAATATGTAAAAGTAACATTAGCAATATTCTACAATTATCTACTTGAAAAATTAAGACATACGTATAATCTATAAATTAAGTTTTATGTTGAATCATTTGCTTATTTTTTAAAAATTTTGTGAGGTTGGTGAGTGAGAAAATGTAATTTCATGATTGATCAATCATCATATATATCTTCATTTATAAGTAAAATGGTTGCTTTTCTTAAACAATGTCTTCATTAAGCTAGAGTACACAAAGTGAAGGATATTCTTAGTTTGAAAATTTATAAGTGACACGACCCGTTTACATGAACTTGTAATAAATAAAGGTGAACACAACACATGTAAAAAAATATCTTATATCGTTCGATAACTAAACAAATAGCACGTAAAAAAAGAGTGAATTTCAAGTTTTATATCACGTGAATGAACTCGTTACGTATGTAAACTCGCCTATAACATTTTTTCCATATCTGCAAAATTACTAATTAATTAACTAATTAAGACCCGTGATTATATGCATGAAACATGATTGCAAACATATACTCCCTCCTTCCCAAATTATAAGTTCATATTTGATCTTTCAAAGTTTTTTTTTTTTTTTTTTTTTTTTTACCGTAATTATTTTTTCCGTACTATATGATCTTGATGAAAAGTATACCAATGAAAATAATTTTGAAACACGAATCAATTTATATATTTTGTATCAATTATTATATAACACGAAAAAAAAAGTTACGGTCAAAACATGAAGAGAAAGACTTTGAAAAGTCAAAAGCGAACTTTTATTTTGGGATGGAGATAGTAATATCTTTTTTGTTAGTATTTATGGTGCTAAATATTTGTAACCAAAAATTATAAAATTAAAAGTCAACATACTACGTACAAACTTAATACTTTTAAGTTTATAAAGTGCATGGCATTAGAAAATTAATACTTTTATTGAACGCCATTTGCCTTGCATTTGGATTATATGCGAATTTAAAAGCATATGTTCTTCTTAATTTCCCTTTAACAAAAAAGTATTTGTTCTTCGGTCGGACCATTTTTAGTCAAAAAATCATTTTCTAGGATTCACACTTCTGTGGCATGTGTATGGGAGCAAGCGCTTTTATTTTTATTATTATTTTTTTTCTATTTTTTTTCCAAAGAACTAAGTGAAAAAAAAAAAAAAAAAAAAAAAAAAAAACATATCTTGTAGACCCAATTTTTTCCTCATATAACCTATTAAGTCCAAAATAATACCCCTAAGTATACTATAGCACTAGTAATTGTTATTGGTGGTGTCATCTTAGCGTACACTGAATAACATTACAATAACTAAAACAACATCCCCAGCAATAAGTGTTATTGGTATATGTGAATCTCATAACACATTATCAAAAATAACCTCTCAATTAAAAACATATGACAAGGTGTGAATTGGTTGACGAGAGACGAATGACATGAAAAGACTATGTTTATTCATCGGTTGGTAACCCAATCGGTTGGGTGTATCCTACAAAAATAATAATATTTTAATAAAACTCGTTTAATCTTTCTATCAACTAAGGTTACAAAGCAATCTAGGTTGACAACCTTCAATCTGCCACATGGCAACCGGTGAATGGCTACTTTTTTTTTTTTTTTTTTTTTTTAATACTTATTATTTTATAAAAGAATAGATTGGTTGTATGCATTAGTTGGGTTAGATTGTTGATAAATGGTAAAAAAAAATATAGATTACTTGTATGTATTAGTTGTGTAGGTGAAAGAAAAAAAATAATATTTTATTAAAAAACTAAGAGTAAATTACACTGTTCGTCCTTGTGGTTTGCGTTGACCGCAACCTTTCGTCCTTTGACCAAAAAAATGCGTCGTTTGTCCTTAAGTGGCAAACGTTATGCGCCATTAGTCCTTTGACCAAAAAACGTTAAGTTTGACTGTTAGAAACCCATCATGTGACTTGCACATGAGGGTAAATTCGTCATTTTATATTTTTTAGCCCACCACCACTACCCTTATTCATATTTAATAAATTCCTCACCACTACCAATCAAACCATAATTTTTACATTTTTCATATCCAACCACAAACACCCCACTCCCACCATCATTATTTTCAGCCGTCAATTTTTCCACCACCTCCATCAAATTCCGACCACCTCAATCAAACACCCATATTCTTTTTATATAGTACCTTAATATGTGTACTTAATTTTACACTTCAAAACGCATGTTGGACTGAGATGGTTATCAGCACTCCAAGCCAATATTCAGACAATGAGAAAATGAGATGTATAAAAGATGAAATATATGATGATTCGATTTAAGGTTATATTTTATCTCAATAGGTCAAATACCAAAGTAAGCCAAAACATAAATAAGTTAAAACGATATACAACTTCACTTTCCCACATTCTGGTTCCTTTGGTGAATTATTTAAGCATATATTTCATCTTTCCCACATTCTGGTTCCTTTGGTGAATTATTTAAGCATATATTGAGATAAAAAAAATATATGTTTTCACAAGATTTGCTCAATACCAAAAAATGTCTATTTAGAAAAGTGAATATTTATGCCTTTAGTGAATTAATAAAGGTGCTCAATACCAATATATGTTTTCACAAGATGATTTGCTACAACATATGCAACAACTTGACAACCATCTGGTTCCAAAACATCCTGTAAGCCATTGGAATTCATACATCCGAAGCATAAATGCTTTTTAACTTCACTTTCCCACATTCTTCTCGAAAAATATCAACTTCACTTTCCCACATAATTTCCTTTGACCTTCATGCGGTGGTGGTGCTATGGTGGGGTTAAGGTGGCGCGCGGGGTAAAAGAAACGAGGGTGGGGGTGGTTTTGGGGCGCGTGATGTAGTAGATCAAAAAGAGAGAGCGGTAGGGAGTCTTTTGGAGTAGGCGGTGAGAGGTGGGTGCCGGGGTGGAGCGGCGGTGGTGTGTTTTCCGGTCGGCTAGGGTTTTCAAAAGAGGAGAGAGAAAAGTGGTGAGGATGATGAATGGTTGTGTTTGTATGTGTGTTTGTGTGTGGTCTTATCCACATAAACTACACCGTTAAATCCTTGCATCGTTCGTCCTTATGGTGTTGAAATGACGATTATACCTCGTGTTAACAAGACTTAACGATCGTCGGTGGGCTCCATTAGAGGAGGGACTAATGGCGCATAACGTTTGCCACTTAAGGATGAGCGGTGCAATTTTTTTAGTCAAATGACGAACTCCTGCGGTCAACGCAAACCACAAGGACGAACGGTGTAATTTACTCTTAAGATGTGATAGGTTGTTGAGGTTGTTGATAAAGATAATCTAAGAAAGTTACAGTATGACACATGCCATTAAAGTGCCAATGGATAAAAAAAATACCAGGTGCTCTCTTTTAAACATTAGTAAATATGAATCCATTAACAAAAATATGACAAAGATTTACCTTAAAATCTTTGCATAGCACTTATTAATCCATCCACGAGTTTTGCATGGGACTATATAGTGTCGTTTATTTATAGTTTAGCCTTGCATATATCATGCATAAATTGACCCACGTCGCAAAAAGCCAATGAAAAAGAACAAAAAATGAAATGTGAACCAAAGTCGAACTTTATTAGGAAGAAATTTGAACCATATGTATCCCAAAAAAGGTATGTCGATCTGAATTAGCTGATTAGTCCAAAGTTGATTTGATTTACATTAAAAGTCTTTGAGCCAACATTTTTTATTCAAAGTTCAATAGCTAACCTAAATTTCCGGTTAACAATCGATTATGATCAAAGGGGAGGATATTTGTTATCATGTCTTTAGGCTAGAGGGTGTGGTTTGGGTTTTTCCTTCGCCACATCAGATCCATGTCAGCTTTTTCTCTTTCCAAAACTTTTTCCTTCAACTTTCCCTCAACCACTGCAACACATTCTCTCTCTTTCATTAATTATTTTTTATTTTTTAACATATAAAAATACCCCTAAAACATAAATACCCCACTCACAATACACACAATAAATAAAATATTGTTTCTCTTTCATAAAAATATGTCAACTCCATTCGGGACTAGAGTCCCGCGATATTAAAATTTTGTTGTTTCCCTCTATCTTAGGTGTGGTATTTTATAGGGTCCCGCAAAGGGAAGGCTTTTGCCGCTTGTTTTTCCTGATGGCACCTCTCACACTTAAGGGCGAAAAAATGGATGTATAATTTTGTACCTTATTTAGTTATTTACATGTACTTGGCCAAAGCAAATGGTGTACATAGATCATATCATATAATACTTCAACATATACAAACAAAAGCCATATATGCAAGTTTTTTGTTTTTCAAAACCATTTATAAACACAAAATTGTTTGATGAATAAAATAAAGAGGTTTCAAGTTTGAATCTCTTCATTTGCAAATTATTTTTTATTTTTGAATGTTTAATAAGCCCAAATATAGTTGGCCTAAGGGCTGTGTTATACTGTTATGTTAACAAGCTGTTGGACTCTAAGTTAAGCTCGGATTATATACAAATACAATTTGGGCTGTTTCTTTATAAGCATGATTTAAGAAAAAAAGGAGCCTACAAAAATACACTTTAGTCATTCTTAACTTTGGAGCTTTACATGCAGTGTTCAACATATTATAACAAAAATGATTAGTACGATGAAATAAAAATATCTTGTTCGTTTACAATTCTAAAATGTAATGATTGTTGTGAACAAGAATTGAGGGAATGAAAAGTATTCTTCAATTTATTTATAATGTCAGAGATACATACGATATATATAAAATAAATTGTAGGGTAAAAACCCTAATTACTAATTGGGCCATGGGCCTCTTATGGATTATATGGACATCCACTAATAATTATCCATAACACTCCTCTTGGATGTCCATACTATTAATACGCTTTAGAAATGTTGCCTCATTAAAACCTTTCCAGAAAACCCGGTGGGACAAAACCATGGCTAAGGAAAAAGAGTGCAGCGCGTATTATCTCCCTCTGATGACTACATATGTTGAACTCTTTGAGTTGGCGCACTCCAATGTTGTGGTTCAATGTCCAAAATGTTGAGGTAGAAGCGCCTTGGTAGATAGATACGCCAAATTGTCACTTGAACGAACTTGTTGAACAATAATATCAACATTCTTTTGTAAGTTATGATTGAAAAAGAACTTTGGAAAAATATGTTTTGTCTTGTCGCCTTTGATTTAACCTTCCTTGAATTAAGCAATGTATCCTTCCCAAAATTTGTGAATGGTTAGATGAACTATCAACGATTGTTTGCTTTGTCGAAATACATGAAATTTCAAGGTCGCCATTAGTAAAAGCATATCCATTTTGAGACCGATCATTGTGAGAATTAAACATATATCCCATCTCGCAAAACTAACTAAACTTGTTTTGATGGGTTAGTAAAGTTAAAACCCACGCTTTCTTGTACCTTTAAAATATCGAATATTTACTTTATTCCATTCCATGGAATTTGTTCAATTTGATCAATTACTATTCTCGAAATTTTAAATCATGACACGTGCTTCATGCATTCTATATTCCTTAAGGAATCTTAGCATAAAATGAGCTCTTGTATTATTATTTTAGACACGTATAACTTATTTCTCATATTGCCGGACATAACATCAATGCCTTTAACATTCATGTATGGATTTCAAGTTCCAAAACCATATCTCATCAAGAGACTTTCATAGTTCATTAGTTATTTGTGTCTTTACATTCTTTGGCCATTCGTTTGTAGAACTGCACTTCTTGCAGGTATCCAAGATCCTCACCTTACTTTTACAATATTTATCATGCGCATTATTTATACAATAGTATTATCGACGTCGATTTAGTTCTATTCGATTCCACACTCTACTAGACATTGTATTATGTCCTTTACTGAGATCTCATAGCTTTTCAGGTACCCGGGGTTTCTCAATTACTTTCATGTCTAGAACATTATGGGGTCTTTATTACCTCGATTCAACCATCTCAATTTTCTTGCTCGATTCTATCTCTTTATTCGAGGAATTTTTATTTGGAATCGATTAGTCTATCACGTTGCAGACGTGCCATAGACTTACTACCAATCATTGGTTTTAATGTTGGGACACACATTGTAATTGGAGCACTAGCAGCGTATGTATGATCTAGTCACTTTATTTATGTCACTAACATGTCTGGCAATTACTAGATCTGGAATGTAAATTGTCCCTTCAAGTTCTTATATATTGGTGTGAGGATCAACATTTATATCATAATTCATTCCATATCTCTCGCTGCTCATTCTCCCCCTGAATGAATTATCAATTTCAACATCCCATTTTGCAAAATCTCACATGGGAAATATGGTTTGTGACCAAAACTATTCTCTTCGGGAGGATTCATTAGAGATTAATGGCAAGATGCGAACTCATATGTTATAATATGCCACATAAACTTAGAGTTTTGCTCTCAATATTATTGGCTTTGAATCAATCAAACGTTTATGAACGTTTCAACAAAAGCAATTCGCGTATGAACATGGGCAACTTTTATGTTCAACACTTATTCCAATAATCGCCCAATACTTAAGAGTATTCACCACTATTCTTAAACATACGATTTGGAAAACCTTGCTCGCATTTTTAAGATTTAGTCACTAATCACGCTAACATAAGTTGCGTTACGGTGATCATTTTGACGATGCATCGATTTTAAAACTCAAAATGATCCACAAGGCGGATGTATAGGCCTACATACATCCCCGTTATATTCTTTCCAAAACTTCATTTACTTTAATTTGGTGACAATAAGTGAACAATGCACTTCCATTGAGAACAATAAAACAAATCAAATAACCTTTGAAGAACTCAAGGTTCTTGTATATAGTTCGCATCATTATTGATCCGGGATGGTTCAACCGGTCATGCCAATAAATAATCCTGGCTCATAAACTCTAGTTTATGACCACATGTGTTTTAGTTGCATCTTGTTATATAAAAATCAAATACTCCATAACACGGAGAACTTAATGCATCATCACATTTCTCCAATTAAATTGATATAAATACTTTTATCGCTTCAACTTAGTTCACTATAGTATGCACATTAGCCCATAACATTATCAAACAAGAAATACATTTCTTTTTTACTTATGAAGTTGCACAATTTGCTAAACATATATGTACCACTAACCATTCGATAAAATGTCTTGCAACTAAAATCACAATAAATAATGCACACTTAAATAACAAACTCGATTACACAATTAGAATCATATAAGACATCTTATTCTTATATTTGATATATCTATATACATAATGTCCATAATTGCAATATTTATTCTGACTAAAGTATTTTCATACTCAGTAAAACTCTTTCAATTTGACAAGTTTCATAATATTTTACTAAAAACTCACTTTTATATCTGGTCATAAGTTTTATAAGTGCACATACTCACATGTGATGAGTGACATAATCATTAAGATGCAACTATAATCATTTAACATATAGTAGCAAAAGTGTACATATTGCATATATCTAGATTAACTTACTTATGTGGCTTTGTTAAAATATAGTATACTAATATCGTTATCGTCTAAGAATTTAATGTGAATAGGCTAATTCATCCTTCAAAGTTTTTTTTTTTTTCTTTTCTATTAGCTAACAATTAAATCAACTTAGCAATACTTGTTTTTAAAGTTCATTCCATTAGCCAACAATAACATCAAAGTTTAAGATAAAAATTAACTTTAGTAATAAAATCATACTTATAATTGATCTTTCAAAACTATTAATAATATGACTCTCGTAGATATGCTTTAACACTAATATAAAAAGAAGAAAAAAAAATCCTATTGGACCAAACATCAAAGTTAGACAAAACAACATTAACATAAGAGTTGTTTTACAATCTGATGAGTGTCTAAATACTCATCATTTTTGTACTGTTTTGAATGCCAAAACATCCGAAAACACTCATAAATGCATCAAAATGATAAAAATATCACAAATAAGTGTTTTATATGTTTTAAATGCAAAATGCCAAAATCACGTGAAAACGTATCAAGTTTGCATAATTGGCGCTTTAGTCCCCAAGTTTCAAAAGTTGTCAAAATCAGTCTCTGGTAATTCAAAAACTTGTAAAATGTCATTTAAGGTCCATGGGATTCAAAAGTTGTCAAAATAAACCCTTTAAAGTTTAAAATTTACAAAATGACAACTTTAGTCCCTAAACTTTGAAAAATGTCAAAAATAGTCCTTGGTTAATTTAAAAAATGGAAATTTATCAAAAATAAACCTTGTACTATTAATAAATGACAAAATTAGTCCTTATGGTGAACTTTTGGAAAATTACATGCTTGGTCCCTCAAGTTACAAACTTGACAGTTTTGGTCCTTGGAATTATAAAAAATTGGATTTTATCAAATATGGTCCTTGTATTATTAAAGTTTGGCAGAATTGGTCCTTATTATATCTTTGGAAAAGTGACAGGATCAGCCCTTCAAGAATTCATAAATTACAATATTGGTCCTTGTGCTTATTTAAACCAAACCGGGCCCTCTTTTTATTAATAAACCCAATCCATTACCCTGGCCCAATACCCCAAAGCCCAAATCCAGTGTTTAAATTAAAAATACCCGCGCCACTGTTCACCTTCCCTTCCCCCCAACACCTGTATCCACTCCATCACCTCCACCTGTGCTACCACCTCACCAACACCTTTCCACCTCACTCTTTCCACCTGTTTACCCACTCCTAACACCTCCACAAAGTCCAAGAAGCATTAATTAACAAAACCTGCCTTAAGACTTTTTTGGCGCCAATTTGCAAATCAATGGCTAAGATGTGTTACAGAGATCCAATGGTGGTGGGATAAACTCAGAAGCATGTGGGGAGTCTAAAAAGGCTATAAAGAAAGAAGAAGAAGCAGTATGGAGTAGTAAGTAGTGTAATTTAATTTTGTTCATGTCGATTAGTTTAATTTTCAAATTATAGTGTATGTTTAAGCTTTTAAGTATTGAATAAAGTGATCTCAGTGTAATATAAACCTTTTTAAATATTAAATTTCAATTACCAAGTACGAATTTATATTTTGCAATTTTTCAAGTTCATGTACATGTATGAATGTTGTTTGTAGTTGATGTTATGAAATTCTAAGCCCATATAAGCTCCTATATACACTTTTATAAGCTCAATATAGCTTATTAGCTACTCAGAAAGTCTCTACTCAGATTCTAATCTCAAAGCTCGAAGGTCAACGAAAGTCAACTGAAGTGGAATTTGGTATGGAAATGAAGATGTGTTGATACTGAGCTAAATTCTGGTTTGGATTGGTATTGGGTTTAGGATAGTGATATCTGGTTTTCAGTTAAGCTTCAGTTAAGTTGGACCTCATGTGAGTACTCTTAATTTCAGTTAAGCCTTATTTGTTTACCACATTATTTGATTTACTCATTGCTATAGGTTATTAGTGTTTAGTTAGCATCTATTAGCTTGTTATCATTATTATAGAATAGTTCTAATCACTAGTATGAGTATCATTAAGATTAGATAGAAGCGATTGCATTTAAGCTCCTTAAGGTATGTTTGGATCGGGTTGTGAATCGAGATTGAGGTAAAATCGATGCTAGCTTCTTGTTGTATTAAACTTATTTAGGACATTTAAGTTGATTTTGATCATAAATTTGCATCTCGTTTCAAGATAAAGTCAAAATTAGCTTCTAATCTTAATTTAGATTACATTTGTTAGGATTTTAGATTGCAAATCTCATCATATTAGCTTATAACTTAGTACTCTAGCTTAAATCAATCCTATCATAGCTTATTATAACATAATTAGTGAGTAAAATCAATCCTAAGTTCATAAAAGTCAAAAGTTCATAACTGTCAAAAAGTCAAAAATTTCCTAAATGCAGTTTTTGAATAAACTTCACAATCTCACTGTGATCTTACTGTTAGGATCTAGCCTTTGTGCTTTTGGGATATTAAATTTTAGCTGTTCATGTTAATTAGAAAAATAATAGCTTATACCTATTTAGTTTATAAAGAGCTTAATTTCAGCTTTCTTTTGAGACCCTTCTCAAAAAGCATGTCCTGTGCATCTGATCACCACCAAAACAGTGGCCATCACCACCACTTTGGTGGGTCCCACAGGCCACATCAGTGGACCCCACTGGTGGTTATTGGTTCCATAGCATTCACCACCCAGCTGACTATCCATTTCAGTCAAGCTTTCGAGCTTAAGCTCTGTGGACCCCACTCCTAGATCAGCCACAATATTGTCCCATTTTCTGAATTGAACTAGTTTTTGCTTTGCTTAATTCTTAGCTTAAACTGCTTTTCAGAAGTTTAGTATGATTGGAATAGGTTAGTATATAGTAAATATAGCATAACTTAGCTTCTGTGTTAATATGGTGTCCATTTGTGGACTTTAGCTTATTTTGAATTGCTTGTTTATAAGCAGTTACACTGCAGTTGCATTTTCCTCCACATAAGCATATGTTTTTATATTTTTCATAGATTAAGAATAATATTTTAGTATTTTCCTGAATGTTTCAGATTTTTCCATCACTGTTTAGTATGATTTCCTTATTTAAAATAGTTTTTAAGTCCTTTTAAATAACTTTTAATACAAATAAATCAGAAAAAGCTTAAAAAAAATATGTTTTCAATTTTCATAGATTAAGATAAATATAAAAGTCATAAAAAATATTTTTCCATAATTTTCTTGGTTTAAATAGTATTTTCTAGCATTTTAATTAGTTTTAAATAGTTTTTAATTAATAATAAATAGATAAAAAGTCTAAAAAATATATTTTCAGTTTTAAAATAAGTTTTATCATATTTTAGATTTTTCTAAGTCATAATTTTATTTTTCTAACTTTATTTCATATTTTCTTGTATTTTAGGTTATTATTTAATAGTTAAAAATAGTTTTTATTTAATAATAATTAAATAAATAGTTGTAAAAATAATTTTCTTTTTCTAATAATTTTCTTTTATTATTAGGATTGTAAAATATCATTTTCATATTTGTAGGCATTTTATTTCTTAAAACTCACGTTTTATTTTGTACGTTTACGTAATTTTATTTAAACGTACGTTTTAGGTTTTAAACGTTCATCAAATTTTAAAAATAGTGATAGCGTTTATTTAATATATTTTAACTTTTTAATTTTCTTTAATTTGCATTTAAGCCCCTGTAATTTACAAAACTTTTTCTTTAGGTATAATTTTCAATCAAAATCCTTATTGATCACTATCCTTAGTGATTATTCGACATCTGAAGTTGTTTAACACCAATTCATCCTCCGTGGGACTTAACGACCCAGGAATTCCCTATATTCCTCTGATCTTAATTGCATTAGTGTTTGAGCTGTTTTAAGTTTGTTACGGTTGGCCATTCACAAGTGGTTAGCTTGCGTGATTAAACTTGACGGTTTTGCACCAATCAAATTTTGGCGCATGCGGGAGGTCAGAAGCATGTTTTAAGCATTTTCGCACCGCACTTGCACATATACCACCTTTTGTAAATGCAGTTTTTAAAGTTAATCAAAATCAAAAGTTCATTAACACTTTTCCTAAAGTGTTAACAACACCAAAATATTTTCATTCTTTGTTTTTACAAAATATTTATCCAAAAAAATCCAAAAATATTCATCTTTACCCTCTTACCCTTTTTGATTCTTTATTCCTTTACCTCATCCATTTGATTCTAACTTCTTCTATTCTCATGGAATCTCTCGACTACGACAATTCGGAACGAAGTTGAAAACTTCCTACTTTATCACAAATGTCAAGAATTCGTGTTGTTCGTAATGATCCATTAATTGCGTAGGGAAATGGAACGAGAAACCGGGGTGACAAAGGACCGGTACTTCCTCCGATAATGGAGGTGCTAAATCGTCCAACCTACGGTTATCCAAAGATCTAACCCTCGATTGCTCCTAAGCCGTCTAAAATTGATCCTACACTTTCAAAATTTACGGTTAAAAGCAAACATGCGAATTTAGACCGATGACTAGCAAGAATAACTTGCCTAATCTTCACGCTTCTCAAGAACCGTAACCGAGACCATAACGGAAGTGGTGGAAATTGCTAGCTCTCAGAGCACACCACTTGTCCCACCTCCGGATTTTTCAAAGTGTTCTTCGAGTCTTAATAGTCATTCGGATCACCATGTTGGTTTTGTTGATTCTTTGAATGAACCGATTCCTTCTCATAACTCTCAAATAGAATCGTTTATTCCTTGTGTCGGTTGTGGTGAGCCTCTTTTGGTTCACCCTTTCACCGGTGTACGTGTGTACAAGTGTGGTAATGATATTCATAACGGAGTTGTTTGTTTTGTGGTTCGAGGAATTCATTTGATTATGATCCTAACTCATTTAACGACCCTCAAAATTTTCCAATTACACACCACAACCGACTTATCTTCATATAATCAACATAATCTTTGTGAATTTTGTGGAGGTCCTCACCAAGGATTTGAATGTCAATCCGAAACACGTTTGTCTATGAACAGCTTTTCCGGTGATGCTCGTAACTTTGGTTATGACCAATATCCATATGATTCACCAATCCGAGCTCAACAGCTTTACTATTGAGAACTGTGGAGGTCCCCATTTCACTCGATTGTCAAACAGAATCCATTTCCTTGTAACAATTACGACTATCACGACCAACCTCCACAAGGTGCCAAATAACTCAAACTCCTCAAGAAACCCAACAAGACACTTATCTAGAGCTTATGAGTCGGTGAAAAGAACCGAGGAGTTGAGTAAAATAGCATTTCATAATGTTCCCGTTTTTCTTGTGTATATTGTGAGGGTCCTCATGATGATTATCAATGTCAACCTTCCGGTTTGACAAATCTCCACTCCCACAATGTCCCGTCATTCAAAATACACATGAGAAATCCATGGAAGAATTGCTAGTCAAGAAAGTTGCTAAAATAAATTCCCAAATTGCTTTTGAAAAATCTATTAGGAATCAATTGCAAAGAAAAGCGCCAGATCTAGCTCTCAATTTCATTTATTCTGATGACGATGATGATGAGGATGCACTTGGTATCTTACAATTTTATAAAGATTCATCAAGTTCAAGAATGGATATCCCAGCAGATTGAGATTCATTCTCAAACAACTGCTATCACACCCAAAGCTCCCACTCACTCTCTCGAACATGGGGACGAACATCTTGACACTGTTCACGAAAAGGAATCGGACGAATTCATAAAGTCTAGTGTTGAGGACCTTGTCCCAATCCCGAGAGAGTCACAGTGGAATTCTTGATCATGTGTGTGATATCCCTCCTCCTCTTGTCTTCCAAAATGATCATATTGAGATGTTATCTGATTCTGATGAGGACTATTCTTTATCTTGTGGAGATATAAGTTATGTGGGGGTATTACCTTCTGAGCTAGTTAGCTTAGGAGAAGAGAATGATGAAGAAATAATCCAAGACGAAACTCTTCGTCTTACATTATTGAATGTTAATCTTCTCGTTTCTAGAATCGAGGCTTTTAATGAAAAGCCTACTTCATATCCTATCCCCTTTGAGGATAGTGAACTTTTGTTCGATGATTCTATTCCGGAATTGCAAACATTCCATTTTGATCATATGGGAGAGAAGATTAGTGGTATTACCACTTCTCATTCTCATAATTCTCTCCCGATTATGAATCATTCACTTTTGATGAGTTCCCAAATGAACTCACTCAAATCAATCCGAATATGAATCATTCTCCTTTGAGGAGTTCTCCTGAACTCACTCATATCATATCTCTACCGAGTATGATAACTTCTATTTTGATCTAGACACACCGGGATATGTCTAGACCAATTGAGCTTAAAAGATGAAATTCATGCTATCATGAATTCCCGCCGATGATGATGAGTTAGTCAAGATTATTATCATGACTTTCTTTCTCTTCTTCACCTATCCCGTGGCTTCTCCTGTTCTTCACTCCTTCGAATGAAGACATTATCTTTGACCCCGCATTTTCATTTATCATTTGTAAGCGGTTCTATTTATATCTCATCGGTGTGGAACTTTCACGTACTTCAATGTTTATACAAACATCGTAAACGAAAGTCCGATGGAGATTGTCTCTTCCACTTACTTCCCATGAACAATTTAATTCGGGTCGAGTCAAGCTAGCGACTCGGTAATCAAAAACAAGAGCTAAACATGGGTTTTCACCCGTGTACCACCCTAGTGTGGGGAGATGCCCCACATGTTGTATATAGATCTTAAAATGAATGAAAATTGTAAATATTAAAAGAGAATAATTGTTGTGTTTCTACACTTGGCTAGTAATGTTATCTTTTACGTTCTAAGTTTCGGCATAACGGTGGTACTTTGAATATTGAGGACAATATTCATTTCTAAGTGTGGGGGGAATTCGCGAATTTAATCATAAATGTACCATTTTAGTCCTTTTCCTCAAATGGCCAAATTTTAAAATTTTTATTTAGTGGAAGTACTATGTACTAAACACAACAAATGGTAATCACCCACCATGTCTAACCCACATAAGGATTGGCTAATCCAGAGCAAACGGCTCTTGGTAAAGATATTTCAAATCCGCTTATGGCTTGCAATTTGCCCAAAATTGTATGGTGTTCACCACCATATCTTTAAACTAGTGAAAAGTTGGCTAGCCCGCAAGTTTATGGCTTGTGGTAAAGGCGTTGAAATCCATAATTGGTAATCGGCTCACCAAAGATAATATTGATAATTTATCTAAGAGTTGGCTAGTCCGTATAAACGGCTTCGGTAAAGACAAATCAAACCATTGAAAGCTTATGATTTGCTCAAAATCATTTGGTTATCATTGTACCAAGGTTCTTACTTGAACCGAAACAATTGGCTACTCCAAAAGTAATGGCTTTTGGTAAAGAGATAAAATCCATTAATTTTTCCCAAATCATTGCTAGGGACTAGCAATATCTTAGTGTGGGGATTGATGAGTGTCTAAATACTCATCATTTTGTCATCGTTGAATGCCAAAACATCCGAAAACACTCATAAATGCATCAAAATGATAAAATATCACAAATAAGTGTTTTATATGTTTTAAATGCAAAATGCCAAAATCGGTGAAAAACGATCAAGTTTGCATAATTGGCGCTTTAGTCCCCAAGTTTCAAAAGTTGTCAAAATCACCTCGTAATTCAAAAACTTGTAAAATGTCATTTAAGGTCCATGGATTCAAAATTTGTCAAAATAAACCCTTTAAAGTTTAAAATTTACAAAATGACAACTTTAGTCCCTAAACTTTGAAAATGTCAAAATAGTCCTTGGTTAATTTAAAAATGAAAATTTATCAAAATAAACCTTGTACTATTAATAAATGACAAAATTAGTCCTTATGGTGAACTTTTGGAAAATTACATGCTTGGTCCTCAAGTTACAAACTTGACAGTTTGGTCCTTGGAATTATAAAAATTGGATTTTATCAAATATGGTCCTTGTATTATTAAAGTTTGGCGAATTGGTCCTTATTATATCTTTGGAAAAGTGACAGATCACCCTTCAAGAATTCATAAATTACAATATTGGTCCTTGTGCTTATTTAAACCAAACCGGACCCTCTTTTTATTAATAAACCCAATCCATTACCCTGGCCCAATACCCCAAAGCCCAAATCCAGTGTTTAAATTAAAATACCCGCCCACTGCTCACCTTCCTTCCCCAACACCTGTATCCACTCCATCACCTCCACTGTGCTACCACCACCAACACCTTTCCACCTCACTCTTCCCACTGCTTACCCACTCCTAACACCTCCACAAAGTCCAAGAAGCATTAATTAACAAAACACGCCTTAAGACTTTTTTGGCGCCAATTTGCAAATCAATGGCTAAGATGTGTTACAGAGATCCAATGGTGGTGGATAAACTCGAAGCATGTGGGGAGTCTAAAAAGGCTATAAAGAAAGAAGAAGAAGCAGTATGGAGTAGTAAGTAGTGTAATTTAATTTTGTTCATGTCGATTAGTTTAATTTTCAAATTATAGTGTATGTTTAAGCTTTTAAGTATTGAATAAAGTGATCTCAGTAATATAAACCTTTTAAATATTAAATTTCAATTACCAAGTACAATTTATATTTTGCAATTTTTCAAGTTCATGTACATGTATGAATGTTGTTTGTAGTTGATGTTATGAAATTCTAAGCCCATATAAGCTCCTATATACACTTTTATAAGCTCAATATAGCTTATTAGCTACTCGAAAGTCTCTACTCGATTCTAATCTCAAAGCTCAAGGTCAACGAAAGTCAATCAAGTGGAATTTGGTATGGAAATGAAGATGTGTTGATACTGAGCTAAATTCGTTTGGATTGGTATTGGGTTTAGGATAGTGATATCGGTTTCGCTTAAGCTTCAGTTAAGTTGGACCTCATGTAAGTACTCTTAATTTCAGTTAAGCCTTATTTGTTTACCACATTATTTGATTTACTCATTGCTATAGGTTATTAGTGTTTAGTTAGCATCTATTAGCTTGTTATCATTATTATAGAATAGTTCTAATCACTAGTATAGAGTATCATTAAGATTAGATAGAGCAGATTGCATTTAAGCTCCTTAAGGTATGTTTGGATCAGGTTGTGAATCTGAGATTGAGGTAAAATCAGTGCTAGCTTACTGTTGTATTAAACTTATTTAGGACATTTAAGTTGATTTTGATCATAAATTTGCATCTCAGTTCAGTATAAAGTCAAAATTAGCTTCTAATCTTAATTTAGATTACACTGTTAGGATTTTAGATTGCAAATCTCATCATATTAGCTTATAACTTAGTACTCTAGCTTAAATCAATCCTATCATAGCTTATTATAACATAATTAGTGAGTAAAATCAATCCTAAGTTCATAAAAGTCAAAAGTTCATAACTGTCAAAAAGTCAAAAATTTCCTAAATGCTGTTTTTGAATAAACTTCACAATTTCACTGTGATCTTACTGTTAGGATCTAGCCTTTGTGCTTTTGGGATATTAAATTTTAGCTGCTCATGTTAATTAGAAAAATAATAGCTTATACCTATTTAGTTTATAAAGAGCTTAATTTCAGCTTTCTTTTGAGACCCTTCTCAAAAAGCATGTCCTGTGCATCTGATCACCACCAAAACAGTGGCCATCACCACCACTTTGGTGGGTCCCACAGGCCACATCAGTGGACCCCACTGGTGGTTCTTGGTTCCATAGCATTCACCACCCAGCTGACTATCCATTTCAGTCAAGCTTTTGAGCTTAAGCTCTGTGGACCCCACTCCTAGATCAGCCACAATATTGTCCCATTTTCTGAATTGAACTAGTTTTGCTTTGCTTAATTCTTAGCTTAAACCGCTTTAAGTTTAGTATGATTGGAATAGGTTAGTATATAGTAAATATAGCATAACTTAGCTTCGTGTTAATATGGTGTCCATTTGTGGACTTTAGCTTATTTTGAATTCTTATTTATAAGCTATAATCTGCTAGATTGCATTTTCCTCCACATAAGCATATGTTTTATATTTTCATAGATTAAGAATAATATTTTAGTATTTTCCTGAATTTTCAGATTTTTCCATCAACATTTAGTATATTTCCTTATTTAAAATAGTTTTAAGTCCTTTTAAATAGCTTTTAATACAAATAAATCGGAAAAGCTTAAAAAATATGTTTTCAATTTTCATAGATTAAGATAAATATAAAAGTCATAAAAATATTTTTCCATAATTTTCTTGGTTTAAATAGTATTTTCTAGCATTTTAATTAGTTTTAAATAGTTTTTAATTAATAATAAATAGATAAAAGTCTAAAAATATATTTTCAGTTTTAAAATAAGTTTTATCATATTTTAGATTTTTCTAAGTCATAATTTTATTTTTCTAGCTTTATTTCATATTTTCTTGTATTTTAGGTTATTATTTAATAGTTAAAAATAGTTTTTATTTAATAATAATTAAATAAATAGTTGTAAAAGTAATTTTCTTTTTCTAATAATTTTCTTTTATTATTAGGATTGTAAAAATATCATTTTCATATTTGTAGGCATATTATTTCTTAAAACTCACGTTTTATTTTGTACGTTTACGTAATTTTATTTAAACGTACGTTTTAGGTTTTAAACGTTCATCAATTTTAAAAATAGTGATAGCGTTTATTTAATATATTTTAACTTTTTAATTTTCTTTAATTTGCATTTAAGCCCCTGTAATTTACAAAACTTTTTCTTTAGGTATAATTTTCAATCAAAATCCTTATTGATCACTATCCTTAGTGATTATTCGACATATGAAGTTGTTTAACACCAATTCATCCTCCGTGGGACTTAACGACCCAGGAATTCCCTATATTCCTCTGATCTTAATTGCATTAGTGTTTGAGCTGTTTTAAGTTTGTTACGGTTGGCCATTCACAAGTGGTTAGCTTGCGTGATTAAACTTGACGGTTTTGCACCAATCACAATCGTAATGTTTGTTTATAAGAGATTACGAGTTGTTTTACCATCATGCCAATCAATGTCATGCATTGGCAAATAAAGGCCCAAATCAGTTCTTGGTTTTGACGTCTATGTTAAATATATTTTGAGATCCAAAACATAAGATAACAATTGCAAAAGTCATGTTCATATTACGTTTCCTAAGGTATTCATCAAGTACTAATTAATAACATATAACATTATATCCCCAGTGTCACAAAAGGTTTTTCTACTAACTATTAATCATTCAACAGTTTCAATCTTATCTCATAGTATCATAGTATTTATAACACTTGTAATATATTTAATGTAATTAACTTGCACTAACAAATAAAGAAAAACGTTATATATGATTAGAGTTGAAGATTTACCTCTTGAAATCATGACCTCACATTGAAACTTCAAACAGTCAACATCAAAGAAAACCGAACAAGACATCTTCGTAACTGATGAAATCTCTTTAAGGCTAAAAGGAATAATGCCAAGAGTCACTCACTCCACGTCAGCGCCACCTCAGCTTTCTCTCTCCTACTTTACCACTCACTCACCACCCGTTTTAACACTCACTCACCACACCAAACTCACTCACTCCACATCATTTTTTTATTTAACACATTCATTTTAAATAAAGCGTAAATGTAAACGTAAAAATAATTATAACGTAAAACTTTATTCATAGAATTAAAAACATTACATAAACAAGTAAAATACGGAAAAAAATACATAACAAATAACGGTAAAAGATTATTCATTTTGAGCCAAGTGCTCGATCAAATCGTGACGAAGGTTTTGATGCTCTTCCGATGATCTGATCCACCTCATAACTCGTTGCACTTGCTCTTCATTTCGAAGAACGTCTTCTGGCTGGTGTGCTTCATCCCGAAACCATTTAGGCGAGATTGCAACTTTTTTGTATTTGCGAATCATGTTATGTAATATGATACATGTGTACATCATATTCATAGTGGTGTTGATAACGTGGAGCTTAGAGCGTGCTGATAACGTGTTGTGAACAAGAATTGAGGGAATGAAAAGTATTCTTCAATTTATTTATAATGTCAGAGATACATAAGATATATATAAGATAAATTGTAGGGTAAAAACCCTAATTGCTAATTGGGCTATGGGCCTCTTATGGATTATATGGACATCCACTAATAATTATCCATAACAATGATTCATTATACCAAAAAACTACAATTTTTATTTCTTAATTTTTTTTTTAGTCTTGTAATGAAATAAAAAATACATAGATTTATATTATTAAATAAACTTTCTATCATCAATAGGCATTTTAGTCTTTTTCTTATTGATTGAATTTCGTCATATCTTACCAGCCAAACATGATTAATAACGGTAACGAATCATTACATTATATCATTTATTTCGTTCATTCGATATTTCATTCCGTCTTATCAAATGAACATTTATATTCAATTAAGCATTTTGGGAATGTTGATTTGGTTTTATCTTGTTTTGTATTTGCAAAAGAGGGTGATATGCACACCACTAAACGTGATGTGCACATCATCAATCATTCATAGCGATGTTGCACTGTGTGCAATTGGTGTGATTTAATGGCGAAAGAATAAAAAAAATATGATGCACATCACCAATCATTTGGGTGGATTGTTTTATCTGCTTATTTTAATGCCAAGTAAACACTTTCGACTCTTTATTTTAAATCCTTTTTGAGATGATTGGTTGAAAAAATGAAAAGTAAAACATGTGTAAACCCAGGCAAGCAGCTGATTTTTGTTTAAGAGAAAAAAAATTGAACAAATATAAAAGTTTGATTTCTTCACAGTGACTAAATTAAGTAAACTGGTTGATTAATAAAACTCCGACTTAACTTAAATTGGTTTTTGAAAAAAAAAATTGCCAAAGGAATAAAAAAACACCCTTAAAAATAAAAGGTAATTCATTAAACTTCAAAAGTTAAATGTAAAATAAGGTTTTACTACTATTGATTAAAAGAATTACAACCGAGTCCAACACTCTAATGATTTTATAAACATAGATGTAAAAGTGGTTTCATAATTTAAAAATCATAAATCTAGTAAACCTTCTTTTGTATTTTTTTTAGAGAACAACATGTTAGTAAAACATGAGTTATAATCAGATGAGAAATATAAATGAGAATATACTAAAATTATAAATTTTAGATGCATTTACAAAAGTAAGGATGTATTCTTTCGATTGGTCCTAACATGATAGATCGTATTGGATTGTGAGATGAAATAAAAAAGTGAACCAATGAATTTAATTAAAAAGAAAGAACTTTTGTATATTTTTCTTGATTGTGATTAGTCAACATGATCTCTCATGTTATAACAAACTTGAGAGGATCTTAATTTCTAAAATAGATTCAATTCCCTATTATTTGTCTTTTTTTATTTAAATTATGTGTTTACAATTTCTTTTTACTCTTTTCATTTGAATAATTATTTTCACTAGATAAATAAAAAGAGGATGATTTGTACACTCTCACAATTTATAGGCACACTCAAATTTGAGTGTCTTGACATATATATTCTCACATTACTTTTAGTCAAGTTCATCTTGTATCCAAACACTCTAAATATTGAGTGTCTCAATCATTTATTGGAGTGTGTAAACATTTAAACATAAACACACCTAGATGGAGGTGGCAAAAATGGTGGATGAGGTCGGGTCACGAGTATAGATAGGTTTGGGTTTGGGCAGATCCGGGTCTAGACGAGTTTTCTAGAAACATGGATCTAAATGAGTTAAGTCGGGTCTAGATGGGCTTTTGATCCGGTTGACAATTTTTATTTATTTATTTATTTATTTATTTTTATGTCCATGAATGAAAAAGTTACTTGGGAGTTGGGACTAAAGAATACTCTTTCTCACTAGTTTTTTTTAATGGAAAATGATATGTACACTGGAATTTTACTTGCACATGGAGGGTTAAATTGTTAAGACTTTTTTGCCCCCACTAACCTTTTTACTATTTTTTTTGTGATAGCTGAATATATGTTACAAACTTTCTCAAATTAATCAATATACGTAACATACTTATTTTATTCTCAACATACGTAATATACTTTCAAATACTTACCAATATACGTAATATTGATAGGTTACCACTTTAAAAAGTTATAGTAATGGTCCATGTTGTTTGCGTTAACTTTTACCGTTAGTCCTTTGACATTTTTCGCTTAAAAATGTTCCAGAAATGGTCCATGTGGTTTTCTTTGACTTTCACTGTTAGTTCTTTGACTTTCATCTTTTTTATATACATTTTTACACGTTTTTATACACGTTTTTCACACGTTTTTACACATGTTTTTTATACACGTTTTCATATACATTTTTTACATGTTTTTAAACACGTTTTTTACACATTTTTTTACACGTTTTTACACACATTTTTATATACGTTTTTTACACTTTTTTACACACGTTTTCATATACGTTTTTTACACATTTTTATACATGTTTTTTAACACGTTTTTATACACGGTTTTATGTACATTTTCTACACGTTTTTTACACACATTTTATATAAGTTTTTACACGATTTTATGCACGTTTTTATACACGGTTTTATATATACATTTTTAACACGTTTTTTAACACTGTTTTATACACGTTTTTAAAAATGTTTTTTAAACGTGTATAAAAATGTGTATAGAAACGTGTAAAAAACGTGTACAAAAAGTATATAAAACCATGTATAAAAACGTGCATAAAATCGTGTAAAAAACGTATACAAAAACGTATGTAAAAAAACGTGTATAAAAATGTATAAAAAATGTATATAAAAACGTGTAAAAAACGTATATAAAAATTTGTGCATAAACGTGTATAAAAAGCGTGTTTTAAAATTTGTGCATAAAAATGTATATAAAATTGTGTATAAAATCATATATAAAAACGTATATAAAAAAGATGAAAGTCAAAGTACTAAGGGTGAAAGTCAAAGCAAACCATAGGGACCATTACTGTAACTTTTTATGTGAAAAATGTCAAAGGACTAACGGTGAAAGTTAACGCAAACGATAGGGACCATTAATGCAACTTTAAAAACTGGTAACCTGTCAATATTACGTATATTGGTAAGTATTTAAAAATTTATTACGTATCTTGAGAAAAAAATAAGTATGTTATGTATATTGGTTAATTTAAAAAAATGTGTTACGTATATTTAGCCTTCACAAATTTATTTTCTTCTTACCGTTTTGCTTTCTCTTTCATTTTTACCGGATAGTAGTAATTAGTCCATGAAGCTGCTGCATTTCCATCCCTACAAGGCTACAACTATGTCTCATGTTGCATAGCTAGCACTGATCAACTTGCTTATAGCCTTAGTTATAGAAAAAAAAATCTTAATTATCTTTTCATAATCATCGATTTATAGAAAAAAACGGATATCATCTAACATGTGTTCCTATTTGAATCTTAGATACGTTTGCTCATATTTTCTAAGGCAGTCATCCTAGATGTTGGTAGCACAAGCCATGGCAGTGTTCACTTGAAATTTTAAGGGAAAATGTTGTGTAATAGTAAAAATTTTGATAAGTGTTCCAATTAAGTCACTCAAACTTTAAATTAACCACAAAAATCATCCAAGTTTCAATACTATTTCATTTTTGTGTAATTGTTAAAAAATATAGTGTAATTGTTAAAAAAAATTATCTTTAAGATATTCATATGTGTATCGTTTAGTTGTACCTTAACAATAAATACACACCTCTTGAATTTCATTAACCCCAACCAACTTAATGTACAACCAACTTATGCACATGCAAAAAATAACCAAGTTTGAAAGATGTTTTGTTTTAGTCACTCAAACATAAAAATTACATAATAATAGAACACTATTGAAAGTTTGAGTGACTAAAATGGAACACTTTTCAAACTTGATTATTTATTTTATAATCAAAAGAAAATTACAGTGACTAAATTGAAACAAAACTAAAAGTTGGTTACTATTTCATGATTTTCTACTCCATAATAAGTTAACAAGTCTGTCTCACCATTATCGTCAAGTTCACGGTACATAGTCTCGACGCCGTCATCACAATTATTAGATGATAGGTACAATATGCCGCTGCAGTCAAATTTCAGTATTGAGGCATCGACGACGGTGGATCGAGATTGTATATCCAACAATTAACGGAAACTAACTATGTGGGTGTCATATCAAAATAGGCGATTGATGTGTCGCCTTAGACGGTAGATGAAGATTGTGGTTTCACGAACAATAGAGGCTTTGGTAATTAAGAAGTTTAAGTTCAACCAATGGAAAAAGAAAAACGGAAAATTATGAGGTGTATGGGTATAGTAGTCATAACATACTAAATTTCCGTGTGCCAAGTAAAAAGGCTCGTGCGCATATCACTACCGTTTTTTAATTTGTGCTTTTGTTAAGATTGGACGATTAACGCACATAATGGCGACAGTGAATAGTAACGTTAATTTGTTTGTGTAATTTTTGTTATGTATATATATGAACGTGAAGTAGCTAAAAGTGAAGAAAGTACAGTTTTCAAAAAATATACTACGTCGCACAAATAAGTCCATATACGTCGTATAACGCCTTATAGTGTGATGTATAAGATTTTTCTATATTAAATAAACAAATAAATAAAATAAAATAAAATAAACTTTTATACTTATATAGTTATAAAATAAAAATAAAATTTTGTAGATATCAGTAATTAATCACATAAAGAGAAATAAAATGAGTTACTCGTATATTTATAATCTTGTGTATTCAATTACATCTCAAAGTAACTCGTTTTTTTTTTTTTTTTTTTTTTTTTTTTTTTTTACTCTTTGCAAATGCATTGGGTTAATATATAGTGACAACAGTATTTATAAATAACAACAATATTTTGTTATATTTTTTTATAAAATATAAAGTATATTGAGTATAAAGTCTATTTGTAATTACTAAGTTTATAAAGTTATTAAAAACATGAAACTAATAATTATACCTAAGTCATCACAATTTATTTAAATTTGAACACTTAAAGTTTTATTAGTTGCTGCTCATTTTTAAGTTTTTTTTTATAAAATCGACAAATATGTTTTTAGCACATTTTGAAAAATAGACGAAAATTAAAAAGGTTTGACCAATTGAGTTTCAGTTTTGACTTTTATTAACCAATAGAATTCTCCAATTTTGCCACATGTACATATTGTTTCACTACCATTAGTCCGATTACAATTCTTAACCATATTTTTTCAATGAATTTTCTTTGTTATATAAAAGATATTTTATGTTTGTTTATATACAACCTAAAACTGTCCAGAAATAATAAATATTACCAAATTTTTATTCATCGTCATTGTTTTAAGCAAATAACGTGTCGTGGTTATGTTGAAATAGCGATAAAAATTGATTCAACATGGAGATCACGGGGGCAATAAAAAAGAATTATTGAATGATAAAGATTTTTAGAAGTATGATATCATATTAAAATGTTAAGAAAATTTTATGTGCATGTTAAATTTAGTTTCATTTGCTAGCTCCTTGTGGGCTTCTTGTGGTTTCCTTGAAACAACTCGAAATAAATCGGCATGTACATTCCAAGAAAGACAACCATATATAATACTCGGTAGAAATTAAGGTACATTTTGCAAAATTTTGACCAAATTGGCAGAACTCTTACATTGGGCCCACCTGATGGGTTTCGCGTTGTTAGGATTTCATCAATTTTCTTTTTAACTCACAAATTTTTAAGAACTATATCACATATCTCACGAACTTGGACTCACAACTTTCAGATTGTTTCACTCGTATAATGTTGAGCCAAAAGATCTTTGGTATTAGAAATGATTCATTTATAAATTCGAAAAGAAATCGCCCAAACCAAATTAAAGCCGGGTTAGGTTGTACGAGATTCACTTAACTCTGACATTTTTAGCATTTTTAACTTATTGTCGAGAATTCGTAACTATGGGTGGTAGCGATTTTTATATAGTACTAATGGTTGATCGGGTTCAAATCTAAGACTAAACTAGCTCAAATTTATTAAGGGTAGTAACGTATTACTCTATAGTACTAGTGGGTTAAAAACAAAAACTAAACTAGGTTAAGTTTATTGAAACATTCGGTTGGGTTCAAGTGCAACTTACAAATCTCATGCTTGGTGACATGGTGTGTGTGCATTTACATGTAGGCATCACACATAGTAGATAACGGAAAGCCATATGTGCATAGGCGAGCTACTTCAAGACTAAAGAGGTGTTGGCCCTTCTAGAACTTCTTGTAGTACATGTAGTTTCTAGGCTTTTCAAATTTTCATGGGTAAAAATGGGTTAAGTCCATAAATTGACCATGAACTTACAAAAATTCCAATTGTTGGTTATGGTAAGGAACTTTGTAAAGTACTACTATCACCTATGAAACTCCTAAATTTGTTCAAATATTACCCATATTGTCCATATTTGTAATCGGTGACCGGTTGCAACCGGTTACTATTCTACGAGTGAATAAAAACTTAATAAATATTTTTATTTTATTAGAACCCTATTAAAGACTTTGACCTAACAAAAGTCAATAAACACTTTACCAATTATGTTTTTCTCCCAATTCTCACCAAAACCTTAATTCCCAATTCCACAACCCTAAATTTCAAATATATGTAACAATCAAAATAGGTAAAGTAAACCCTAAATTTGGTCATGCATCATTATTTTGACCCATTCGCACCAACTAAGATCCGACTGTAATATCAAACTCCATTCTTTTTTGGGTAAAGGGAGTAATCCCGCACCGGTAAATAGATTAAACCAAAACGTTTGAGTACGGATGGAATGTGGTCAAGTACCACATTAACCTCAAACTAAAAGCAGTTGATAGACACTAACCTAGAGCTTATGACATGCCAAAAGCTCTTAACAACTCTAGAATCAATGAACCTAGAACAAGAATCAAAACAAAAACAAGCTAACCAAAGAGCCTACCGTGAATGATGAACTTCCACCTTTCGTAGAGGTAGTAAATAAATTAGCCGATTCATCAAACACGTTATCAACACAATCATCATCACCATCTTCTTCAGTAGCCAAAGCAGCATAAGCATTTGACATAGAAACTTCACCTTCCTTAAAGAAGGAACCTTTAGACTGCAACATAGAAGACGGTGTGGGCACACTACTCCTAATAGTGGCTCCCTTTTTTGGTTCACTAGTAGTGTAACGCCCCGACCCGACAAGGGTAAAGGAATCACAAATAATGGTGTCATATCAAAGCAAACACAAATATCCAAAAGAAGTCTTAGCATAAATATCGAAATAATTCAAGTCAAATGACTTCAATACATAGGTCCCAATGGAAAATAAACTCCAATAAAATATCCGAAATAGTAAAGTCTTAAATGGCATCATAAAATCAAAGCTAAATATCTCTAAGGTAAGTCCACTCAGCTCTCATCGCAGCAAAACCTCACTCAATGCTTAGATACCGCCGCGAAGAAAAGAAATGCGGCCGAGCTTCAAAAGCCCAAAGGAATGATATACAAGCAAAACGAAAAGAAACGAAACGAATACGGAATATAGTGAACGAAAGATAGCAAAATCATAATCATTATCAAAGTATAAATCGAATTATCGAATAAGTTTTATAGTTAACTACCTCGAGCCCGAAACAAATATCGATCATAATCATATTCATATTCACGCAAGGCAACATTTGTAGGGAGACCTACCGAGTTATGAAGGACGTGCATGCACGCAGATCAATCATCGATAACATATAACATATAACAAATAATGATAATGTATCTAGGATGCATCCATACGTCCCACAAACATATATTGGTCATATAATATAATTTGAGCTCATAACGGATAATGATAAGGGACATGGCGAACTTCACTCTCATCGCCTAGAGTCATGTCAAGTGCATGCATCGACACGGACATGGAACCCCATGACTAGTTAATATTTGGCTCGGGTGTCAAACTATCTTAGGTCAAATTAGAATGTCAAACCGATACGATCATACTTTATCGAAGATTAATCATATTTTCAAAATCAAAGTTTTCATATCATATAGTTCAAAATCGATGTTTCAAAATTCAAATCAAAGTTCAAATAAGCAACAACTCAAACAAACGAAATGGGTTCATAGCAAAGGCTTAGAAACCCTAATATAAAAGCTAACGAAAAGAAAACGTTATAAGGAACCTTTCATGAAAAGGTCGAATATCTGTACCTTATTCCAAAGCAAATGATCGGCGTAAATACGGAAAGCAAAAGATTACTCCTTCTTCACGTAACCTATACACATTAACGGTCGTATATATTATTTATGATTCTATAATTGTCGAAATGATCCTTTAATGTTGGGTGTTTATACTTAGTGTATTCCAGTGGTCTTCAGTACTTTAGGGTTTTATGATAATTGAGACTTAAGTGTTTTATAATTAATATCGTAGATTAGGGTCCATTATGTCATTTATTAAAGTGTAGGGTTAAATGTGAAAATAGTTTAAACGTCATAACTCACACATGAAATAATTAATTATTATACTTAGCTTCAAACCCTAATCGACTCTCAATTATGTTCTAGGGTTTTCTCATTCTTTAATATCACATTATTGCGCAATTACTTTATATGTTACGTCATTTAATGACTCATTACTCTTGTTATTTACTCAACACATTCATGTCTTAACCATACGTTACTTATATATATGTTATACGTCAAATTTTATACCCATGCATGTTTATGATTTCATGTGACACACAAATTACTTATTACTCAGATTAGTTACACATTTACACACACATGCACAATAGTTTTGAATAGATATGACCACGTACAACGTTTACATATCGACAAGCTCACTTGACTAATAATAACGCACGCATGTTCACAAACCATTTAGGGTTCGGCATGCATGGTTAGGTTCACACTTCAAACTAGGGTTTAGGTTTACATGATCCCTTACTCGCTTAATAAACGCTCAAAACTCTTATATGGTTCGGTTTATCTTATAGGGTTCGCCTCCATGTTTTACGCAATACCTTAACTCTCTACGTACTTTACATATTCAAGTTCACATGTTATATAAGGTCCGATTCATTTACATATGGTTCGTGTATATATAGCTCGACATGCCAATGATCCGATTCAAAACATATTAAATACATGTTCTCAATTGTTTATAAGGTTCAAGTCATTATGTTGTTTGGTTTCATATGGTTCGGCCACAAAAGAAAAACACAAGATCGACTAAACAAAACATATACAACATATATTAACGTAAGGTGTAGCAAAAGAAGACGAGTAGAAAACGTTTATACCTTAGCTTGTTGAAACAAAGCTCTCGACACCAAAAGATTGGTTCGGCGAATAGGAAGAAAAGAAAAGAGAGATGCAAACAAAACTAGGGTTTCAATTTTGTGTAAATTTATTGTATATATAGCTAGTAACATTTTCGGTTAGGGCTTTGAGTGGTGTGTATGGGCTTCACCTCTTGGGTCCAACGAAACAAAACAACGCCCACCTTGGGCTCTCTTGGCTCTCGGTGGCGTAAGAAACGAGCCCAAGTGGTTTCCCAAATAACGAATGACAAGACCCAACTAATCGCCCAACACTTTAGCGAGACGCTTAAATCTTCGTCAGACAAAATCGATCACGACACGTATTAGTTAAGTTTTAATTACTCGTAAGTTTAGTTTTAATTTCGCTTAATGATTATAAATGTCTTTTAAGTATTTTATAATTTTCGATTCCAAGGGTATTTTAGTCTTTATCTATGTTTTAGATTTTCAGGTTTTACAACTCTTCCCCTCTAAAAGAAGAATTTTCGTCCTCGAAAATTGAAATGAAACGGAACAAAAACGAAATGAGAACATACCAAACTATTCAAAGAAATGAGGATAACTAGCTCGCATCGATTCCTCGGTTTCCCAAGTAGCCTCACGCTCCGGTGATTTTCCAAAGAATCTTAACGAACGAATGACTTTATTTCTCATGACTCTTTCTTGCCTTTCTAAAATAGCTTCCGGTTCTTCGATAAAGACATATCGGATTGAATTTGATCAAACGGATAAAGCAACGTGTAACGGATGATAGTTGTATCCCTTAGAGTGATACATGGAAACGCCATGAACATGCGATTCATCGAGGCGGAAGTGCTAATCGACACGAAACTTCTCCTATATGCTCCGAATTTCAAATGAACCGATGAATCGAGGACTGAGCTTGCCCTTGATTCCAAAACGCTTTCACACCTCTAAACGCGAGACTTTCAAAATACACGATCTCCAACCCGAAATTCTAAATCACGACGATGCTTGTCGGCATAACTTTTCCGACGAGACCTAGCCTCCTTCAACTTTTCTCTAGCAATGCCTACTTTCTCATTAGTGATCTCAATCATTTCGGACCTTCAATCAAGCGCTCACCTACTTCATCCCAACAAGTAGGTGCTCTACATTTCCTTCCATAAAGAAGTTCAAATGGTGTCGCTTAATGCTAGCATGCCAACCGTTGTTGTATGCAAACTCTACTAAACACAAATATTCATCCCAACCGCCATCCATTCCAAAGCACAAGCCCTTAGCATGTCCTCTAAGGTCCGAATAGTCCTCTCGATCGACCATCTGTTTGAGGATGAAATGATGTACTAAAATTAAGTCGAGTACCCCAAGCTTTTTGCAAACCTTTCCGAAACGAGAAGTAAAACGGATCTCTGCCGGACACAATAGATGCCGGAGTACCATGAAGTCTAACGATCTCTTGCCGAAAATTTCCGCCAATCTACCAATACCATAATCCTTTCGATTGGTAAGAAATGAGCGATTTGGTTAGTCGATCAACAACTACCCAAATCGCATCATGTTTCTTCCGAGTAAGAGGTAGTCCAACACAAAATCCATAGATATCTTATCCCACTTCCATGTTGGAATATCCAATGGTCAGAATAACCACTAGCCCTTTGATGTTCAATCTTAACCTCACGACAAATCATACACTTCGACACAAACGCCGCCACATCTTGCTTCATGCCATTCCACCGAAAGTATCGTTTCAAATCCTATACATCTTGGTAGAACCAGGATGGATAGTGAAAGGAGAACTATGAGCTTCACCATAACTTTCTCAATGGCACCGGATCATTAGGAACACAAAGCCTATCTTCATACCATACAATTCGTCATCATCAACCTTAAACTCCGCTCGCTTACCTTCTTCAACATTTTGCGCCACGGCCCACACTTCACCATCATCTTTCGAGCTTCTTTAATTTGCGAGATAAGGTTCGACTCCACCTTCATACTAGCCCAATATCCATCAAAACCTCGACGCATAGCTCAACATCCAAACGCTCTAAGTCACGAAAATCCTAGGTTCAATCTCAATACTTGCAAGAATGCACGATTTCGGCTAAGTGCCAAGAACTACATTAGCCTTACCGGATGGTACTGAATGTTGGTGTCATAATCCTTAAGAAGTTCTAACCATCTTCTTTGTCTCATGTTAAGTTCCTTCGAGTGAAAGTATACTTGAGACTCTTATGATCGATGAATATATCACACGCCTCCATACAAGTAATGTCTCCGGATCTTCAACGCGAACACCACTGCAGCCTAACTCAAGGTCATGAGTTGGGTAATTCTCCTCATAAGGTTTTAGTTGCCTTGAAGCATAAGCTATTACCTTTCCATGTTGCATCAAAACACAACCTAATCCTTTCTTAGATGCGTCACTATAAATTTAAAATCCTCCGAACCGGATGGAAGAGTCAAAATAGGAGCGGACACCAATCTCCGCTTTCAACTCTTCAAAACTCTTTTCTCGCTCATCCGTCCATACGAATTTTTCACCTTTTCTCATCAATTGGGTCAGGGCAAAGCTAAACGAGAGAAACCTTCAACAAAACGTCGGTAATAACCAAAGAAGTCCTAGAAAACTCCTAACCTCAACATCGTCGTAGGTCTTGGCCATTTAGTGATAGCCTCAACCTTAGACGGATCCATGGTGATACCATCGCAGATACAATATGACCAAGGAAAGCAACTTGTCTTAACCAAAACTCGCACTTGAAAATTTGGCGACAACTTCTTCTTCCTCGAATCTCCAAAACTATCCGGAGATGTTGTTCATGCTCTTCTTCGACTGGAGTAAACTAAAATGTCGTCGATGAAAACGATAATGAACTTATCGAGGAACTCATGGAAAACACGATTCATTAGGTCCATAAACACCGCAGCGCATTTGTCAAACCAAAAGGCATAACAAGGAATTCAGAGTGACCATATCCGTACGAAACGCGGTCTTAGGAACGCCTTGCTCCTTCACACATAGTGGTGATAACCAGATCTCGGATCAATCTTAGAAAAGAATTTAGCTCCTTGCGCTTGATCAAACAAATCATCAATACGTGGCGAGGATAACGGTTACGAATGGTAATACGATTGAGTTCACGGTAGTCGATACATAGACGCATGCTTCCATCCTTCTTCTTCACAAACAAAACAGTGCACCCCATGGAGAAACACTGGGTCGAATAAATCCATTTTCTATCATCTCTTGCACTGTTCCTTCAACTCCTTCGAGTTCTACAGTGCCATACAATACGGAGCCTTCAAATCGGTTCAAGACCGTGAATTAACTCAATGCTAAACTCAACTTCTAGCTGGGGAAGACCGGGGAGTTCATCGAAAAACGCCGGTGAATTCACAAACAATGAAAGATTTTCAATGTTAGGATTCTCTAAAGATGTGTCCTTAACGGATGCCGAAAACCTTGGCACCCATGAGAAATCATGGTCCGTGCCTTCATAGCGTAAATGAGCTTAACAGATTTGAGAGGTTGAGAACCAAAATAAACAAATTCAGATGTTTTATGTCTCCAAAGATCACGCTTCTAGCATGACAATGATTGAAGCTCTATGATAAGCCAACCAATCCATGCCTAGAATGATATCAAAGTCGACCATATCGAGAGGATACAGATTTGCAGAGCGAATACGATCATCAAAACGAAGAGGACACTTAACGTATTTATGATCAATGGTCATGTGGTTTTTCATAGGCGTAGAAATCGATAAGTGATTTGTTAATGTTTTGGGCTTCATATTAAGTTTCTTAGCAAATGTGACGATATAATGGAGTGTGTGGCACCGTATCAAATAAAACGAAGATGAATAATCATCAATGAAAAGAGTGCCCGTAATGGTACTCAAGTGCGCTCCGCTGATTCCAAGTAGTAGCATAAACACGTCCAGTAGTAGTTGGCGGCTTGATGTAGTTTCCGTGAATCATCGGGTTCTTCTTAGGGCAATCCTTGATCTTGTGAGCGAGAGAACCACAAGAGAAACATCCACCAGGGGCCTTGAAACACGGTCCCGGATGAGCCTTTCCACAAGTAGTACAGATAGGTGGGAGGCAAAACTTGATCGTCCTTTGTCGACGAGTAAGATCCTCAAGCACGACCGATTTGATCCTCGAATCGATCGATCCTTGTTGTAACGCGGTTATTGTTACCTTGGTTCGACGATCATTTCCATTCCTACCAAGATTTCTATTATATTGACTCGCCTCAAAGCGCCTAGAGTCAACATTCCTTCCCGATCGACCCCACCGATCATAACTCCTATCCACTTGACCCTCGAATCATAACTCCTACCATAATTTCCTTATAATCATTACTTTGAGTCCTACCTTGAATCCGATCACCATCGCGGTTACGCTTGTTGGAACCCGAAACCTCATGAAAGATCTCAATGTTACGAGTCGCGTCATTGCAGCCGACACATTCTCATACTCAATATTAAGCGGTCGGTCCAACACCCACTTCTTCGGTCCCCACTTGAAGTGCTTAGCTTGGCGCCTACCATCTCCGAAGAATCGCTCCCACAAAACTTACCACCTCATAAACCTACTCATGTACTCATTGGAATTCTCATGATCAAGTCGGTAGATTGCCCGATAATCCTCTCATACCTTTCTCAGTCAAAGATCGTGGAAGTAACGGTTATAGAAGATCGTCCAAACTCACCGGTACAAGTAACAAAAAAGCATCTCCTCCTCTTGCTTGTTTGAGTGCCTTCCACCAATTCAAAGCATCACCTTCCAACTTAAATGCGCCCAAACGAGTCTTAAACTGTCTCCACAACCCAATACTTCAACCACTTCTCAATATGAGTGATCCGGTCCTCGGCCTCGGTGGGAGTAGTAGCAGTGTTAAACGAAGAGCTTGAGCCACCAAACGCCGAGCCAAGTGTGAATGCCGTGGGTTGATTTCTCCACCACTACCCAAGCACCGGTCGATTACGAATGTTGTTGATCACTGCTCCATCATCTCGTGTAGTAAGACCAGGAAAAGAGTGTTGAGGGCATTAGCAATCGCAACATCAATGTTAGTAGCATCATCGCTCCATCCGCGCTACCGGTAGTACGAGTTCGAACCATCCGAACGATATTCAAACGATTAGCAAAATGAACAAAGGTGAGATACGAAATGGAAGTACGCAGAAGGAATCCTAAAGTCTACCCAAATCCTCATAGGTCATAGCCTAAGCTCTAAGGGTCTCAAAACCTAGGCTCCATATGTCACAGGTCCTGACTACAAGTCGTAAACCTGGGCTCTGATACCATAAATTGTACGAGATTCACTTAACTCTGACATTTTTAGCATTTTTAACTTATTGTCGAGAATTCGTAACTATGGGTGGTAGCGATTTTTATATAGTACTAATGGTTGATCGGGTTCAAATCTAAGACTAAACTAGCTCAAATTTATTAAGGGTAGTAACGTATTACTCTATAGTACTAGTGGGTTAAAAACAAAAACTAAACTAGGTTAAGTTTATTGAAACATTCGGTTGGGTTCAAGTGCAACTTACAAATCTCATGCTTGGTGACATGGTGTGTGTGCATTTACATGTAGGGGCGTACCACACATAGTAGATAACGGAAAGCCATATGTGCATAGGCGAGCTACTTCAAGACTAAAGAGGGTGTTGGCCCTTCTAGAACTTCTTGTAGTACATGTAGTTTCTAGGCTTTTCAGCTTTCATGGGTAAAAAAATGGGTTAAGTCCATAAATTGACCATGAACTTTCAAAAAATTCCAATTGTTGGTTATGGTAAGGAACTTTGTAAAGTACTACTATCACCTATGAAACTCCTAAATTTGTTCAAATATTACCCATATTGTCCATATTTGCAACTGGTGACCGGTTGCAACCGGTTACTATTCTACGAGTGAATAAAAAACTTAATAAATATTTTTATTTTATTAGAACCCTATTAAAAGACTTTGACCTAACAAAAGTCAATAAACACTTTACCAATTATGTTTTTCTCCCAATTCTCACCAAAACCTTAATTCCCAATTCCACAACCCTAAATTTCAAATATATGTAACAATCAAAATAGGTAAAAGTAAACCCTAAATTTGGTCATGCATCATTATTTTGACCCATTCAGACCCAACTAAGATCCGACTCTGTAATATCAAACTCCATTCTTTTTTTGGGTAAAGGGGAGTAATCCTGCACCCTGGTAAATAGATTAAACCAAAACGTTTGAGTACGATGGAATGTGGTCAAGTACCACATTAACCTCAAACTAAAAGCAGTTGATAGACAACCAACCTAGAGCTTATGACATGCCAAAAGCTCTTAACAACTCTAGAATCAATGAACCTAGAACAAGAATCAAAACAAAAACAAGCTAACCAGCACTACCGTGAATGATGAACTTCCACCTTCGTAGAGGTAGTAAATAAATTAGCCGATTCATCAAACACGTTATCAACACAATCATCATCACCATCTTCTTCAGTAGCCAAAGCAGCATAAGCATTTGACATAGAAACTTCACCTTCCTTAAAGAAGGAACCTTTAGACTGCAACATAGAAGACGGTGTAGGCACACTACTCCTAATAGTGGCTCCCTTTTTTGGTTCACTAGTAGTGTAACGCCCCGACCCGACAAGGGTAAAGGAATCACAAATAATGGTGTCATATCAAAGCAAACACAAATATCCAAAGAAGTCTTAGCATAAATCTTGAAATAATTCAAGTTAAATGACTTCAATACATAGGTCCCAAATGAAAATAAACTCCAATAAAAATATCCAAATAGTAAAGTCTTAAATGGCATCATAAAATCAAAGCTAAATATCTCTAAGGTAAGTCCACTCACTTCTCATCGCAGCAAAACCCACTCCAATGCTTAGATACATGCCATGGAAGAAAAGAAATGCGGCCGAGCTTCAAAAGCCCAAAGGAATGATATACAAGCAAAACGAAAAGAAACGAAACGAATACGGAATATAGTGAACGAAGATAGCAAAATCATAATCATTATCAAAGTATAAATCGAATTATCGAATAAGTTTTATAGTTAACTACCTCGAGCCCGAAACAAATATCGATCATAATCATATTCATATTCACGCAAGGCAACATTTGTAGGGAGACCTACCGAGTTATGAAGGACGTGCATGCACGCAAAGATCAATCATCGATAACATATAACATATAACAAATAATGATAATGATCTAGGATGCATCCATACGTCCCACAAACATATATTGGTCATATAATATAATTTGAGCTCATAACGATAACAAATAAGGGACATGGCGAACTTCACTCATCGCCCTAGAGTCATGTCGAAGTGCATTATCGACACGGACATGGAACCCCATGACTAGTTAATATTTGGCTCGGGTGTCAAACTATCTTAGGTCAAATTAGAATGTCAAACCGACACGCATCATACTTTATCGAAGATTAATCATATTTTCAAAATCAAAGTTTTCATATCATATAGTTCAAAATCGATGTTTCAAAATTCGTAAATCAAAGTTCAAATAAGCAACAACTCAAACAAACGAAATGGGTTCATAGCAAAGGCTTAGGAAACCCTAATATAAAAGCTAACGAAAAGAAAACGTTATAAGGAACCTTCATGAAAAGGTCGAATATCCGTACCTTATTCCAAAGCAAATGATCGAAAAGCAGAAATACGGAAAGCAAAAGATTACTCCTTCTTCACAGAACCTATACACATTAACGGTCGTACATATTATTTATGATTCTATAATTGTCGAAATGATCCTTTAATGTTGGGTGTTTATACTTAGTGTATTCCAGTGGTCTTCAGTACTTTAGGGTTTTATGATAATTGAGACTTAAGTGTTTTATAATTAATATCATAGATTAGGGTCCATTATGTCATTTATTAAAGTGTAGGGTTAAATGTGAAAATAGTTTAAACGTCATAACTCACACATGAAATAATGAATTATTATACTTAGCTTCAAACCCTAATCGACTCTCAATTATGTTCTAGGGTTTTCTCATTCTTTAATATCACATTATTGCGCAATTACTTTATATGTTACGTCATTTAATGACTCATTACTCTTGTTATTTACTCAACACATTCATGTCTTAACCATACGTTACTTATATATATGTTATACGTCAAATTTTATACCCATGCATGTTTATGATTTCATGTGACACACAAATTACTTATTACTCAGATTAGTTACACATTTACACACATGCACAATAGTTTTGAATAGATATGACCACGTACAACGCTTACATATCGACAAGCTCACTTGACTAATAATAACGCACACATGGTTCACAAACCATTTAGGGTTCGGCATGCATGGTTAGGTTCACACTTCAAACTAGGGTTTAGGTTTACATGATCCTTACTCGCTTAATAAACGCTCAAAACTCTTATATGGTTCGGTTTATCTTATAGGGTTCGCCTCCATGTTTTACGTAATACCTTAACTCTCTACGTACTTTACATATTCAAGTTCACATGTTATATAAGGTCCGATTCATTTACATATGGTTCGGTGTATATATAGCTCGACATGCCAATGATCCGATTCAAAACATATTCAATACATGTTCTCAATTGTTTATAAGGTTCAAGTCATTATGTTGTTTGGTTTCATATGGTTCGCCACAAAAGAAAAACACAAGATCGACTAAACAAAACATATACAACATATATTAACGTAAGGTGTAGCAAAAGAAGACGAGTAGAAAACGTTTATACCTTAGCTTGTTGGAAACAAAGCTCTCGACACCAAAAGATTGGTTCGGCCGAATAGGAAGAAAAAGAAAAGAGAGAGGCAACAAAACTAGGGTTTCAATTTTGTGTAAATGTATTGTATATATAGCTAGTAACATTTTCGGTTAGGGCTTTGAGTGGTGTGTATGGGCTTCGGCCTCTTGGGTCCAACCGAAACAAAACAAACGCCCACCTTGGGCTCTCTTGGCTCTCGGTGGCGTAAGAAACGAGCCCAAGTGGTTTCCCAAATAACGAATGACAAGACCCAACTAATCGCCCAACACTTTAGCGAGACGTTTAAATCTTCGTCGTACAAAATCGATCACGCATAACGTATTAGTTAAGTTTTAATTACTCGTAAGTTTAGTTTTAATTTCGCTTAATGATTATAAATGTCTTTTACGTATTTTATAATTTTCGATTCCTAGGGTATTTTAGTCTTTATCTATGTTTTAGATTTTCAGGTTTTACAAGTAGTATTCTTTGGCTCATACCTGAAAGTCTGTTTGATAGAAGTACCCATCTGACTCCCTTTACCAGACTGGTCTTTACCTTTCTTCTTCTTATGACTCACCTTTTGGAAACCATTGTTATCATGCATAGTAGGAGGATTAACGACATTTGAAGTAATAGCAACAGGAGGAGTAATCACTTTTTTAGTACAATGCTCATAGATATGCCCAAAGATCTTACATGATGTGCACCTAGGAGGCCTCCACTCATACTCAACTCGGATAGATTCTTTAGTAAACCCATCCCCAGTAAGAGTGGGGACACCAATAGTAATAACTTCTACGAGCTCATCCTCTGAACCAACCTCGATTAAGCACCGAGCAAAACTACTTCTACCCCAAGAATCCTTACACATAGAGCTTGTGTACGAATCCAGCATAATAGGTTTGCCAATAAATGAAGCAATCAAGTTGATACCATCATCTTCAAAAACTTGAATAGGCACATCATGTAATTGAACCCATATCGGAATACGAGTCAGCTCTTCCTTACATAAACTAGTATCAATTGACCATTTCTTGAGAATGATCGGTGATTTACGTATCATCCAAGGTCCTTCTTCCAACACTGCTTCTAAACCAGCTTGAGTATCAAATTTAAAAAAGAAGAAAAAACCTTTTGCATTCATCATGATCTTTTTCAAACCATACTTTGCCCAATTATTTCTAACATAGTATTCAACCACTGGAAACGCCATTCTATTACCAATAAAGTAGCCATATAGAGTGTATTCAAGACGTGCACTAACCTTTTCTACTACTCTATGTGGAATAGACACGTTAACTCCTTCACAAACATGCTTAGCAACCAAAGAACTATAAGTAGAGTTTGGACAAGGTTGTGTATTCGCATCCACATTATCATTAGGAGTAGTATCTTTGCTACTCACATCAGAGTTAGTTGCATTAGCCTTCATGTCAAGCGTATAAGCCTCAAATAAACCACACATAGCCTCAGAAACCTGTGAACGAGTTTCACTATCCAAAGTAGGCCATATCGGATGTTTGCCCTCTTCAAGCTCCCTAATGAATAAATCAATATCCGATGCAGATTTAAACGAGACCCCAAACACCCTTCAATAAAATCATGTTTACTTTTGATAGAATTAACATGACTATTAGGACCGAGGGGACACCGATTCCGTAGTAACCACATGATCAACCTGAACATGAGGAGATGTCTTCTTATGTTTCCTCATAGTCACCTTCGACAAATCAACAGTAGCACTCAAATCATTAGCAATACCAACTTTCTCCATAACGATTAAAAAATAAACAATAGAGCTAAACCCTAAATAGCGATTAAAATAAAACCCTAAAAGATCCACGTCAATCTTTAATTCGTTTGCCTCAACAAATTCGAGGCATGATTACAGACCAAACAAATCCTAACCGACTTCCATGATTGATTCGCAACAGAAAATAAAGAAATATCGATTATCAAAAACCTAAATCACTAAACAACGATTATAACAAAAACCCTAAAAAAAACCGAAACCCTAACTCAATCAGGTCTGAATCCAAATAAAAAATAATGTTATAGGACTGAATTAATCAAGTTAACCGTCCAAAACACAATCGTTATAAGGAGTAGGACAAGATTAGAAGATTAGAGATCGTTTATTGTAAGGGTTTTGAGAAAATCGCCCATAGTAAGCCAGAGAGAAAGTTTTCAAGTACCCAATCTATGAACATATATCAAACTCCATTCTTTTTTGCATAGATGGTCCTAGGCCGTCTCATAATTTTAGGTGGCCATGTGCAATAACAACAAAAATGCCATGTTATACTTGTAAACTAAACACAAACCACATATAAAACTTGAATTATATAACTCATATATGTTTAATATTATATGTATTTATATGAAAAACTAATGAAAATGTGGCCCCTAATAAGTGGAGGCCCTGTGCGACGGCACCTATTGCACACCCTTCCGAGACCCCTCTGGGTCCAATAGGAGTAACAGTGGGACGTTAGGCAGTGACCAAAGGGATGAATAACTATTCTGCTTTGCATTAGTGGAAGAATCATGCACAAATTTTCAAGTAGCACCAAATCAAAAAAAACCTTTAGCAAAATTATGACAAACCCGAGGCTCATATAAGCACTGAGACGTACGATTGTCACGACAACCATTTCCTCGTCAATTATTGCTTTTAGCCAATAGAATAGTAGGAAATGAAGATGAAGCATCGGGTGTAGAGGCTTGGGATTGACTTCAATCTCATATCTTTGGTAGGAATCATAGATCTCACCGTGTTTAGATCCGTGAAAGGAACCCTATGTGCAAAAATGCCCACAACATGATCATATTTATCGCTTATCCCATTAAGAGCATAGGTGATAACATTATCATTGCTAATGAGAGATCCAAGACTAGTCAATATGATGGTGATGGATTCGATCTTTATAAAGTATGCATCCACGGTTAGGTCACCAAGTTGTAGCATTTGTGATTCCCCCTTTTCAAGAAAATTATTCTCAATATGATCTTAAACATCCTTAGCAGTTTTGGGATTCGTCACAAGAGGGCGTTCTTGAAGAGCATTAAAGAGTAAAAAAGATCCATGACTTCACAATTGAGCCAACTTTCAACGAGTGAACAGAAGGAGGAGCAGCAATAGCCAGCCCTACTGTTGGATTCACTTTTTAGGTGGTTAAGATTTAAGAACCTCAAAGCCTTCACATATATTCTTTAAAAAATAAGCCCAAAAATAATAGTTAAGTTTGTCAACATCTAGTTTGACATGTATAAGCGAGGTTATGTTGTTTACAGTAACCAATTTATCTGCAATGGTCAAGATTGATGTGGGTATTGGATCAGTCATGATGAAGAAACAAGAAGATCAATTTAAGGTGATAAAAGTTTCATTTTTTGTTTTTTAAGGTGATTTTGCATTAACGAAGTTTAAGCTTAAACTAGGTTCTACAAAACAAACTAAGCAAGATTAAACTACCAACCAAACGTACAACAATGATTTACCCTCAATTGTGTCTTCATGCACCTTTTGGTTAATTTGATGATCCATAACTCCCATTGTTTGATGAAATCTTGATCGACCTTTTGTCTCTCTATGATTTTTGAGAATAAAAATCGGCGTTCATGAATTAAGGGTAATGGCATGACAAGCCCTCCAACTTTTTATTCTTTTTTTACATGAAGGAAACTACACAAAAGTAATAGTATACATACAATAAGAGAAGTAATGTAGTTTACACACAATAAGCTTGTGCATATAACACAATTTCCCTTGTATAAAAATGTACTTCGCTTGTAAAAAGTTGGCAATTCCCAGTCAATTGTTCCAAGGCTCTCTTCATTTAATCAACATCATATATTTTACTTGACATACACATGCACATTTCCGGTGCAAACACTAATGCCGACACGTTCATATAACGTCCGTAAACATATCTTATACAAGTATATCATTTTTATCTACATTTCCAACACGTTAATCAACTCAGAGTAGTTCTATCTTGATGTAACTATGTATATTTTTGATTTGTCACGTATTTCGCTACAAAACTAACACTTATGTTTGAGAGCACACAGTCGCTATATAGGTTTTTTAACAATTGGTTAAGAGCTTCAAGTATAACTGGCAAAACAGACTTTGAAATAAACTTAATTGTTAAAAACTTGCGTGGTCAATCTGCGAAAAAGCAAAACTTCGTTTTTTTCCATGGGTCATCTTCTTGACCCGGTTTTGACCCAAGTAAAAGATCCAAATCCATTAACATATAAAATCAAGCTCCATTTTCTTACTGAAATCAACAAGCAACGAGATCATACCTCCATTCTTCACAAAAAATATTTATATAGTATTGTCATAACATGCCCTTCAACTTTCTTTTTATTTGACAATACCAGTGATAACAAACACTCTATGTTCGTTACATTTGAATAAAAAGTCATTAAATTTGATGAAAGTCAATACTTTGACTAAAAAAAGTCAAATGGTTTTGTTTTTATGATTTCACCAAAGAGCATAAAACGATACACTCTTGTGTATGATCATACAACACTTGTATATAGAATCACTAGCTAAAAGACCCGTGAAATTCACGAGTATTTTAAAAAAGAGTAAAAAGAAGAAAATAAAATACACCCCCCGAGCATATGCTTCAACAGGAATCACACAAAGGTAGATTAGAAACCTATAGTAAAATGACCGCCCGTAACCCAACAAATAAAGTACATTACATAGTCCGTTTTAAGGATTGGCGACTTACCCACGAGGGTTCAAGTCCCTCTGGGGGTATACCAAGACTAAAGACTATAGGAGTGGGATTTTCTATCAAGTGATCCGTATTTGTCAAGTCCTTCTATTAGTCTACTCAGAAGAGACTTTCTATTTTATATCAAATGTTATATTTGATTTCAAGTGATATGTATTTGTCAAGTCTACTTGGGAACCAATCGGTGAAAGAACATGAAACCATTCTGTTTCAATAGAGGTACGAGAAAGGGTTAGGGGCAATGAAGTAGGTGAAGTGGTTGGATTTTGCGAGCTGTTCCCACCACTGCTGGATGTGGGATCTAGACATAGGTAGGAATCCATTCTATCATTGTTCTCATTACTTCTCGCGGGAAAATAAGACGAAAGAACGAAACAAATGAATTTACCATGGTAGATAAAGTAATTGTTTAGAAATGAAACATACGTATAATTTAAAAGTTGTCAAGTAACAACAAATGATCATAACTTAAATAAATACAATTGTAATTTATGGTGTTGCACATTTTGAGTTGTTGTGGAACCCAAATGTGTGTAGATGAACTTGTCAATAATTTGAGTAGTCCCTTTCGATGCATCTCGGAGTGAACCTGATAAATCAATTTAATGTTGGGTAAATGTGAAAAACCCGTGAATATTGATTATGCAGCACGTCTTCGTATACAACGTTTCTTATAGTAATCGTTACATTATCGTTTTTGTTGCAAATAACCATTATCACGCCCATATTACTCTTATTGCGAGACATGACAACATAAGGTTGTCCAAATATGAAAAACAGGGCATGGAAAAATGCTAACCCAGTTGCGTTTTTCTTATCATAATTATCTAATTCTTTGCATTTGACAACTTGATCAATCACATCTAAAGAATGAGTTTTGTTCAATATATACATGTTTTATTTAAATTGTATATTTATATATTGATCACAGATACCTCAAACACCTCATTGTTTTGCTTAACCCCCAATCAAATCTTCTTTCTCTCACCTAATGTCTAATTCATCTCCTACAACAAACCACAAATATCCATCCTTAACGGGGAGAATAAGGTGTTTGGGGTGTATGAGGTTATTATATAACTTGTATAATGTGACGAAACATGTGTATATTGAACAAAATGAGATTAGGTAGGGTCGCATATTGATCTCATCGTAATAGTACCCACAATAGAAGTTATTAAAAGTTTACGATACACACAATAAAAGTTATTAAAAGTTCGTATTGGAATAAAAAAACAGTTTGATACACACAAAAGATTTAGAGGAAAGTTATTTTACATACAAAACTTTTCTCGGATACAAAAGAACTCATCCCCACCATCCATTCTAAAATAAATCAATAACTGAGATTAAAATTATTTTAATATTTCACTTCTTTTTATTACTTTAATATCTCATGAACCGTTAATGGTTTGACAAAATAAATTATACCAACGACCAACATTTAATTATCTTTCTATGGACGAACACTTTGATATATTTTCGAAGATTTTTTTTTTTTTTTTCTTCTCTTTACATTTTTTCGTTTTTTATTCGTTGTTAAAACTTGCATGAGAAATCACATGTGATTAAACACTAATTTGAATATGTTAATAAAATCACATGTGATATTAGTATTTAAATCATATATGACATGTAATAAAATCATGTGTGACAACGAAAAAAAATGTAAAAAAGTGAAAAAAAAAAGAAAAAAAAAAGAAAAAAACATTTATTTTGTGTCTAAAGTATATTAAAGTGGCTATCTATAGAAAGATAATTAAATGCTCGTCGTGATGGTATATATTTTTTTTTTTGCTTAACGATTAACGGTTTAAAAGATATTAATATTTGAAAAACATGATGAAATTATGTTTTTTAAATGATGTGTTTAATCTTATACATATGAAAGGTGGGGACTATTCTATTGTTATCCAGTTTTGTATGTAATTGATTTTAAATCAAAGATTTATGTAAATATCAACCTACTAAAATATAAAACACTAATATCTTTAGTCCTTTGAACTTAAAAAAAGCAAATATTGTATGACATCGTGAAAGAAAAACTAAAAACCCGTGCATCAACTATTCCAATGATAAGAAAAACTGGTATTATATTATATTCGTCAATTGATGATTCGTTATATGGAAAGATGACCATATACCTTAAAAAATTGTAAGAATCAACATAGTTTATCCATTGAAAATACGTTTATGAACCTATTAAACAAAAAAAAAACTAAAACTTACTATTGTATAGACAAATACAACAAAGTATTTAGATGAAATGAAACACCTGTATCGCCTATCTTTAGTCATCCTAACATCCAGAAATAATATTGCAGTGGGACCTTTTTTTATACTTCATATAAAACTAAAATGATGGAGAAAATGAATAATGTAGCGGGAATTATTGTGTTATATTTAAGAGTAAATTACATGGATGGTCGCATGGTTTGTCAAAATGTATTTCGTCGCGAAAGTTTAAAGTTCTCTTGGTAGTCCTAAGTTGGTAAACAAATAACACCATCGATCCTTTAGTTTAAGGGCGTTAAGTAAGTTAGTTATAATTTACGTTAGCGCTTTGGTTAAAGATCGTTGCATCGTATATCCTTAAATTTATTTACATAGTCGTCCTTGTGGTTAGGCGGTCAGCAGTCAGCGCCACGTGTCACCACATGAGTGGTGCCACGTGTCATCGGTCGGTCGGATCGGTGAGCGGGTCGGGTCGGGTTGCCACGCGGACCAATGAGGTGGTGCATGGCATTTGTAAAATATACCACAAATTTTGCCACCCCAGATTCGAACCCGGGATATTTGTGTTGGAAGCAAGGCTTTGCTTAATCGGGCTAAGCATAGCTTCAGAATATTAATCAAAATCTAATACATATTCCTTACTAGTTATTTAGCCATTCATAATAAGAAAAAGTTCATTTAGCTTTTGGCTGTCAATTTAAGGGGTTATATGGACCGTAAAAATAAATAAATATACCGTCGGACTCGTTTTTCGTGCTCTTTCCATGGTATGCTCGGGAATTTTTTCGACTTCGTTAAAACCTCAAAAATGCGAAACGTCAAAAAAGGACGCCGTATTTTTGAGGTTCTAACGGTCGAAAATTCCCAAGATCTCATCAGTTTTTTCGTGCTCTTTCCAATGGTATGCTCGGGAATTTTTCGACTTTTAGAACCTCAAAAATGTGAAACGTCGTCAAAAATGCGAAACGTCCTTTTCCGAGGTTCAAAGGAAGTCGAAAAATTCCCGAGCATACCATTGGAAAGATCACGAAAAACGAGTCCGACGGTATATTTATTTATTTTTTACAGTCCATATAACCCCTTAAATCGATAAGCCAAAACTAAATCAACATTTTCTTATTATTGAATCGCTAAATAACTAGAAGGGTTATGATGATTTGAGTAATTTATTGAAGCTATGCTTAGCCCAGTTGGTAAAGCTTTGCTTCCTTCCCAAACCTCCGTGTTCGAATCCCACTCGAGCCAAAAGGTGGTATATTTTACAAATGCCACGCAAGCACCACCTCATCGGTCCACGTGGCAACCGACCGACCCGACCCGCTCACCGATCCGATCCGACCCGACGACACGCGGCACCACTCATGTGACACGCGTGGCGTTGACTTCCGCTGACCGCCTAACCACAAGGACTAATTATGTAAATAAATTTAAGGATATATCGATGCAACGATCTTTAACCAGCGCTAACGTAAATTATAACTAACTTACTTAACGCCTGTTAAACTAAAGATCGCAGTGTTATTTGTTTACCAACAAGGACTACCAACAGTAACTTTAAACTTTCGCGACGAAACAGCATTTTTTGACAAACCACGCGACCATCCATGTAATTTACTCTATATTTAATATTTAAAACGTATCGAAAAAACTTTGTTTTGCCATATATTATTGCATGTATGATTTATTCCTTTTTCTCTACTGCAAGCATAATGTAATTTCATTTATTAATGGACTTTTTCTTATCATCTTCATCTTACCGATCTTTCTTAGAATCCTCATGGGTACATCCAACTCCTTAGCCTTCAAAGCATAGATTAGTAATAAAAAAGAAATTATGTCAACAAAGTACCTCAATAAAATTGTTTTACATCAAAACCAATTCAAAAAGATAATTTTTGGTTGTCATATGCATATATAAAGAAACATGTGTCACATGTATATACAGATTTCAACCAAATACACACATACCTTTAAAAGGAAATGTCAGACATCTTTGTCACATGTTTTCATAGTGATTCATCCAACACTTTCTTCAATCTGTAGAAAAAACAAATAGTAAAAAAAATGTTAGTTTTTCGAAGCAATAGTAACTTAGAAAAAAAATTTTCCAATTGTCACAAAAAGGACGAGAAAACTTCTCGTGCAAGATTAAAGTTTAAAATTACTTTTAAAGTCTCACACAACATAATAAATTCTTTTGATTGACTTCTTCATTTACGTCTTTCATTAATTTTCTTAAATGGTGGAGTTGAATACATATAGGCTATGTTTGGTACATGAAAGAGAGATTATGCTTAGTTTATTTTAAAAATAAGCTACTTAGGAAATAATATTTGTTTGTCAGACAAAACTTATAAAAAAAAAATAATAATAAAAAAAAATAAAATAAAAAATAAAATCTTTCATAATCTCTGAAAATAAAAGGTTACTTCATGTATCCAAATCCATTAACATATAAAATCAAGCTCCATTTTCTTACTAAAATCAACAAGCAACGAGATCATACCTCCATTCTTCACAAAAAAAATATTTATATAGTATTGTCATAACATGCCCTTCAACTTTCTTTTTTTATTTGACAATACCAGCAGTAACAAACACTCTATGTTCGTTACATTTGAATAAAAAGTCATTAAATTTGATGAAAGTCAATACTTTGACTAAAAAAGTCAAATGGTTTTGTTTTTATGATTTCACCAAAGAGCATAAACGATACACTCTTGTGTATGATCATACAACACTTGTATATAGAATCATTTGTACATGATCATTTCCATCTTCATATGATCATATCAAATTCCCATAATTTTCATCAAAAACACAGTTGACTTTCTAAAAAAGTTAATTATTTTGACTGTACTCGATTAATTAACTAGTCTAAGGGGGTGTTTGTTTCGGCTTATGTATAGGCTTATTAGCTTATATGAGTTCGGCTTATATAACATACGCCACAATTTTGTGGCTTATTTGTCCTTGCCTGTAAGTGCCAAAGTAAGCCACAAAATTGTGGCTTATATCATATGTCGAACACTACTTATGTCTTATAAGCTTAAACAAACACCCCTAACATCTAATTAGACATGTATTCAATAAAGTAAAACATATATTCGTAACCTAAAACAATCCTACTTTCGGCTCAAACTAACATTTAGGCTCAAACTCACTTCTCTACCAATATGATATCCAAAGAGTTCTTAAAAAGCTTCAACTTCTCATTTAAAAACACTAAAATTTAGATCTAGAATATGTTTATTAGTAAAAAAAGGTCCATACTACAAGTTAAAGTTCAAAAAGCTTCCGCTTTATGTCCTTTATTTTCCGGTACCGAGCAGACTCAGAAAATTCACCAACACTTCTGTAGCGACTAGTGTCAACTGTATTTGAGCAATCCCATTCAAACTCTTAGTGTCTCAACATAAGTATATACCAATCTCACATTTCAGCCACATAATCAACACTCATTTCGTCTTGGTGGAAGTTTTCTTCGCCTTTTTATTTTTAAATCCTCCATTTTCCTGTCAAACAACAGATATTCGTGAATGATAATTGAAGTCAGACTTGCTAAAGAACAAAATCAACACTATATAGCTCAAATCATTTTTCACGAAAAGTATTTTTAAACATGAAGGTTATCGATTATAAAGCAAAACAAGGAGAGAAAGTTGGGAGATATATTTAAGCAGAAGTACCTTTTATAGTGAATGTAAGCAGCTTTGCCAGTCATCTCTTTCCCGTTTTTAGCAACATAAACCTGAAAGTACAAGAAAATTCTAATTATATCATACAGCACGTAAAGAGATGCCATCAAAAAGTAGGGGTGGCAATTCCTAACACAAAACACGACCCAAAACCAACATGGAAATAAACGGGTAGGGTCTGGTCTAATCAGTAACCCGTTTGAGTTTTATTATTTTAGATAATGTATGTTTATAATGGGTTAAACGGGTTAAAAAAGTCGACCCACCCACAAGTTTAGAAAAGCAGGTTGAATAGGCGATGTTTGTGTTATGTGTAGACGGGTTAGGATTATAACTGACCTAACTACTTAAAGATGTCGTGCTTGGGTTAAGGCATTCGACATGCCAATCAAACCCAAACCCGACACAATTTGGTTCTAGCAGTTCTTAATTTCAAAATGACTACTATATAACAAAGAATTCAAACTCGAGAGATATCGTTTCTTGATTAGAAATGAGTACTATAATGAACAAGAACTTTCCAACTTACCTCTTCCCATACCCATTTGTGAACCAATGCCCGAAACCTTGACCATCGGCTTGAACCCTTCTCTTGTCAAGATCTTTTGTGATCCCTTACGCAAGATCGCTTTCGGATTCATGAAACCTAGTGATGTTTCTTGAGTCTTTGATTTTCTTGATTTTTCCTTGAGGAGCTTGTCTCGACTTTATTAGTTCTAGTAGCTTGTTTAGTTTTGTCACCACTGCTAAATTGACCCTAAAAGTAAAAGGAATACAAAACGAATTATTGAAGAGCTATTTGCATAAAACCCTTAAAAGCTATCAATAATATGATGAACTAACTTACATGTAATCGATATTTAATGTCTTCAATGATAAGAACCAATCTTACGTATTCAATGTGAAAAATTGCACAAATGAGTTCAAACTAGCTCTTGAATAATCAAATCTAATGGAAGAAATCTTGATGTCTTTGGCGGTCACCGAAATCTACGATCTTGCACCATGCCGGTAGGATATCACGAGGTGTCTAGACCTTGGGTGTGTGAGTGTGAGCCGCAGATGAAGTAGGTGTTTGACCTTGAGTGCGAGGAGGTGTTTGGGCGAGGAAGGGCCATCTGTAGATGGGCCACTGGAATGACCAAATCGAATGGAAGAGTGGGACGAGGAGGTGGCGAAGACACAGGTTTAGGTGGAGATGGACTGGGAAGAGGGTGGGAAAGTGCCGATTTGGAAGTCTAGAAATGTGTAAAATGATGAAAGCTAGAGACTTGTGGGAGCATCTGAAAAAAGATCTTTCATGAAAATATGCAACTTACGGAACCTTGATTGTGTCGACTCGTCCATAACCAAGTACTTGCAGATAATTAGCCTAGCAGATAGTTTGACAAATTTGGGATCAAAGGTTCTTGATGAAAATCATGTTACCTATGCCAGTAATGGTCTATGTGATAAGTTTGCTTGGCCATTAGAGGGTGTTTGGGGTTGCTTAGAAACAAGACAAAATCAGTTTTTTCTGTGTGTGTTTGGACAGAGGCTAAATGATTGTGATGTATGATCATGTAAGAGCGAACTAGTCAGTTTCAAAGTTGCTTAATCAAACTAATTACCTAATTCTGATTATTTTACCAAACACTGGCACAATTGAAGGAGAAACTGTTGATTTGCTTCAAATAACCATGTTTGGATAAGCAATCCTAAATTCTAAAAAACTATATCAAACCAAAGCAATAATCATATTAACAAACAAATTCTATCAGTAATGTTTAACATCTGAATCGTTAATAATGGAAGTACAACGGGTGCATGTGTAAGCTGTGGCTAAACTTAGCGTTGTGGACAAAATGTAAATAAATAAACTTAGCGTTGTTGCCAAAGTGAAAAACTACGAATTTCGAATAAGATATCAACTTCATTCTTCTCCCGGGTCATTCTTCTTGACCCGTTTTCAACCCAAGTATAATCCGAATAATAACTGAAACCAAATTGGAGGTCACGTTTGATCAACAACCACCAATATTGCATAAACTGAATTCTAGTATAAACCAATTAAAAAGTATAAACTGAAACTTAAAATTTACGGTTTGTAGCTCAACCATGACAAATAGTTTGACTCAAAAGTCAAATAGCGTATGCTTGATGATTCCATCCACATGTAGAGCTTATTTATGTGAATCAAAATCTTATATATGATATTACATCACTATTAACACTTTCTTAGGTTTATTTTTATCAAAATCTCCAACCCTTTATCATATATAGTCCCACCATTTTCATCGAAAACACAGTTTGACTTTCTGAACAAGTCAACTGTGCTCCATGAATCAAAATAAAGTTCAAATTCTTTATTGATCTGAAGTAATGAGTACTAGTACAGCATCCAAGTTAAGATTATAGCTTGATCTAACAGTGTATACATTAAAAACTACTAATACAAAAGGTAAAGTGACAATCATACTGGAGAAATTCATCAATGACCAAAACGTATAAAGCCAAAATACCTGTCATTTATCACTGCTGCTTATATTTCCCATGAGTATAGCGCTTGTAGACCTTTGGTGATATAACACACTTTATCTTAGCCATGTTGTTTGGAATATCTCGTAAACAGTTGCAATTCGTTATAATTAGCGTCTCTAGAGATTCTATTCGGCCAAGACCATCGGGTAGATTCTCAAGAAGCAAACATGATTTGAGTTTGAGAGATTTGAGATGTTTCAACTTACAAATGCTATCTGGAAGATCTCTAATCTTTGTAGATGAAAAGATTAGCTCCTCTATACATTCTAACTGGTCAAGGTCCCGGGGTGCTTCTGTAATACTGCCTTCAAGTGTAAGCTTTCTTAAACCTCGTAAACTACAAATACTTCTTGAAAAACTATCAAGGTTTGTACAAGCACAAAGACCGATAGAAATAAGCCTTTCAAGATTTCCAAACGATGAAGCTGGATCTTCTTTATAATAACATTTAAACCGAAACTTTGGAGAATCATTGTCGGAGTGCAATGAGCAAACATCTGTGGGTTCTGCAATCAGATGTAACTCAGATAAAGAACCAGCCTCAGCTGGTTGATGCTGTTTGTCAAACCAAAAAGATTTAAACCTCCCACAACCACTTAAGTCTAAGAAGACAAGCTTTTTCAGACATCCAATGGGAGCATTAATTTCTACCAATTCATAACAATTTACAAGATTTAAGCTTTTGAGATTTGAAGTCAGCCCAAGGTCAAGGGTCCTCAACTTTGAATTCTTGAGGTCTAGATATTGGAGCTTTTGAGTATTAGCTTCTCAAGATTCGGAGTACTCCCGAGGTGAAGGGTCTTCAACTTTGAATGACTGAGCTCGAAATATTGGAGCTTTAGACTATCATCAGGCACTGTAAGCTGTACCAAGTCATTACAGCCTTTGAGTATTAGCTTCTCAAGATTCGGAGTATTCCCGAGGTGAAGGTTTTTCAACTTTGAATCAGTGAGGTCAAGACATTCGAGCTTTAAACTTTCAGCAGGCATTTGAAGTTCTACCAAATCACTACAGCCTTTGAGTGTTAGGTTCTTTAGATTCAGAGTATTTCTGAGGTGAAGGTTTGTCAAATTTGAATCAGTGATGGTGAGAGATTCGAGCTTTGAATGACTACCAGCAGGTATATGAAGCTCTACGAAATCATAACAATGGGAAATAGTCAACTGCACAAGATTTGGAGCCAACCTAAGGTCAAAGGTCCTCAATTTTGAAGACCAGATTGTGAGGAACCTGAGCTTATGAAGAACCTAACATAAGTACAAAAAAAAAGAATTAATATTGGTGCAATGACAAACCAATAGATATATAGGATCATAATGAATCATGAAAAACCACAAATCAACCATTATTCTACCTTTTCTTCTCCATCTTCCCAAAGTTGAACAATATTGCTGCAATCCAGTTCAAGATTATAGGATCATAATGAATCATGAAAAACCCCACCAACTCATAAATCGTAAGGAACTTGGAAGGTATTCGCTAACTTTATCAAATTCAACAATATTTCTCTCAGAATAATAATCCTTAGAGAGATTCATAGAAACAAATCTAAGATCCTTCATTTTTGCTAGACCTTTTACTGCAATTTCAGCACTGAAATCATCTGAGTCTAAGCATAGACATTTTGTTGCTTGGGTACCCTGAAATCGAAAAAATAAAACCCCTTAATTTTTGTCGGAACCCTAAATTTCCAAAACGCCCAAAATCACTGAAAACATTATCAAATTGAGAGTGAACGAAGATGATATAAAATGAATTGAATGGTAATTTGATTCGAATTAATGAATTTTTGACTGATTATTAGAGAGAGAAAGTGAATTTGGGGAAAACTTGTTATGTGTTTTTTATAAGAAAAGTGACTGGTAAGTTATTATTAAATGGTCAAATGTAGTCAAAATAACATAGTTAGAAATTTTGGATCGAACCCGCAATGGATGTTTCATTAAGATAGAAACTTTTCAAACTATAGGACCAAAAATGAAATATCCAGCTAACCACATGAACAAAAAACGTATTAACTCTTAATTTTATTAAATCATAACTTAATTATTACCAGGTCATTATTCAATATATACTCAATTTCCTCCTTAACCCACAATCGACTATGTTTTTGAGGTTCATCGGGGTGTGACCGACGAACAATATTCCTACCCATTTCTTCTAAATGATCATGCATCCCCAATTCCTCATCTTCATTATAAGTTATAAGAGATTTCTGCTCAAGAACTCTTAAACCAACTTCAGCATGAAATCCACGGCTTTCAAGCACTCTAATTGCATATTCTTTGACCCAACCTTTTAGTAGGCATGCAACATCCAAGAATATTTCTTTGTAATCATCCTCTAGACCATCAAAGCTTATTTCCAATCTTTCCATAGTTGCTTTTAATGGAATTTTTTTTAGTCTTTTTATAGCATCTGCCCAGTAATGTTCACTTTGACCACAAAGAAACGAACCCAAAACTTTGATCGTTAAGGGAAGACCATGAGCATATTGTACAACTTGTCCTGATAGCTCTTCGTACCCTTGAATCGGATTCTCTCTTCCAAACGCATACCTACTGAAGAGGCATCCCGCTTCCGCTTGAGATAACAAAGTCACATTATGAATCAAGCTCACTCGGTGGGCTACCAGTACTTGCTCATCTCTTGTTGTAATTATGATTCTACTTCCCGACTTAAACCAATTACAGTCACCGACTAACGCCTCAAGCTGGTTTTTATCATCAACGTCATCTAGGACAACGAGTATCTTTCTACCACACATCCTCGTTTGCATCATACTGCCAGAAACACTGCTTACTTCAATGCCAGAAACATCCTTCAGTACTTGTTTCTGCAACTTCTCTAGACCCTCCGAAGAGGCTTTTGACACTTCCCTGACGTTTTTAATAAAGCTTCGACCTTCGAACTTAATGGATATCTTATCAAAAATAGCTTTTGCCAAAGTTGTCTTCCCCGCACCTCCCATCCCCCATATCCCTAGCATGCGAACATCACCAACACCAGGTTCTAAGGATGAAATTACTTCTTTTACACGGGTCTCCATGCCTATTAAATCTCCATCACTGCTTGAATTGATGAAACTTAACTCTACTGAAATCTTTTTAACGATTTCCTGTATGAACTTAGCTTCATGCCTACACGTTAAATAAAGATTCAATTAGCTTGTGAAAATTCCCGAACAATTTTTAGATCTTTAATACTGACATACAATAATACATGAAGTAAATGGTGATATAAGTATTATATATGATTAATATAGTTATATAGGTGAAAACTTATCTGTGGTTTCATACCACGGGATTGTAAGTTTGACAACAGCGTGTTAAAGAATGACAAACTATATGCTCTAAGAGGTTGTTTGCTAACGAAGAAATTTACTTACCCATTAGCAATGCTTTTCAACTCAAACCCAGCCAAATCAGATGCTTCTTTCAAAGCCTCTCTCCATTTTCTTGCAGCTTTTTCGTCTTTATGTTTTGCAAATGCATCTCCAACAGCCCCAGTTTGTTTGCGAACTTCAGTGGGCTCCACATCATAGAACACGGGGTAAGCAGTGTGCTCGTCCGTCGTCTGGCATTCCATAATCTTAACAAGCTCTTCCAAGCACCAAGATGAAGAAGCATAGCTCTTGGAGAAAATAATAATATAAAATTTTGAGTTTTCAATGGCTTCAATAAGCTCATCACTGATCATCTTCCCTTGCTTAATATTCTCATCATCCTTATATGTTTCAATACCTTTTTGTGTAAGAGCAAAATAAAGATGATCAACAAAGTTCTTTCGAGTGTCTTCGCCTCTAAAGCTTAAGAAGACATCATACTTAAAGCTCTTTTGAATGGATGAAACTGAAGTAGAAGCCATTAGAAGTATGGTTGAAAGAGCTTATGTGAAAAAGTATTTGTGTTTGTGTGGGTAAAGCTGTGGAATATTGATGTTGAGAAACAAAGGCCACTCATATGGTATTTTGGTCAATGAATAAAAGAAAGATAAGATTCACTTTTGAACTTTCAACCAAGTGACCAATACACACGCACCATTTATAAAAGGCTTTTGATATTTTATGTGACTTTTGATATTTTATGTTTTCACAGTATGATAGTTGCATACTTGACATGTTTTATGTTTCTTAGTTTTCATATTAAAAATGGTTCAAAAGATCATTACTTGTTTCATTGATGATATCATAATCATTACATAAATTTTATGTCAGTCACTATTCAAATCATATAGAATTTGCTACAAACAATGGTTGAAGAATAGTCGGTAAAGTATTAGTTAATTGGTTTTACTAGCAGCTTTAGATCAGAGGGGAGAGATATGTTGTCTTTCCCACTAAACTAAGGAACCAGGAGCCACCTATTGATGAATCTTGAAACCACTGAAGACCCACAACAGTTCTTTTGCTTTTCGAAATGCTGCTACGAAAAGCACAAGACTTTTCGTCAGAATATTTGCTTACAAGAACATTGAATGCAGGACTGTTTTGATCGAAAATCACTGTATGCTAAAATGACGTCCATTTATTACTGTAATCGCCATTGAAAAACTATAAAATCTCTTGTAGAACCCAGGTCTAAAGTTTGTTCATTAGTAAAAAAAAAAGGGCTGGACTACAACTTGAATTTTGAAAAGCTTCCACTTTCTTTCCTCTATTTTCCAGTACCAAGCAGCCTCTGAAAGTTTTCATTTGTAGATTGATAGATACGAGCATGACTGCCCGCGCGTTGCTGCGGGGATTCAATTTTTCAGTTAAAACATTTTGGCAAACCACAACTTAAATTCTTCATATATATGCATGATAAAACAACACATATTCACCAAATAAGGGAATAGACACAAAAAAAGGCATACAACGGAATTGCAACTCAATTCATTTGTGATTTCATGGGTTGGCTAAACACTTGAACTTAATGGAAAGGCCAAACACCCATTAAATATGCAGCAGTTACAATATATTGTTAGATTATAATATAGGATTTTTATGACCTGTGAATCTGATACAAAATTCATCAACCGGGGTATACCATCGTCCGCCATCTTCGGAGCCGGTGGTGGTGGTAGCTATTGCGGTCTTTTCGTCGCTGCTGTGGACAGAAGAAATAAAATCTCCAAAGCTCTCAAAAGATTATCTCTTCATATTCGTTAATATGTGGATTCTGTTTCCGAAACAATCACTTGCTCTCCAATTTGCTTATAGAAAAAAATTGATGACTTCTGACTCCCCTTGTAATCTTTCAATAATGCGTTCTTCTTCTTCACATAACAAAAATCAAATCAAGTTTATAAGTGTGAATCGTTGGGCCATGCTGGCTGAACCGCCAGATCCGTGTGTCAACTGCTGTGTAATAATTTCCGATTCAGACTTATAAATCTGGAATTAATGCAGGTGTATCAAAGTACGCCTAGCCTAGCCTAAATTGACCCGTTCGGAAAATAAGTCTGTTGACTTTAACCCGTTCACCCAACCCACCCAGTTTACAACACCTGAGCAACATAGATTGTTGTGAGTCAAATAAAAATTACTAACCTTGGTGGCACAGGGTCTTCGAAATGTGGCACTTTCTCGGATTTAATTTTATCTTTAGAGAGCTGTTCGTCTTTGAGTTTATCTTGAGGCAGTTTGGCGGCTCTAGAACATCCGAAGTCTACTGTCAACTTAAAAAAACATAATATGCAGTTAGCAACTATTTTTTGACTGTGTGAAGTCGTTGTTTAAAATGCCGTGAACAAACCTGTTTGTGCCTTCACAATAGTTCTGTAAAAATTAGCTCATCTTCTCGGTTTCATCCACTTTCGACCACCATGGTCCAATGACTGCAACAAAAGATGATTCTCAATTACACAGTGCATCAGTTTTGCCTCAGATACTTTAATATCATATCGTAAATAGACAAAATTTTCTAAACCCAATCAAGTTAGCTATCACATTTAATAACCCGAAATTTGAAAATGGGCTAAGCCTTACCTTTTCAATAAGCTTTTTAAGCTCATATTGTTTTTGCATCGTCATTGTTTTCTCTTTTTTTTGAATTCGATTTCACTCTCCGTTACTTTAACTCTTTATCCACAGAATTTGTTTGACGCCTATCAGCATATAGCAATCCGTCGTTGTTAAAGTCCGAGAGTGCTCTTGGTGGCCAGCAACTTGGCCTTCGGTTCGCACAAAATGAAAACTCTTTATCCACCAAGTTGTCAATTCGATAATTATCGAACCAATAGTATGTATAATAGGGTCTAATCAAATAGATGAAAATGATCGAGACGTTCGATTTAAAGCTTATCATTCACAAATCCATTATCTTTTCCTTAGCATTTACATTTGTCTATTTTATGTAAACTTCAATAATTTGAAAAAGAAAATGAATGCATTTTTTGGTGACAAATTATAATAAGATTTGTCATATATTTGATTAAATGGAACGTCTCGATCAACAACCTCTTACAGACACCGAAAGGTTGTTGGTCTCGGCCTATTCGATTGGTGCTACAATTGTTCCTTATATGAGACCAACAGCCTCTTACAGACACCGACCTCATCATTCTCATCTAACAAACCAAAAGAAAAAATAATCATGTTCAAATCAAGCAAGCCAATAAAACCATAAAAGGACACAAACATTGCACCATCTCCACAACTAATTTCAATAAATTAAGAACACTAACATCCTCCTAAAATCCGCGGCATCATCATTCTCAGGAGACAAAAAAAAAATGTAGGAACCGTATAGACTACCGCAAATTTCAGACACTTACAAGAACCAATTTTAAAGTAACCAAATCATAAAAACAAAAACACAAATAAACCCTAATCTTTATTTGCAATCAAGGTGAAAACCCTAACCGAATTAGAACCAAAGTAAAAAATAAAAATTAAAAGATATGAATACTTGTACCTGATTGTCACTAATTTTTTTTCGTTTGTTGCGAAGCTATTGATGATCCCGCGCTTATTCCAGCGTTCAAGGGTTTACTTGATTCACGGGTGTTTTGGATCTGTGTTTTCGCAAGTACGTTCATGGGGTTTTGATGATGAACTCGTGTTTTCTGGAACCAAAGGTGGGTTATGGAAGACACTTTTTTGGTGAACATATTTTGATGCTAAAAAATTGTTGTGTGTTTTTTATAAGAGGAGAAGAAGAATGAGAGGGGCTAGAATTTTCTAGGAGGTGTTAAAAGGTCGGTGAATGTTGCTTTTGTATGTACGCCGCATGTATATATACGTTGGTATTCACTTTGTGGCCCTTGTGAACAGTAAAAAACTAAACACACTATGACCAATCAGAGAGCACCACATAATCGTAAACATGTATTATACCAATTCTAAACCAATGGGCTTTTGACAGCAATGCATGTATACACCGAATTTCTATACGCTCCAAGAACGGGTGTTAGTATATATTATAACTAGTGTCAACTGCCTTTGAACAACCCAAATCAGACTCTTAGTGTCTCAACATGATTAGATACGGATATACCAATCGCACATTTCAAAGCACGATCAACACTCATTTCTTCTTGGTGGAAGTTTTCTTCGCCTTTACTCTCCTGTCAAAACAACAGGTATTCTTCAATGATAGCTGAAATCAGATTTGCTAAATGACAAAAGCATCATTATTTAGCTCATATCATATTTATACGCAAATATAAAAGTTTAAAACGAAGTTTATCAATTATAAAGCAAAGCAGGGTGAAAAAGTTGAGAGATATAATTGAGCGGAAGTACCTTTCTATAGTGAATGTAAGCACTTTGCGGTATTTCTTGCCCATTTTTACCGACATAAACCTGTAAGTACAAGAAAATTCTATTTATATCATACAACATAGAACGAGATGCCATCAAAAAGTAGGGTGGCAATTTCTAACACAAAACACGACCCAAACCGACACCAAACTAAACTGGTAGGTCTCGTCTAAACAGTTTTCGGCCATGGGTGTTAAACAGGTTGACCCACCAACCCGCTTTGAGTTTATTTGTTTTAAATAAATTATGAATATAGTGAGTTAAAAGGTTAAACAAATCGACCCACCCACCGGTTTAGAAAAACGGGTTAAATAGGCCATGTTCGTGTTAGTG